>CM063159.1:1745000-2290709 GCA_031885435.1 Passerculus sandwichensis | reverse complement strand
ACACATCTCGTGAGAGTTCCAAGGAAATCCCCCTGCCATGGAGGTCCTGTGGGTGCAGGACCCCCGAGGGACCCTGGAGCAGGGGACGGCGCTCCCGGTGAAGGTTCTGGAGTCTCCTCCTGCAGCCAGCGCCACCAAGGTCCCGTTCCCTGCGGGATCGCTCTGCCTCTGCTCCATCTCCGCAGCACCTGGCACGACCGGAGGGGTTTGGCCGGGAATTGTCCCAGTTCTGGCGAGCCCTTGGCTTCCTCATCCTTCCTTCCTTCCTTCCTTCCTTCCTTCCTTCCTTCCTTCCTTCCTTCCTTCCTTCCTTCCTTCCTTCCTTCCTTCCTTCCTTCCTTCCTTCCTTCCTTCCTTCCTTCCTTCCTTCTCCTTCCTTCCTTCCTTCCTTCCTTCCTTCCTTCCTTCCTTCCTTCCTTCCTTCCTTTCCTTCCTTCCTTCCTTTCCTTCCTTTCCTTCTTCCTTCCTTTTCCTTTCCTTCCTTTCCTTCCTTTCCTTCCTTTCCTTCCTTTCCTTCCTTTCCTTCCTTTCCTTCCTTTCCTTCCTTTCCTTCCTTTCCTTCTTTCCTTCCTTTCCTTCCTTTCCTTCCTTTCCTTCCTTTCCTTCCTTTCCTTCCTTTCCTTCCTTTCCTTCCTTTCCTTCCTTTCCTTCCTTTCCTTCCTTTCCTTCCTTTCCTTCCTTTCCTTCCTTTCCTTCCTTTCCTTCCTTTCCTTCCTTTCCTTCCTTTCCTTCCTTTCCTTCCTCACCTCCAAGCCCTGCCCTGTCCCCTCCCTGTTCCTCCCCGGCCGTGCTGCTGGAGCTGTCCCAGCTCGGGGACAACTCGGGGTGGCTTTGGGACAGAGCAGCCCCAGCTCCCCGCTCAGGATTCCCCATCCCGGGCTGTCCCAGGCTCTGCTTTGTCCCAGCGAGCCGTGCCAGGAGTTAATTACCCTGGGATGAGGCCAAGCCTCTGCTTGGAGCAGGCGCTGCACCACCCTCCCCGCTGTCACCGCTGTCACAGCGCTCCCCACACCGCGACAATGCCACCACTGCCACCCCCAGCCCGCCGTCCCCACTCTGCCCATCCCAGTCACCCTGCTCACAATGGATAAATCCTCCCCTCCACGGTGTCCCCCCAATATCCCCAACCCAAGGAGCCAAAAAAGGGCTTTGTCCCTGTCCCCGTGTCCCCCTGAGGGGTCCTGGCTGTCCCTGGTGCCACATCCCCTGTCCCCAGCCCCGCAGCGCTGCCAGCTGCATTCCAAGGCTGCAAAACTTACTGGAAATCCTGTGGATGCAAATCCTGGCTGCTGCTCCGTGCCAGGAACTCGAGCTGCAATCCCGAGAGGGCAGCAGGCTCCAAGCACAGCGAGGCCTCCCCCTCGCCATTCCCGGCCTCTGGAATGCTCTTGAAAGTCTCCTCAGGGCTGGGGACACCAGTGGCTCTGTGGGACCCCCAAAACCGAGCAGGTGTGGGGTAAAATCAGCAAATGCTGGGGTGCCTCCCCAAAATCTCCACCCATCTGAGGGATGGGTCGGTGCCATGTTGATTCAGACTGCCTGGCTCCATCCCAAAACCTCCCAGCTCCCAGATCCGTGGAGATTCCCAGGCTCCGTGCAGGTGACAAGGTGGGAATGACACCTGCCCACCATGCGTGGTGACCCCCAGTGCCAGGAATAACCCAATTCCCACCTGCTCCTGGAACAACCAAGTCCTTTCCAGGTCACCTCAACCCTGTCCCCTCCGCAGCCCCGAGGTTTTAATCAATCCCAGGTGAAACCCAAACCTCCAGCGAGGAGGATGTGCTGCTCCAAAGGCAGCAGCGGGATGAAGGTCAGGGTGCTCCTGCTGGAGCAGGGCCAGACCAGCTGGGGATGCTCTGGGATGCAATTTTTGGGGGGATGCAGGATTTAGGGATGGATGGAGGGGAGAATCTATCTCTTTGGATCTCCAGCATTTCACTCTTATCCCGTCTGTGCGTGGGGTTTTTGTGGCATCCTTGGGGAGAATTGTGGGTTTAACAGCACCATTTCCTCCAGGTAAATCAAATTGTCTATTTATTGTGTGTGTGATTGCCCAGACCTCCCAAATCCCGCAGTGCTCACGAGGGCCCCGCGCTGTGCCAGGATCTCTGGCTGCCACTAAATAATTCACTGCCCAAAGCCCTGAACTCCAGCTCTGCTCCAGGAGGAGCTGGAGGGGTGGCGTGGGGGCACTTTGGGTTCCCCAAAGGTGCAGGAGAGCAAGGATCCAGCTGAGATCCAGCTTGGAAAGGGAATTCCCAGTCCCTGCCTCAGTTCCCCCGCTGTGCTGGGGAGGGGTTGAGGTGGAAAAGCAAAGGGCTGAACTTGGGGAACACTTGGGGAACACCTCGAGGCTGAGTCTGCGGAGGATGGGTGGGGATGGGATGCTCCATCTCCTCCAGGGATGCTCCATCTCCTCCAGGGATGCTCCACACCCTCCACAGATGCTTCATCTCTCCAGGGATGCTCCATCTCCTCCAGCAATGCTCCATCTCCTCCAGGGATGCTCAATCTCCTCCAAGGATACTCCATCTCCTCCAGGGATGCTCCATCTCCTCCAGGGATGCCCAATCTCCTCCAGGGATGCCCCATCTCCTCCAGCAATGCTCCATCTCCTCCAGGGATGCCCCATCTCCTCCAGGGACACTCCACACCCTCTGTTTGGGGTGTGCTGCGGGATCCAGCTCGGGATGCAATTTGGGATGCAGTTTAGGGGGCAGTGACGTGCTTTGGGACGCGATTCCATTTGGGATGCGGTGTGGGGCGAAGCTGGGATGGGGTTTGGGATGCGACTCGGTGTGGGGCGCAGTTTGGGATGTGACTCGGTTCAGGATGAGCTATGGAATGAAGCCGGGGTGCGGTTCGGGATGTGTCTCGGTTCAGGATGAGGTACGGAATGAAGCTGGGGTGCGGTTCGGGACGCGGCTCGGTTCGGGATGCGCTTTGGGATGCGTTTCGGCGCAGGGCGCAGTTTGGGACGAGCCGTGCGATGCGGGTCGGGATGCGGTGCCCCAGGATGACGCGCCAGGACCCTCCCCGTGCCCAGCACCGTCCCGTCCCCACCCCCGCCCCATCCCCGGCGCTTTCCCCGCCCGCCCCGTCCGGCGGAGCCCCGGGGGCGGGGGCCAGGTACGGCGGGGCGGGCCGGCCGGCCGGGGGAGGGCCCGCGGGGAGCGGCGGGCAGCTAAAGGCAGGTGCCGGCCCCGAGAGCCGCCCCGGGCTGGCTCGGGGGTCCCGCGGCGGCCGGGGCCATGCGAGGGGCGGCGGCCTGAGCGGGGCGGCCATGGCCGGGGCGGCGGCGCTGACGGCGGTGCGGACCGAGGGCTCGGGGGGGACCCCCGGGGCGGGCAGCGGGACCCTCCCCCCCCTGCCGCCGCCGCCGCCGCCCCCTCCCCGCCGCCGGGGGCTCGGGGCCGCCCCCCGCCCCGCCGGGGCCCCGCGCTGCTGCCGCCGCCGCCTGCAGAACTGCCTGTACAACGTGCTGGAGCGGCCCCGCGGCTGGGCGTTCATCTACCACGTCTTCATGTGAGTACCGGGCACCGGCAGGGGGGCACGGGGAGGCGGACACCCGGGGCTGCGCGGGGAACGAGCACCGGGGCTACCGGCAGAGCCCCCCCGGCTCCAGCGCGAAGTTTCTCCGGGGCCGCCGGAGCCGGTTCCAGTCCCGGGATCCGCCGCCCGGGTTGGGTCCCTGGTGTCCCGGTGCTGCTCCTACCCCGGTTCCAGTCCCGGGATCCGCCGCCCGGGGTGGGTACGTGTGTCCCGGTGCTGCTCCTGCCCTGGAGCCGGTCCCGGGATCTGTCACCCGGGTTGGGTCCGGGGTGTCCCGGTGCTGCTCCTACCCCGGTCCCGGTCCCGGGATCTGTCACCCGGGTTGGGTCCCTGGTGTCCCGGTGCCGCCCCTGCCCCGCAGCCGGTGCCGGCTCGGTGGCGGAGGGTCCCGGGCGAGGAGCTGAGCGCGTCCCCAAGGATGGGACTCAACCCCCGGGATGGCTCCGAGACCCTTCCCGGTGTCACCGCGTCACCGTCCCGCCCTGCCGCTGTCCCTGCCGGGGTCTCTGAGCATAGGGGGACACTGAAAGCAGGGGGGTGACAGCTCTGGATGGCAGCGGGGACACTCTGCTGTCCCGTACCTGTAGCACGGCTGGGACAAGGCACAAGTGCCACCCCAGAGCCGTGCCCGGGGGTCCTGTCCCCGCTGTACCCCCAGAGCTGCGCCCATTCCCGGCTCCCCGTGGATCCCCAGCCCTGGAAATCCCTCTCCGTGGCCACGGGGATGTTCCCAGGAGCGCACCTGCTCCTTCCCCTGCTCCGGGTGTTTTCCTGAGCTCTGCTCCAGCTTCCCTGGCTGGATCCGAGCATCCCACGGCTGCTGGCTCAGCTCAGGGCTCTGAACAGCTTCACCCGCTCGGGTTTGTTGCCTCGGGGGGGCTGTGACAGCAGCCCCAACACACCTGGAGGCTGCAGGGACAGAGGGGGCTCCAATATTGGCATTGTCCCAAACCGGGAGCTGGGGACGTGCTGGGACATCGCAGCCGTGGGGCAGGAGGTGCTGTCCCTCCTTGCCTGGCGTGTTCCAGGTGTGGGCACGGACAAAATTTTGCCTCTTTCCCTCTCACCTGGAGCGGTGCCGCGGGGCTGCGCCGTTCCTGGGGTGCTGCGGGAGCCGGAGCTCGTTAAGAGGCAGGAAAATGGGTCTTGCCTAAGTTAGCACATCGAGCTGGCAGCGGGGATTTGTCACGGGAGGAAAGGGCACCTGGAGCTCCCCAGGGAGCCGGGACACCAGCCCGGGGCCCATTTGGAAACCACATCTACCTCCAGAATCCCTGCGTGGAAAATCCCACCTTGGGAAAAGCTTTTCCAGCAGGGAAAGGCGGCCAAAGCCCCTGGCAGGGCGGGCAGGGGGGATGGATGGCACACACACGGCCTGGGGATGTGGAAGAACTGTGCCCTGCTCGTCTTCCAGCTGAGATATTCACCTCGAGCATCCTCCACCAGTCTGAGCCTTTTTTACCCCAAAAATAACAACGTGGCACAAGCGGCCCCATTTGCAGAGCCTCCCCTGCCAGGGCAGGCAGTGGGCATGGATGGCACACACAAACCCATGGCATGTGGAAAAGCTGTGCCCCTGCTCATCTCCCAGCTGGGATATCCATCCCTGGGCATCCTTCACCAGTTTGAGCCTTTTTTACCCCAAAAAACCCACCTGGCACAAGCAGCTCCATTTTCGGAGCCCACCCAAAGCCCCCTCAGTCCCTCCCCTGCCAGGGCGGGCAGTGGGCATGGATGGCACACACACCTCCATGGAATATGGAAGAGCTGTGCCCCCTGCTCATCTCCCAGCTGGGATATCCACCCCTGAGCATCCTCCACCAGTTTGAACCTTTTTTACCCCAAAAAACCCACCTGGCACAAGCAGCTTCATTTGTAGAACCCCCCAAGCCCTCCCAGTCCCTCCCCTGCCAGGGCGGGCAGTGGGCATGGATGGCACACACACACCCCATGGAATATGGAAGAGCTGTGCCCCCTGCTCATCTCCCAGCTGGGATATCCACCCCTGAGCATCCTCCACCAGTCTGAGCCATTTTTACCCCAAAAACACCAACATGCCACAAGCGGCCTCATTTACAGAGCCCCAGTCCGTTCCCTGCCAGGGCGGGCAGTGGGCACGGATGGCACACACAAACCCACGGGATGTGGAAGAGCTGTGCCCCCTGCTCATCCACCCCTGAGCATCCTCCACCAGTTTGCGCCTTTTTTACCCTAAAAATAACACCGTGGGACAAGCGGCCCCATTTGCAGAGCCTCCCCAGTCCCTCCCCTGCCACCCCAGCGTGCCTGGCCCCATCTCCCGGGCTCTGGGCTTCGTTCCACAAGATGTGCAGCAGCAGCAGCAGCCAAACGTCTCCAGCCTTTGCTGAGGAGGTTTTTTGTTCACTCGCTCGCTCAATTTTAGGCAGCTGCAGGGCAGAGTCCTGCCAGGGACCCCCCGAATCCCGTGGGAAGACGCCGCGGTGGGTGCAAGGTGCAGACATCTGTTCTGCGAAGCCTCTCCCGTAATGCTGCTCATTTCTGGCTCCTTCCAAGTTTTTTTTTTTTTGTTGGGTTTTTTTTTCCTCTCTCTCTCTTTCTCTCGCGGCAGATGGGAGCTGCGAAGCTGTTGCAGCGGCTCTGAAGTTGTCGGGCGATGATTTGTGTGCCGCAATCGCCGGGTTTTAACAAAAGAGGAGGAAGGTGTTACCCCCTCCTCTTCCTCCCCTGAGAGGCACGGGAGGGGATGGAGCCTCCAGCCCGAGGTTGGGGCAGCGCTGGTGGCACAAACCGGTCCCAAACGCTGGTGGCACAAACCGAGCCCCAGTGGCACAAACCGAGCCCCAGTGGCACAAACCCGTCCCCAGCGCTGGTGACACAAAGCGGTCCCCAGAGTTGGTGGCACAAACCGAGCCCCTGTGCTGGTGACACAAACCAGTCCCCTGTGCTGGTGACACAAACCAGTCCGTCCCCAGCGCTGGTGGCATAAACCAACCCCATCCCCAGTGCTGGTGGCACAAACCCGTTCCCAGCTCTGGGAACACAAACCAAGCCCATCCCCAGTGCTGGTGGCACAACCCCATCCCCAGCTCTGGTGGCACAAACCGGTCCCCTGTGCTGGTGACACAAACCAACCCCATCCCCAGTGCTGGTGGCACAAACCAGTCCCCAGGGCTGGTGGCACAAACCGAGCGCCTGTGCTGGTGACACAAACTGGTCCCCAGCGCTGGTGACACAAACCAGTCCGTCCCCAGTGCTGGTGGCACAACCCGATCCCCAGTGCTGGTGGCACAAACCCGTTCCCAGCTCTGGGGACACAAACCAACCCCATCCCCAGCTCTGGTGGCACAAACCCGTCCCCAGCTCTGGGGACACAAACCGAGCCCCAGCGGCACAAACCCGTCCCCAGCGCTGCCTCCCCGGCCGGGCTGGCCCCGGGACAGGGCTGGGAGCTGCTGGAATGGAAATCCCCGCTGAGAGGCGACGCGCGTCCCTCCCCGCAGCGCGGCCGAGCCCATCGCGTTTATTGACCCGCTCCAGCCTCCTTCTGTCTCGGCGAATTGATCCCAAATCTTCTGCCAGCACCTGCTCTGGGCTCCGTGGTTTGGTCACTGAATCATTTCTGCGGCAGCTCTGCCCTGGGTGGGGGGGTGTTAGGAGGGATTGGAGGCACTTTTGGGGTCTGGTGGGTGTCCCCAGTGTCCCCCACGCACCAGGAAGGGGGTGGTGAGGACATGCGGGCCTGTGCAGGTGGAAATCCGAGTGCTGAGGTGCCCCCAGCCCCTCCAGGCCATGCAGGGAGGCTCAGCCCGGCCTCACCAAGCCGAGCCTGGAATGAGAACTCGCAGCCCTGGAGCTTACGGAGCAAATCCGGGAGGGAGCCCAGAGCATTAACCAGAGGCTTTAGAGCCAGGAGGCAAAATAAGAACTTCCCTTCTCCAATCTCCTCCTCCTTAGCAGGCGCTTCCCTGCTCCCAGCAAAGCTTGGCACGGGCACAGCTGCGTGCCCGTGGGCAGGGGCTGCCCTGCCAGGGGGTTTCTGCACCCTGGAGCTGCTCCATGAATTTTTTCCAGGTGCCCAACTCTATTTATTCCCAATGTGGTTTGTCCCTGCCCACCCTCCGGCCCCCCAAATTCCCGGGGTCTGCTGGTGCCCACGGTTATGAAACGGCACCAGCAGCTGGGCTCAGCGCTTTTGGCGCTCCTGGAGGAGCATTTCCATGCAGAACAGCTTCACCTGGAGCAAATTAGGGAAGCCTGAGCCAGCAGCAAGCGCCGGGAACAGCCGCAATCCCCTGCCTGGAGCAGCATCCCCTGTGCCAGGCCCAGCTCCCTGCGCTGCTGTTGGGTTTATTTCCCACCTGGGAGAGGAATTTCCCTGGTTGTTGGGGTTTATCTTCCACGTGTGAGAGGAATTTTCCTTGGTTTTGGGATTTACTTCCCGTTTGATAGAGGAATTTCCCTGGTTCTTGGGGTTTATTTCCCACCTGGGAGAGGAATTTCCCTGGTTGTTTGATTTATTCCCCACCCGGGAGAGGAATTTCCCTGGTTTTGGGGTTTGTTTCCCACCTGGAAGAGGAATTTCCCTGGTTGTTGGGGTTTATTTTCCATGTGTGAGAGGAATTTTCCTTGGTTTTGGGATTTACATCCCATTTGATAGAGGAATTTCCCTGGTTTTGGGGTTTATTTCCCACCTGGAAGAGGAATTTCTCTGGTTGTTGGGGTTTAGTTCCTACCTGGGAGAGGAATTTCCCTGGTTTTGGGGTTTATTTCCCACCTGGAAGAGGAATTTCCCTGGTTGTTGGGGTTTATTTTCCATGTGTGAGAGGAATTTCCCTGGTTGTTTGATTTATTTCCCACCTGGAAGAGGAATTTCTCTGGTTGCTGGGGTTTAGTTCCCACCTGGAAGAGGAATTTCCCTGGTCCTTCCAGCACTGTTGGAGAACCAGAAAACCCCCCTGCCATGCTGGCAGTGCCACCCCAGCCAGTGCCCAGCCCTTGCCAACACCCCCAGGGCAATTCCTAAGCCTGGAGGCTGGCATGGATTGCAGGAAAATCCTTCCATCCCTGCTCAGTGCTGAGTCCCCAGCGCCTGCTTGGAAAAACCTCTTGAATTAACTCTTAAACTCTTGAATTTAACTCTCAGCCCTTCCACCTCTTCGAATTTAGCTCGTTGGAGGTTTTTAACCTCTTGAATTTAACTCTTCAACCTCTCTAAAACTCTTGAGTTTAACTCTTCAGCCTCTCTAAAACTCTTGAATTTAACCTCTCTTAAACTCTTGAATTTAACTCCTCAGCCTCTCTTTAAACTCTCGAGTTTAACTCTTCAGCCTCTCTTAAACTCCTGAATTTAACTCTACAACCTCTCTTAAACTTTGAGTTTAACTTTCAACTATTCTGCCTATTTAAATTTAGCTCCTTGAAGGTTTTTAACCTCTTGAATTTAACTCTTCAGCCTCTCTTAAACTCTTGAATTTAACTCTTCAACCTCTCTTAAACTCTTGAATTTAACTCTTCAGCCTCCCCTAAACTGTTGAGTTTAACTCTTCAGCCTCTCTTAAATTCCTGAATTTAACTCCTCAGCCTCTCGAAAACTCCTGAATTTAATTCTTCAACCTCTCTAAAACTCTTCAATTTAACTCTTCAGCCTCTCGAAAACTTTTGGGTTTAACTCTTCAACCTCTCTAAAACTCTTGAATTTAACCCTTCAGCCCCTCTAAAACTCTTGAATTTAACTCTTCAGTCTCTCTCAAACTATTGAGTTTGATTCTCCACCCTTCCACCTCTTTAAATTTAGCTCGTTGGAGGTTTTTAACTCGCTGTCCCCCAGCTGGGTGGTGGCACGGCCACCCCAGAGGGGCTCGGGCTGTGCCCCCAGGGCCACCTTCAGCCCGGGGCTGAAACGGGAGCTGCCCCAGGGGCAGTGCCAGCAGGCAGGAGAAGCCGGCACAGCACTTTCCCCAGCCCCATGTGGTGTCACCAAGGCATAAAATTAAGCGACTTCGGCGCAACATGAAACGGTGCATTGATTTTTCCTTCTGTGTTTTTTTTTTGTTTTGTTTTGTTTTTGTTTTTTACTTTTTCCCTCTTCCTGCTCCCGCCAGACCCCCTAGGTTGGCACAGGAGGTGCCAGTTTGGCACCCCAGTGGGTGATGCTGGAGAGTTTTTGCTTCTTTGTCGCCCTCATTTGATCCCAAACCTCCCCTCCACTCTTTGAGGGTCCCAACTTTGGGGCCACCCACACCCTTGCGCCCCAAATGTCCCCGCAGGCGCTGGCAGAGGGTGACAGCCCCGATCTTTCTCTCTCTCTCTCTCTCTGCTGGTTGCCTCAGAAAACTCTTCTGGCTCCTTCCCCCCCTCTCCAGCCCGCTCCTTGCCAGATGATCCAAGAGCAAAACTATCCCGGCCGCTGCGTGTGAGCGCCTTGGCACGGCCGCGGGAGCCTTGTGACCTCCCCGCGGGCACGGGGGGTGCCCCAGCCGCGCTCTCCTCCCAAACACGCCGGGGTTTAGGGCTGGAGCGCTCCGTGGGTGCTGCCGTGGGGTGGGCGGTGAGGATTCGTGTCCTGGCTTTGCTTGCAGCGCTCCCCGGGATGATGGGGACATGCCGTGCTGCCTCTCCTCTGGGGCTGTGGGGACTCTGAGAGAAGCACCCTCCTGATAACAGCTCTGATAACATCTGGGGGGGACATCCCGTGCTGCGTCTTCCCTGGGGCTTTGTGAGCATCACCCTCCTGATAACAGCTCTGATAGAATCTCGAGGGACTGGGGACACCCAGTGCTGCCTCTCCACTAGGGCTGTGGGGACTCTGAGAGAAGCACCCTCCTGATAACAGCTCTGATAACATCTCGGGGGGCTGGGGGCACCCAGTGCTGCCTTTTCCCTGGGATCTGGGAGCATCATCCTCCTGATAACAGCTCTGATAACATCTGGGGGGACATCCCGTGCTTCCTCTCCACTAGGGCTGAGGGATTCTGAGAGCAGCACCCTCCTGATAACAGTTCTGATAACAGCTCGAGGGGCTTCCCGCGCTGCCTTTTCCCTGGGACTTTGGGAGCATCACCCTCCTGATAACAGCTCTGATAACATCTGGGGGGACATCCTGTGCTGACTCTCCACTAGGGCTGAGGGATTCTGAGAGCATCACTCTCCTGATAACAGCTCTGATAACATCTGGGGGGACATCCCGTGCTGCTTCTCCACTGGGGCTGTGGGGCTCTGGGAGCATCACCCTCCTGATAACAGCTCTGATAACATCTGGGGGGACATCCCGTGCTTCCTCTCCACTGGGGCTAAGGGATTCTGAGAGCAGCACCCTCCTGATAACAGCTCTGATAACAGCTCGAGGGGCATCCAGTGCTGCCTCTGCTCTGGGGCTGTGGGGTTCGGAGAGCAGCACCCTCCTGATAATCGCCTTGGGGGACATCCCTGGGGCTTTGTGAGCAGCACCCTCCTGATAACAGCTCTGATAACATCTCGGGGTACCTCCCGTGCTGCCTCTTCCCTGGGGTTCTGGGAGCAGCACCCTCCTGATAACAGCTCTGATAAGGCCTCGGGGCCGCGCTCTCAGCGTGTGCCGGGCTCTGCTGCGCTTCTCCCCATGGGGAAACGCTCCCGGAGCTTTTCTGCTTCCCTTCTGGGCGGCGTGGGCCGCTCCGTGCCATGGTTACGGGCGCAAACAGGGCCCGGTTATTTATATCCCCCCGCTCCACCTCTCCTGCAGGGCTGCGGGGCCGAGGGACGGGGATTTATGCCTTGTGCTGTTTATCCAGCTGCAGACCGAGCTGAACCTCGCGGCCAGGGGAGCCGGGAGGGTGAAACGGCATCGCCGTCCCTGCTGGAGCTGTGCGCGGGCAGTTTTTGGGCCAAATCCCGAGTTTCCAGCGGTGGCACAGCTGGAGGGTAGGGTTTAGGCGCTGTGATGGTGCCAGGGAAGGGATCTGTGCCTTTCTGGAGCCGGCCGAGCTGTCTGTCCTGCGGGGGATGGTGTTTGTCTTGCCTGAGTTATCGCTGCCTGCACCCGTGCCCGGGGCAAGGCCAAAGCAGGGAAGCGACAGCCCTGCCAGGGCCGGTGCCACCCCCGTGCCAACCCCGGGGCTTTGGGAAAGCGGGACCAGGACAGGGCCGGTTCCACCCCCGTGCCAGTCCCGGGTGAGGGCAAAGCAGGGACCGGGACAGGGCTGGTGTCACCCCCGTGACAATCCAGGGGAGAGGGCAAAGCAAGGACAAGGAAAGCCCTGCCAGGGATCAGTGCCACCCCTGTGCCAGTCTCAAGGGTCTGGGCAGAGCAGGGACCAGGACGGCCCTGCCAGGGTCGGTGCCATCCCCGTGCCAGTCCCAGGGTTTTGGGAAAACAGGGACCGGGACAGCCCTGTCAGTGCTGGTGTCACCCCCATGCCAGTCCTGGGTTGAGGTCAAAGTGGGGCTGGGAGAGCCCTGATGGGGTCGGTGCCATCCCCGTGCCAACCTCAGGGATTTGGGAAAGTGGGGACCAGGACAGACATGCCAGGGCCGGTGTCACCCCCTTGCCAGTCCTGTGTTGAGGGCGAAGTGCGACCAGGACAGCCCTGCGAGGGTTGGTGCCACCCCTGTGCCAATCCCGGGGTGAGGACAAAGCAGGGACCGGGACAGCTCTGCCAGGGCTGGCGCCACCCCTGTGCCAATCCCGGGGATTTGGGGATGAGTCCTGGGATTCCCACCCCACAAACTCCAAGGATCCCGCTCCTCTGTCTCATCCCAGGCTGTTTTGGGGTGCAGCCCCTTTGCCCAGCGGTGTTTTGGGCACACTGGGAGCCAAGTGGTGCCCGCCTGCCCATGCAGGGAGCCCGACCTGGCCCTGGTTCCCCCTGAGCTCAGCAGCTTTCCCCGCTCACCTGTTCCCGGGCCGGCTCGGGCGGCAGCAGATGGCAGAGCCCACCCTAATGAAGATTAATGGAGGAGATTTCGCCTTCCCCGCCGGGTTTTCATTATTGTTTTGGGGAGGTTTCACTGCTCCTGCTGGGTCCTGTCCCTGTGTCCATGCAGGGAAAAGGGGGGGATCCCATGGAGAGGGGGCTGGATGTGGGGATTTTATCTGGGAGAGGTGAAGAACCAGCTCAGCCTCTGCTCTGGGGACGCTCTGGAGCTCCTGTCCCCCTCTCTCTGCCCCATCCCCGTTCCCCTTCCGGCATTCCTGGCTTTTCCAGCTCCTCTTGGAGGGTGGGAAGAGCAGCGAGCTGGGATGGGAGCTGGTCCCCAGGGAGGTTTGGGAAAATGGGGATCAGGACAGTCTTGCCAGGGCTGGTGCCACCCTCATACCAATCCTGGGGATTTGGGAAAGTGGGGATCAGGACAGCCCTGCTAGGGCCAGTGTCATCCCCATGCCAGTCCCATGGCAAGGGCAGAGCAGGGACAGGGACAGCCCTGTGAGAGTTGGTGCCACCCTCGTGCCAATCCCAGCTTGAGGGCAAAGCGGGACAGGGACTGCCCTGCCAGGGCTGGTGCCATCCCCATGCCAATCCTGGGCTGAGGGCAAATTGGGACTAGGACTGCCCTGATGGGGTTGGTGCCACCCTCCTGCCAACCCAGGGGTTTGAGAAAGCAGAGCTCAAGATCACCCTGCCAGGGCTGGTGCCACCCCCAGAGATTTGGGAAAGTGGGGACCAGGACAGTCCTGCCAGGGCCAGCGCAGGGCTGAGGGTGTAAAACCCTTCTGGGTGTTTGGTACAGCAGAATTCCTGCCCAGGAGGGACGGGGGATGCTGGTTCCTGGCTCCCCTCGCTGCCTTCAGCCATCTGACCCTTCCCTAAGCCGCTTAAGCGCCGCCGGCAGCCGGGATGGGGCGTTTGCCCGGGCTTTGCGAGTTAATTCCTAGCAGGTGATGCGTTCCCAGAAAGTTCCTTTCCCAGCCAGCCCCGTGGGGCCTCTCCTGCCTGGATCCTTCCCCAAACCCCACAGGATGCTGCTGGGAGGTTTCCCCCATCCCATCCCATCCCATCCCATCCCATCCCGGTGGTGCTCCAGAGCCAGGGCCACCCACAGCAAAGTCCCCACGTGTGCGTGAGGCAAGGGGCACAAATCTTGCTTGGCACAAGGGGCACAAATCTTGCTTTGCACAAGGGGCACAAATCTTTCGCAGCCCGCGAGATTTCTGCCTTCTCCTCTGCTTTGTGCTTGGCTGCCCGTGTAATTGCCTGCTAAATCCTGCCTGGATAATCTTTTCTTGCTGATGATGCACCAAGCTCCGAGCTCTGAGCTGTGGTTTTGCTCCTCCTGGCACCTCCTGCCCGTGCCACGGGGGTGCTGCTGCTCCCTGTGGGGTTTCACTCCAGAACTGCTGTGCTGGAGGAAAAAAAAAACCCCAATTAATAATTCAGAGGGAGAAGGAGCTGGCTCCAACCTTCTGCCTTGCCTGGGAGAGCAGCAGTGCGGGGAGGACAGGGTGGTGACGCGGCTGTGACACCCCTGGCTCCAGCTCTGCCTCCTCCCTGCTCTGCATCCAGCCCTTCTCCCATTCCTGAGGGGTTTTTTGGCTGTCGGTCCCACCTCCAGCAGCATTTTGGGGAAAAGGACCCAGAAAAGGTCCCATTTAGGCTGTGCCACCCTCACGGCCCTCATGCCAGGGGTGGGTTTGGCAGCCCCCAGCCCCACACGGGGCTGTGGTGTCAGTGGGGGGGGGTCCCGGATGGTCTCACTGAGGGACACGGAGCATTGTCCCCTCTCTGCTGTGTCCCCCGGTGCCTTCCCAGTGCCACTGGGACAGCTGGGACAGGATTCGCCCCTCTGATGGCTCAGGCAGCTGGTTCTGCCCAAAAATCCCATCAACATCAACAACAGAAAGAGGTGGGAACGTCCTCCTGAGGGGGAAATGAGCCCCCCACAGCCCCTGGATGAATTGAGGAGATTTCTCCTTCCCCATTGGGTTTTCGTTGTTGTTTTGGGGAGGTTCCATCCAGCGCTGGTGGCCCCTGGGCATTGTCACCATGAGAACAAAGCCATGGGGCTGAGATGGGTGCCACCAAGGTGCCAGGGCCACCAGGGCTCAGTGCCAGTGCCACCCAGGGTGGTGTGGCCATGGTCCCTGGTGTGCCATTGTCCCCAGTGCCACCCAGGGTGGTGTGCCCATGGTCCCTGGTGTGGTCATGGTCCCTGGTGCTATCCAAGGTGGTGTGCCCGTGGTTCCTGGTGCCACCCAGCCTGGTGTGCCCATGGTCCCTGGTGTGCTCATGGTCCCTGGTGCCACCCAAGGCGGTGTGCCCATGGTCCCTGGTGCTACCCAAGGTGGTGTGCCCGTGGTTCCTGGTGCCACCCAGCCTGGTGTGCCCATGGTCCCTGGTGCCACCCAGCCTGGTGTGCCCATGGTCCCTGGTGCCACCCAAGGTGGCGTGCCCATGGTCCCTGGTGCCATCCTAGCGCAGCGGTGACGGAGCGGCGAGTGGCCCTTTGTGTCACGTGGGCCGGTGGCACAAGCCCTCCGCTTTCCTTTTTTAGAATCGCTGGATCAGGGGAAAAAAATGTATTTTTGGAGGTTTCATTTGCTCCAGCTTCAGAGTCGACTTTCTTTTTTTTTTTATCTTTTTTTTTTTTTTTAATTTTAATTCCCCTCCTTACTTTAAATGGGCCAAAGCCCCTCGTGCCTGAGCACCCGGGGAGGAGCAGCCTCGGAGCTGTTCCTGGGGACTTTTCCCCTGGGTTGACACTTTCCTGATGCTGCTGGCATGTCCCCACCGTGGCAGTGATGCTGGGGACAGTCCTAAGCAGCTCTGCTGCCCTTCCTGCAGCACCAGAACCCTGCACAGTGCCAGACCCCCCGTGTCCCTCCCTGCCTTTAATTAAGAAGCTGCAGGGCTGCGCCAGAGCTGGCGCCGAGCCCCACGGCAGCTCCTGGGCTCCCCAAAGGCTCCATGCCACCATCTAGAGGCAAAACCTGTCCCCAGTGGCTCTGCCACGACCTGGGGAGCTCTTTGACTGGGGGTTCAGGCTGTGAGAGGGGGGTAGCACTGTGGGCTGGGGTCCCCTGGCTGTCCCTGTGCCCCCACTGACACTTTGTGCTTCCAGATTCCTCCTCGTCTTCAGCTGCCTGGTGCTGTCCGTCTTCTCCACCATCCAGGAGCACCAGAAGTTGGCCAACGAGTGCCTCTTCATCTTGGTGAGCGATGCAGGAGCTCGGATTCCCTTTCCCCACTTTAGATCCTAAAGAAAATTGGGCAAAATCGCGGACAGAACCCCTGTGACCTCATCACGAGCGGCTGATGGCCCGATGGCACCGCGGGGGTGGCCTGGCCGTGGGTGTCACCAGGGCCCATCCCACCATTGTCTCTCCATCCCACCATTGTCTCTCCATCCCACCATTGTCCCAGTCCGTGCGAAAACCGCTGGAGCAGGCAGGGCACGAGGGGCTAAAAAAAGGCAACTTTCCCCCAAACTGTCACAAAGAGCTGACGCAGGGACTTCTCCCGAGTGACGGAGACTAAATTGGGAAGGTCCTTGTGACTTTTCCTGCGAGTAAGCAGAATGGGGGCTTGTTTGTGCGAGAGGTAGGAGGACAATGCTGACAGAGGAGGAAAAGGACCCAGCTCGGGGTGAGGAGGAGAGCAGCAATTCCCTCACAGCCCCGGCAGCTCCGTCTCATCACCCTCATCCCTCGGGGCAGCTCCGCCGGCCTTGCTGCGGCCACCCCCATGCCGCGCTCAGCCAAATTCGCTTTTCCCCATCAAATCTGAGCCCTTCACTCTCCCTACCCCCTTTTTTCCCCTTTTTTCCCCCTTTTTTCACCTTTTTCCCCCCAACAGGAGTTTGTGATGATCGTGGTGTTCGGCATGGAGTACATCATCCGCGTGTGGGCCGCCGGCTGCTGCTGCCGCTACCGCGGCTGGCGCGGGCGCTTCCGCTTCGCCAGGAAACCCTTCTGCGTGATAGGTACCAAAAAAAAAAAAAATCATTTCCATTGGGTTTGGGTGTCACATTAAAGGTGGTGTTTGAGGCTCTAAGGATTGGAGATGTCCTAGTTGCTGGCAGCTTTAGTTTTGGAGAAATCCAGCAAAGTTTGCCAATTTCGAGCTTGGCACCACACGGTCTGCCAATGGGAGTGGTCGCAAACAGAGGCAATTTTCCATGGGGAAAAGAAGTGATTTCCTCAGGGTTTGGGTATCAGATTAAAGGTGGTGTTTGAGGCTCTAAGGATTGGAGAGGTCCTAGTTGCTGGCTGCTTTAGTTTTGGAGAAATCCAGCAAAGTTTGCCAATTTCAAGCTTGGCACTGCCCTTGTTGGCGAGGACAAGTGGTTGTAAATGGAGGCCATTTTCCATGGGAAAAAGAAATAATTTCCCCAGGGTCTGGGTATCAGATGAAAGGTGGTGTTTGGGGCTGTAAGGACTTGCTGGGTCCTAGTTGCTGGCAGCTTAAGTTTTAGAGAAATCCAGGAAAGTTTGCCAATTTTGAGCTTGGCACCACACAGTCTGCCAGGGTGAGTGGCCACAAACAGGCAATTTTCCATGGGGAAAAGAGTCATTACCCCAGAATCAGGGTACCAGATTAAAGGTGATGTTTGGGGCTCTAAGGACTTGCTGGGTCCTGGCTGCTGGCAGCTTTAGTTTTGGAGAAATCCAGAAAAGTTTGCAAATTTCTAGCTTGGCACCACCCTGTCAGTGAGGACAAGTGGTCGCAAACGCAAACGGAGGCCATTTTCCATGGGAAACACGACAACTTCACAATAATAAATCGACAATACAACACATTACTACAACATGACAACTTTGATTTTTATGGGCCGAATTCAGGACAACCCCCAGCGTCCCCTGAGCCTGTTTGTCCCCTCAGATTTCATCGTCTTCATCGCCTCGGTGGCCGTCATCGCCGCGGGCACGCAGGGCAACATCTTTGCCACGTCGGCGCTGCGCAGCATGCGCTTCCTGCAGATCCTGCGCATGGTGCGCATGGACCGCCGTGGTGGCACCTGGAAGCTGCTGGGCTCCGTCGTCTACGCCCACAGCAAGGTGAGAACAACTGTAAAATATTGTTGTTACCAATATTGCAGACTTTCGGCTGGCTGGGTGTGTGGTGTTTCAGCTCACAGACACCTTTGGCTGGTTCGATGTGGTGTTTCACCCCACAGACACTTTGGGCTGTGGGTGTGTGGTGTTTCGCCCCACAGACACTTTGGGCTGGCTGGGTGTGTGGTGTTTCACCCCACAGACACTTTGGGCTGGCTGGGTGTGTGGTGTTTCACCCCACAGACACTTTGGGCTGGCTGGGTGTGTGGTGTTTCACCCCACAGACACTTTGGGCTGCCTGGGTGCTGCAGCTGGGCCCGTGCGGACAAGTCCAGGCCTGCAGGAGCTCTGGTGGTGCTGGGATGGAGCTTCCCCCCATAACAGGGGCTGCTCCTCAGGTTTCCCTCTGGCAGAGAAGCTTTAAGGTGATGGTGAAGGAAAGGAGTCAGTTCTGATGGAGGGTTTGCATCCAGAGCTTTATTCTGGCCCACAGGCCTCTGAATGCAGCACCAGCTCCAACAGAACTCCCTGAGCCCGTGGTTGCTGCTCCTTTGAACCCGGGGAGAGGGGCAGGGAAGGGGCAGGGAGCCACCAAGCAGGGACAGGAGGGAAGGGACAAAGGGACAAAGGACACCTGGATGGCCCAGTGCCCCCAGGGGTAGAGGGCATCCTTTGGATCTGCCAATCACTCTGTGCCCTTCTGGAATGCCAGGACTGACAGACAGTGCTGGGAGGGGAATGGAGAGGTGACTGACACACCTGTGATATAACATAAACTTATAAACATAACATAAAATTCAGTGCAATATAAAGACCACTCAGCGCAAATCTCCAATCTACCCAGCGCAAAACAAACAACTAAAGAACAATTTAGCGCAATACAGCAAAAAACCACCCAGGGACACCCCCTGAGCCTCACCATGCCCCTCAGGAGCTCATCACCGCCTGGTACATCGGCTTCCTGGTGCTCATCTTCGCCTCCTTCCTCGTCTACCTGGCCGAGAAGGACGCCAACGTGCAGTTCGCCACCTACGCCGATTCCCTGTGGTGGGGCACGGTAAGCTCGGCCCCCGCGGCTCCCCGGGGACAGGAGGGGACAGGGCCGTGCTGGGGGAGCGCCCTGCAGGCCCCCCGCTGCTGTGCCCCCGGGCAGGTCACCCTGACCACCATCGGCTACGGGGACAAAGCGCCGCAGACGTGGCTGGGCCGGATGCTGGCGGCCGGATTCGCCCTGCTCGGCATCTCCTTCTTCGCCCTGCCCGCTGTGAGTAGGGCTGGGAGAGGCTCAAAATAAGGGGGGAAAGGGGTACAGCACCCTCTGTGTGGGGTCCAGGCTGTGGTGGCACTCATGGCTCTGTTCCCTCCTGTCCCCAGGGGATCCTGGGCTCCGGATTCGCCCTCAAGGTGCAGGAGCAGCATCGGCAGAAGCACTTTGAGAAGAGGAGGACTCCAGCGGCCAACCTGATCCAGGTGAGGCAGGCCGGGCCTGTCCCACCCCAGCCCTTCCCAGGAATGCTTTGCTGTCCCCTCCTCTGCTCTACCCATCCAAACTCCCAGCCTCACACCCAGCACTGTGACCGTGTGCACAGGAGTCTGAGAGTGAGGGAAGAGACGAGGATCTGACTCCGTGTTTCAGAAGGCTTTTATTATTTATTATTTTATTTTACATTTTATTATAAAATTTATTTATTTATAATAATTTAATATTTATTTTTTAATTATTTTACTATGCATTTTATTATTTATTTTATTATTTTATTATTTATTTCTTTTTAACTGTGTGTTATTACTCATTTTGGGTTTTTTATTTAGGCATTTATCATTTTATAATAAAATAACATAGAAATTATTTTATATTTTATGTTATATTATATTATATTATATTATATTATATTATATTATATTATATTATATTATATTAATTGTATTTTTATATATCATTATATATATATATATATATATTCTATTAAAACTATACTAAAATAATAGAAGAAAGGATTTCATCAGAAGGCTGGCTAAGAATAGAAAAAGAAGGAATGATAACAAAAGCTTGTGTCTCGGTCAGAGAGCCCGAGCCAGCTGACTGTGATTGGCCATTAATTAGAAACAACCCCATGAGACCAATCCCAGATGCGCCTGTTGCATTCCACAGCAGCAGATAATCAATGTTTACATTTTGTTCCTGAGGCCTCTCAGCTTCTCAGGAGAAAAAATCCTAAGGGAAGGACTTTTCATAAAAGATGCCTGAGACACAGCACCGACATTCTGCGGGTCGGTCAGGATGGATGGAGGGGTCCAGGAGGGTTCTCCCATCCCCATTAACCCCAATTCCCGCGAATCTCACTCCCTGCAGGCTGCCTGGCGCCTGTACTCCACCGATGCCAGCCGGGGGTACCTGACGGCCACCTGGTGTTACTATGACAGCCTCCTGCCCGCCTTCAGGTATGCCTTCAGGGAGGGGGTGAGGGCTGGGGGCTCCCGGGGGTCCCCATGGGGATGAACAGCCTGGGAAACCAGGAGGGACCTTGTGGAACCCCCAGGAGCTCGGTGGGGTCGAGCAGCACCGACACCTTCCCAGGACGGGAGTCTGCTGAAGGAGCCTCCTTCACCCTCATCATCCTCACAGCGCCCATCCCATCCCCTCTCACTCCATCCATAGCCTTCCTCCAGCAGCACAGGGAATGGGGAGGCACCTCGGGAACCCCACGGTTGTGGTGGTGGAGCTGCAGCAGGACAGGAGCTGGTTCCAGGTGTGGGCACGGGGGGATCCCATGTCTCGTTCCTGCAGCACGTCCCTCCTGTGATCCCTGGGATTTTGCACTGTGGATGGGTCAAAGGCTTCCCAAAGGTTTTTTCCAGATCCTGAGGGTTTCCCACATCCCTGTGAGCATCCCTGCCCTCCTGCCTGCCCTGCTCTGGCCAGGTGACAAATCCGTCCCTCTGTCCCACTCTCAGTTTTTCCAAAGGCCACAGCCCTGGGTCCCAGCTTTCCCAGCATCACCCCGGATCCTGGGGATCGCCGGGGGCTCTGCTGCCCCTCCTGCAGTGCCAGGAGCAGTGGAATTCACACAGAGCCAGATTCCATCCCTGCTGGGTCTGAGCCTTCCCCTTCTGGCTGGAGCCCAGGATCTGATGGTGACAGATCCGTGTCCCCACCCCGTCCCAGATTTGTCCTTCCCTGATCCATCCCCCTCAGCACGTCCAACCCTTCCTTCTGTTCAATCCCTTCCCAGGACCCTTCCCCAGCCCTATCACCCCTCAATTAAGAAACAATCTTTTGAACAAAAATGCTGATTTTTTTCTTTTGTTTTGCTCCAGTTTTGCTTTGGTTTGCATTCAGAAGGACCCAGCGCTGCTCAGCCTCGCTTTGCCGGTCTCGTTTGCTTTGAAACTTTTAATTTCTCCCCGTTTTTATTCCACCCCGACCTCAGAGAGCTGGTCCTTATATTTGAGCATTTGCACCGGGTCCGCAACGGAGGATTTAGGAACTCAGAGGTGAAAAAATGGCCTGAGAGAGCCCCACCACCCTATCACTGCTTCACCCCCGCCCAGAAAAGCTTCAGCCTGGCCGTGTGTGCAGGGGAAAGGTAGGAGGGGGCAGCCCCCGTGTTCTCCCTCCTCTCTGCTCTGTCTGCTCTGCTCCTTTGTGCCCTCCTGAGATGTCACTGTCACTGCCAGGCAAGAACAAGCCTAGACTCTTCACTTTTCGGTCTTGAAGTTGTTTATTAATGAAATTTATATATATATATATATATAAATATTTAATTAAATTATTAATTTACCTGAAATAATTAATTGAATTATTAATTTTTAGATTTATTAATTCTTTATTATTAAATTATTTTTTTTTTCTGCCCAGCTGAGATCTGCTCAGCAGGGCAGCCACAGGCACTCTGATCACCCCCGAGGTGGTGTTGTCTTTTTATGCTATTTATAATATATATAAATAGCATAAAATATAAATATATATTTATATTATATATATATATATATATATATATAATATATATATCTTTATATTTATAGTATATATAAAGATATATTTATACTATTTATATATATATATATATAATATAACGTATTTACACTTAATTCCCAATACCTATCACCTATGTTAGACAGTGCACCTCTACTCTAAACCAATCCCAAAGTGCCAACATCACTGCAGGAAATGGAGAACAAGAAGAAGAAGAAAAGCTGGACACGCCCAAGTTCCTCCATCTTGTCCCCATAACCCCCATACCAAAAATCCTAAAATCTACATTTTCACCCTGTGATTATTTTGTTATTACACTATTCAAACCTGTGTGGCTTTCAGGTCCTCATACAAAGCTGGTAACTTGCTCCAGGGGTCACAATCAAATCCCCAGGTGTTCTGGGCTGTGTGCCAGGGTCTCTGAGCCCCCCAGCGGGGTCCTTGGCAACTTTGGACACCCAGAGGGATGCGCTGAGTTCCAACAACCAGCTCCACTCCAGCTCCAGGAGGAGCAGATTTGATCCCAGGGAATGCCCTGGGCTGTTTTACCTTTGTGGGGTCACCTCGCTGCCCTCTCCATGTGGCACAGAGCAACTGAGAGTGGCAGGAAACCCCTTGGCAGGGACAGTGGTGCCATCCTGGCAGGATGGAGCCCCAGGAAAGAGCAAATCCCAGAGCCTGGGGCTGGGAAGGGCTCCTGGACCCCATGAGTAGAGAAGGGAGGGCTCGAGGCTGCCCTGCTGCTGCTGGTGGCTGCTGTGCACCGTGTCCCTTGTCCCCTCTCCCTGAAGAGGAGATCCCCGCGTGCCACCCCCAGGACACCGCCAGGGTTAGGTGGGGAGAGGCCCCGTGCCTCAGTTTCCCCTGTGGTGCCGCATCAGCAGGGCTGAGCGTGCAGGTGTGGGGATGAGCAGCACCTGCACCTGCTTGGGATGAGCAGCACCCGGTCCATAATCCAACGGTTTTAGGAGCCGCTCATCTTGGTGCAAATCCAAGTGAAAACAATGGACCTCTCACTAGTCCTAAACACATTCATACTCTTAACCCTAGCAGCCCTCTGCACCAGCACCTGCTCCCCCAGGTGAGTTTGGGGCTTGGGGTCTCCTCCCTGGGCTCTGTGACCAACCAGGACCTAGCAGAGGAAGGACCAAACCCTCCTCAGGGGTCTGAGCCTGCCCATCTCCCCCACCTCTCATAACATCTCATCTTCTCTCTCTCCTCCCTCTCCCGCTCACCTTCCTCCTCCTCCTCCTCCTCTCCATCCCTTCATCCTCCCCCAAGCTGGAATGAGGAGGACGCGCAGCCCCACAGGTGTTTACGCCTCAGGTAACGCTCGGGAGCCCCCACCGCGGTCCCTCTGCTCGGGGACTGTCCCCAAATCCTTCTGGCAGGGCCGAGATGGCGCCCAGGTGTTTATGCAGGACCTACACGAGCATCCTGTCCTCGGGGCGGTGGCATCAGCGGTGGCCCCGGGGCTGATTCTCTTTTCTCCTGTGTCTCTGCCCTGCCCCTCCAGCCCCATCTTTAGTGGTAAGAGGAGGCTCTTGCAGACGTGGGGCACGTGGAGAAGGAGGTACCGTGTGCTGCTGAGAGCCTCGGGATGCATGGATGCACCCTCGGGATGCATGGATGCAGCCCTGCCTGCGTGCCTGCGGCGTGGACGGGACTGGGACCGAGGCATAGGGGGTGGAGGCAGAACTGGGGGTCCCTCCGAGGGCAGGGAGGTTGTGCATGGCCTGGGCTGAGCTGTCCCACTCTCCCTTACTGCCTCAGTTTCCTCGTTGTAATGTGGATGAGAATGGGTTGGCGGCAACAATATCTTGGATAAATCGCATAAATCCCAGCTGTGTGCTGCAGCCTGATTGCTGGGACACAGCCCTTCCCAGCCTGAGAACGTGTGGTAGCCCCACCTGCCAGCACGGGGAAGGGCTGGGAGCCCTGTGCCCTGCCAGGACATTGCCTGTGTCCCTGCCAGGACCCTGCCTGTATCTCTGCCTCTATTCCTGCCAGGACCCTGCCTCTATCCCTGCCTGTATCCCTGCGTGTTTCCCTGCATGTTTCCCTGCCAGGACCTTGCCTAGATCCTTGCCTGAATCGCTGCCTGTATCCCTGCCACGACCCTGCCTGTATCCCTGCCAGGACCATCCCCAAACCCCTCGGTTTCATGGATCCTGTCCTGCAGAGGGTGTGGGATTCAGTCTGTGCCCTTCCCACCTTTAGGGTCCTTCCCTGTGCGTCCCCTTGAGCTGCATTTGGGGTCTCTCATCATGTAAAATCTGGGGGTTTTGAGTAGGTCCTGCATAAACAATGCCTGGTGTTCCCCCCCAACCCAAAACTGCAGCTGGGTTTGGGAGCAGAACTCGCAGTAGGGCAGCAGCAGAGCCTGGAGGAGGAGGAGGAGGATGAAGCAGCTTGGCTGGGTTTGGAGGGATGGAGCAGGAGCAGAGCTCTGCTCAGCTCAGTTCAGTGTCCCCTGCTGCTACATCCATCTGTCCCCTCTCTCCCTGTCTGTCACCTCCTTTCTCTGCTCTTGGGACCAAAATAAAAGGGATTTAAAGAAAAAACCTCAGACCTGCCCAGCAGGAACCACCTGCTCCTGGTGCCCATCACCTTTCAGGGGCTCTCTGTGAGCTCAGCATGGCCACTCCCACCTCAAACAAGGTCCCTGTCCCCGTCCCCACGGCCCTGACGCCGCTGTCCCCGCGCAGCAACAAGATGGGCATCAAGGAGCGGATGCGGCTGAGCAGCTCTCAGCGCCAGGGCAGCCGCGGCCGGCAGCATCAGCAGCAGCACCTGGGGCCGCCCCTGCACCGCTCCCCCAGCCCCGAGGACGTGGCCGAAGCCTCCAGCCCCACCAAGGTGCAGAAAAGCTGGAGCTTCAACGACCGCACGCGGTTCCGAGCGTCGCTGAGGCTCAAACCGCGGACGCCCACCGAGGGTGAGTGTCTTGGTTTGGGAAAAGGAGGCTGCTAAGGAAGGCAGGAGCCTCCCCTGAAATGGAGAATGTAAACCCTCCCCACCCCTCTGAATTGCTATAAATTTTAAATTAAGGGGCTCTCAGGCAAAAAATATGGGAGCAGGAAATAACAGTTCTTTAATAGGGAAAAGAAAAAAATAAAAGGATAAAATAAACAATGCAGTGAACTAAACCAACACTGCCAGAGTCAGAACCCAGCCTGACACCCTGTGGGTCAGGCTGTTGGCAGCAGTCCCATTGGAATTGTGGCTCAGCCCTCCTGCAGTGTCAGGGCTGGTTCTGCTGGAGCAGGGATCCTGGAGAAGGGTGCAGTCTCTGCCTCTGAAGATCCAGGGGAAGAAGAGGCAGCTGCTGTTCCTCTGGGAAATCCCGTGGAGAAGCTGTGCTGGTGTTCCAGAATCTCCAGATTATATCCAGGTAGCAATGTTTGAAATCTCCAGATTATATCCAGGTGGGAATGTCTGAAATCTCCAGATTATATCCAGGTAGGAATGCTTGAAATCTCAGATTGTATCCGGGTAGGAATGCTTGGCTCCTCCCCCTGGGCTCACATCTCCCAGTGGGAAGCTGTAGTTCTTGTCAGCCATGCAGGGACATTCCATAGCTGTTATCAGCAGGTGTCCCCTCCCAAGGGAGGAGTGATTGTGGTCACTCAAAGAGAGAGATAAGGCAAACTGCCCACTTGACAAAGGTAATCTGCCATGCAGATGGTAATGGAAAACAACTTGCATTGCAATCTTCAACAGTGAGCCCCTGGGGGACACTGAGGGGGCTGCAGGGTTGGGGACAGCCCTGGGGCTGTGCCATCTGCCCCCTCTTGTCACCCACAGCTGACTGCCCACCAGAGGACAGCGGTGAGGAGAGGAGCTCCCCCTGCGAGCTGACCTTTGAGGACATCATGCCGGCAGTGAAGACCCTCATCAGGGCTGTCAGGTGAGGCTGTCCCCTCCCATGTCCCCAAGTGTGCCCAGAGCCCCCCACCCTGGGCACCCCTGTTCGTGCTTCCACCCCCGCTGTCCCTGCAGGATCCTGAAGTTCTTGGTGGCCAAGAGGAAGTTCAAGGAGACCTTGCGTCCCTACGACGTCAAGGACGTCATCGAGCAGTACTCGGCCGGACACCTGGACATGCTGGGCAGGATCAAGAGCCTGCAGACGCGGTGAGGTGCCCTGCAGGTGGCCCTGGGGCATTCCCTGGTGGGGTCCCAAGCCCTTGGGAGTGATGGGTGGGCTCTGTCCCTCCCTTCCCAATTTTGGGGCATTCCCTGGTGG
This sequence comes from Passerculus sandwichensis, assembly GCA_031885435.1. Classification (NCBI taxonomy): domain Eukaryota; kingdom Metazoa; phylum Chordata; class Aves; order Passeriformes; family Passerellidae; genus Passerculus; species Passerculus sandwichensis. The sequence continues at coordinate 2,264,984 of CM063159.1, read as the reverse complement.
AGTCCTGAGCCCTCGGGAGCGATGGGTGGGCTCTGCCCCTTCCTTCCCAATCCTGGGGCATTCCTGACCCTGGGGCGTTCCCCGGTGGGGTCTCAGGAGTAATGGGTGGGCTCTGCCCCTTCCTTCCCAACCCTGGGGCATTCCCAACCCTGGGGCATTCCCTGGTGCAATGGATGGGCTCTGCTTCTTCCTTCCCGACCCTGGGGCATTCCCTGGTGGGCTCAGGAGTGATGGATGAGCTCTGTCCCTTCCTTCCCTCCGTGCCAGCGTGGACCAGATCGTGGGCAGGGACCGGGCGCTCCCAGCGGACAAGAAGGTTCGGGAGAAGGGCGAGAAGCCGGCGCTGGAGGCAGAGCTGGTGGACGAGCTCAGCATGATGGGGCGCGTGGTCAAAGTGGAGCGGCAGGTCAGGAGGGGACACCCAGCAGTGTCACCGTCCCTTGGGAGGGACAGCTGAGCCTCCCACCACCCCTCCCATGGGGGTGGGCCCGGCTGAGCCGGCGGTTACTGAGGGATTTCTGTAATTCTCAGCCATCCCCTACATTGGGCAAACACTAGTCGAATGAGCCTGAGGTGGGTTCTCTGTCGACAACCCTACACTAACTCAATTCTTTGCCCTTCATTTCCTCCTCCCGTTCATCATTGTAGGCCTCGCACTCGTCCATCTCACCTTCCTCCATGAAACAGGCTCAAATAACCCCCTCAGACTGCGACAAAATCCCCTTCCACCCATACTAAACCATTAAAGATATTCTAGGGTTCGTACTGATACTTTCCTTACTCATCCCCCTGGCCCTATTCTCCCCCAACTTCTTGGGTGACCCAGAAAACTTTAACACCACCTAACCCATTAGTGACTCCTCCACACATCAAACCCGAATGATTCTTCCTATTTGCCATCCTCTGATCCATTCCTGTCACTATAGGACACGAAGCTCACACCACTGTTCTCAAGGTGAAGAAAAAGGGAAGTTTATTTTCTGACTCCAACATTTACAGTGACAGTGGATTGGAGGGTGACAGCGCCACCTCTCCAATGACACTGGTCAAACCAACAGCCCATCAACTTTCTCCTCCTCTATAAAGAAACACAAAACAATGAGTTATTCACAGAAAGCGTGTGAGAAAGTTCACTCCAAGAATGTCAACATCACGAGGCTTAGAAAATCTTAAAAAATTCAAGGTAACAAACAAACCAGGAGGCGTCCTAGCCCTATCTGCCTCCATCCTCGCCCCTGCAGGTGCAATCCATCGAGCACAAGCTGGACCTGCTGCTCGGCCTCTACTCGCAGTGCCTGCGCAAGGGCTCCAGCAACTCCTTCAGCCTGGCCGCGGTGCGGGCGCCGCCCGGCGAGCCCGACGTCACCTCGGACTATCACAGCCCCGCGGAGCACGAGGACATCTCGGCGTCTGCGCAGACCCTCAGCAGCTCCAGGTCGGCCAGCGCCAACATGGACTGAGCAGGAGGCGGCAGGATGGGGTGATGGGGACGGAGGGGCGTTGTCCCTTCATTGTCACCTCGCTGTCCCCTCACGGTGTTACTTGAACCGAGTCTTCCTCTGTGGGGACACGGCTGCGGCAGGGTGCCTGTGGCACTGGGCCGTGGCCAGCCGAGGCTCCTGGGGCGTTCCTGAGATGTCCCTGGGTTTCTCCTGGGAATATTCCTGAGGATGCTCCTGGGGATGTTCCTAGGGTGCTCCTGGGGATGTTTCTGGGATGTTCCTGAGATGTTTCTGCGATATTCCTGGGATGTTCCTGGGACATTCCTGAGATGCTCCTGGGGATGCTCCTGGGGATGTTCCTGGGATGCTCCTGGGACATTCCTGGGACATTCCTGGGACGTTCCTGGGGACGTTCCTGGGGATATTCCTGGGACGTTCCTGGGACGCTCCTAGAATATTCCTGGGATGTTCCTGAGATACTCCTGGGGTGCTCCTGGGGTGCTCCTGGCTTCCTGTAGGATGATGCCCCTGCAGCTCTGGGGTCCTGGGTGCTCCCCAGCTGTAGTGGGGATGCTCAGGGCTGGCCCCATCCCCTGGGGTTTGGTTTGAAGCCCATCCCCAGCCCTCAGGACAGGTCCTGTGTGGTCCCCCAGAGCTGAGCCGGGGCCACCACCAGCTATGCAAGGTCCCATCTCCCTTTTGCTGCCAGTGCAGGGGTGTGGGGACATGACCCAGGGCGATTTTACCCGTGTCACTGGGGGTCCCCAGTGTGGGGAGCAGGGGACTGTCCCCCCCTGCCCAGGCTGCACCTCTCCAGAAGCACAGCAGAGCCTTCTGCCTGCCCGTGCATGCTCCCAGGGCAATATATATATAGATTATATATATATTTATATTTATGCAATAATGTCTTAATATGCAACACCCCTGGGAAAAAGCAACCCGAGGGGCCATAGGCAATAAGCAACAACCCCCTGCCAGCTCCCAGGCCTGGACTGTGCTGCCCTGGAGGCCCTGAGAGCTCAGGGAAGGGGGAAATCTCCACCCCAGGGTGGCCCTGGAGCCAGGAAGCTGAGCAGGGGACAGCGCTGTCCCCAAGGAGTGTCCCAGCCCCTGCTCCTGCTTAGGAGATTCCCTCCCGGCTGGGTCCTGCCGTGCTCAGTTTGTCCCTGTCCCTGTCTGGGCATCACGGGCCGGGCCTGGAGGGGAGCTGCCACAGGGTGGTGTCCTTGCATGTCACCAACAGCAGAGCCACCACAGCCCCGCGCTGTCCCAGTCCCAACGCTGGGGCTGTGCCAAAGTGGCACCAGGAGGGCTCGGTGGTCACCCCATAGCGCCAGGACCTGTCCTGGGCTGCTCCCACCGCTCCCCCTCTCTGGTTTGGCACAGTGGGGTTCGCTCCAGGTTCTCTGCTCCGGGCACTGGGGACCCCCGACCCTGCTCGTCCCCTCTCCCATCAGTGCATGCAGCCAGCGCGGGCCGTGCCAGGGCTGCTCGAACCCCCCAAATCCCGGGGGTGCCCGGGCGGTGCCACAGCGGGGCACAGCGCTGGGCGAGGTGCATGTGACAGCTTTGCAGGAATTGCAGGAATTTTAACCCTTTAGAACCCCCCTGCCCGGGCTGGCTGGTCCCCGCAGAGCGCTCCCAGAGCCAGCGGTAGTTACCTCACTTGATTAACTTATTAATTTATTTGTTTCATTAAAATTTGGAGTAGAGGCTGACGCCTGCTGCTGTCTGTCTCCCGAGAGGTGGCACTGCGGCCCTGTCACCGAGCTGCGGACAGGGGACACAAATGACCGGGTGGGGACAGGACACAAATGTCCTGATGGGGACACAAATGTCCTGACGGGGACACAAATGACCAGCAGGGGACACAAATGTCCGGCCAGGGACACAAATGACCGGACGGGGACACAAATGACCAGCAGGGGACACAAATGACGAGCAGGGGACACAAATGACCAGCAGGGGACATGAATGTCCAGCAGAGGACACAAATGTCCAGCAGGGGACACAAATGACCAGCAGGGGACACAAATGTCCAGCCAGGGACACAAATGTCCGGCCAGGGACACAAATGACCGGGAGGGGACACAAATGTCCAGCCAGGGACACAAATGTCCGGCCAGGGACACAAATGACTGGACGGGGACACAAATGTCCAGCAGGGGACATGAATGTCCACCAGGGGACACAAATGTCCAGCAGGGACCAGAAATTTCCGCCAAGGGACACAAATTTCCGGCAAGGGACACAAATGACCGGCAGGGGACACAAATTTCCGGACACCTCCCTGACCCCTTAAGCTGCGGAAAGCCACCGAGATGGGACTGAGAGCGCAGCTCCAGCTCCATCCTGTGCGTGCAGGGCTGCAGGGTCGGTGTCACTGCAGAAGGACCCGTGCCCTGATTTTTGTCACCTTACAGTGAAGTGTCGCTGCCCCGGGGAAGGGCTGTGGCCACCCTGCCTGTTTGATGTGTCCCCCCGCAAATGGCGATGTCCCCAGTGCCATCCCAGTGAGGTGAAGGCGCGCCCCCCTTCCCCAGGAGCCCCCAGACCCCTGTGGGGACAGCAAAGCTTCAGCCCTGGCAGTGAGCTGTCACCCCCGGGGGACAGCGCGTCCTGCAGCGATGCCGGGGGGTTGAGGCGGCTCCTTCCCGTGCCGCTGGCCGGAGAGGAAACCGGGGCCGGCCGCGGCTCCGTCCCTGCCTTTCCTGGCCGCCTCCTGCCAAGAAATTCTCTCCAGGATCGCCTCGGGGCCGAGCCCTGCAGGGGCAGCGCCCCCAGAGCTGGGGATGGGGGCTCGGGGGGGCTCCAGCACCCCGGTTCCGCCCGGTGCCCGATATGTGGGGTGCGATCCGTGGGGGGCTGGCTTTGGGGGGCGCTGGACCACGCACCAGAGGGGCGGGCGGCTTTCCTGGGTGGGTTTGGAGGGATTCATCCCTGCAGTGCGGGATCTTCACCCCGCACTCAGCTCGACAGAACCCGGCTCTGTTCGTGGGGCATCCAGGGCCAACCCAGCCGTGGGTTGGGGTCTTCCCGTGTCTCTGAGCAGTGGGAACAGGGTGGTGGCACTTGTCCCTCCGCCGGTGGCACAGGCAGGGCAGGAGGCGTGTGCCAGCCCCGGGCTCTGCCTCCCGCCCTCACACGGGCGCACAAAGTGCCCTGGCAGGACTTTGTCCCCCTCCACCTTGGCTACCCCACGTGTGCCCAGGCTGCCACTCCCCGCAGAGGGGACACACGCACACGGAGTGACACAGAGGCCGGAGCTGTGAGCTGGCAGGGCGAGCCCCGCCGGAGCCGCAGGAACGGGGTGAGGGGATGCTCCAGCACTTGGCCTGCGGCCGCTGCCGCCTCCGCGCTGCGCCGCTTTCTTCTTATCAGCTGGCGGGGGGACAGCGCTGTTTACGGGAACGCTCAGCTGCTCCCGCGGCGTCTCTGAGCTGTCAGGGAGCTGGCGGGGGCACAAGGACACGGAGCAGCGGCCGGGGATGTCCTTTGTGCCAGTGGCTTTGCTTTGTTCTCCGGGGGTCTTGGGGGAATTCGTGACTCACTGCGGATTCCTGCGAGTCCAGTCATGCTGGAGACGGACTGGGCTGGACTCAGTTCCTTCCTGCGCCGCTCCGGCTGCCCAAGGACGCGCTCACAGCAAAGGCCCTTCCAAGAGCGCTTGGAGCAGGGGCTCCCTGCCCAGGGGGCTGCACAGGACCCTGGTTCAGGCGCCCAGAGCACCCTTGGGTGCCGGCAGCCCCCGTGCCCGGCGGGGTTTGGTGCTCCCCGTTTCCCCGGCATGAATCCCACCCTGGCCGCGGTATCCCCCCCGTGGGCTCAGCCAGGATCCCGTGGCCGCCCAGGGAACCCCGCCGTGCTCCCGTGCTGGCTGCCGTGAGCCGCCCTCGAGGAATCCTTTGGAGATGCTCCCGGCCGGGCGGGGACAGCGGGAGCCCCGCGTGGGCGGCCGAGCTCCCGCAGCAGGTGCTGGAGCCCGGGGGGGCGGCCAAGACCCCCCTATTGCGGTCCCCGAGGCCGAGGTTGGGCGCTGACAGCCGGGCAGGCTCCAAGAGACACCAACTCAATGCCTTGGGGCGTCCCTGTCTCATCTGGACCCCTGGAATGGGCAGGAACGCAGCCCCCTCCCCTCCTCCGCGCACACCTGGGCAATGGGGAAGCCCCCCAGGATGTACACGGGGCAGAGGGTGCCGCCCCCATAGCCGGGACCCCCTCCCCATTTAGAGAGGGCAGCGCAGAGGGACCCCAGGAAGGGATCATGAGCCGGGCACACCGAGGGGACAGAGCGGGCCACAAGTTGGGGGCTCCTCTCGGCAGCCCCGGGCCCGACCCCCGCCCCGCCGCGCTCCGCCCCGGGCCGCTCGCGGCGGTGTCGGCGCCTCCCCGCGCCCCCCCGGCCGGGGCGCGGCTATAAGGGAGCGGCGGGGCCGGCGGCGGGCGCGGGGCGGCGGAGCGGCGGGAGCGGCAGGTACGGAACGGGCTCCGGGGGGACCGGGTGGGGTGCCAGGCGTGGGGACAAACGGGGGTCCCGCCCCGTGAGTTCCGTGAGGGATCCCAGCACCGGACCCTCCGCCCCTCTCCCGGCGTTTCTGCGCCAAGGGAGCGGCAGGTACGGCCGGGAATGGGCGGGGGTCCCCACCCTTGGGGTGCCCGTGGGTTACCGGGTCACCCTCCCCGCTTTATGGGGGTCCCGGGGCCCCCCACGCTGCACGGCAGCGGGAGGGAGGCGGCAGGAGGGGGTCCTTCCCCGTGTGCCCCCGGATTGTCCCCAGCGCCCCTTTTTGGGGTCCCCATCACCTCCCAAACTCTGCGGGCTGAGCCTGGCAGCTCATGGCACTGCCCACGGTGGGGACTGCGGGTGGCGTTGCGAATGGACTCCGGGCAGCCCCCCGAGTGTGCCGGGGAGCCCTTTCCCCTGAGGGTTTGGTTTTGGAGCCGGTGGTGAAGGGGTGAAGGGGTGGGTGAGCCCGGGATGCGCGGAGCCGGGGGGAAAACGGTGTTTTGGAGCTTGAGCTGCGCGGTCACAAGGGGAGTTACAAAACCGGAATGCTCTGAGGAGCCCGGGGAGGGCAGGGTGAGAGCAGAACCCGGAGAGGGCAGAGTGGGAGCAGAGCTTGGGGAGGGCAGGGTGGGAGCAGCGCCCGGGGAGGGCAGGGTGGGAGCAGAACCTGGAGAGGGCAGGGTGAGAGCAGAACCTGGAGAGGGCAGGGTGAGAGCAGAACCTGGAGAGGGCAGGGTGGGGGCAGAGCCCAGGGAGGGCAGGGTGAGAGCAGCGCCCGGGGAGGGCAGGGTGGGAGCAGAACCTGGAGAGGGCAGGGTGGGAGCAGAACCTGGAGAGGGCAGGGTGGGGGCAGAACCTGGAGAGGGCAGAGTGGGAGCAGAACCTGGAGAGGGCAGGGTGGGAGAAGAACCCTCAGAGGGCAGGGTGGGGGCAGAACCTGGAGAGGGCAGGGTGGGAGCAGAACCTGGAGAGGGCAGGGTGGGAGCAGAGCCCAGGAAGGGCAGGGTGAGAGCAGAGCTTGGGGAGGGCAGGGTGGGAGCAGCGCCCACCCCGCCGTGCCCTCAGTGGCAGCAGCGCCCACCCCGCGGTGCCCCCGCCGTGCCCTCACCGCCGTCCCTCCGCAGGTGCGGGGACATGGCCGGGCACATGCGGGCCGTGCTGTGCCTCTGGCTGTTGGTGGCCCCGGTGGCGCGGGTGGCCGTGTCCTCGCGGGTCCGCACCCGCCGGGAGCTGGGCCCCGGGCTGTACCAGCACGGCGTCTACGACGCGGGCGGCTCCTACTGCCAGCGGGGCGACGTGTGCTGCCACGGCCGCGACGACGGCTGCACCGTGCCCTACCACGACACGCTGTGCTACTGCGACCTCTTCTGCAACCGCACCGTGTCCGACTGCTGCCCCGACTTCTGGGAATACTGCCTGGGAATCCCGGCGCCCTTCCCCAAAGCCCCAGGTGAGGCTGCAGGTGATGGGGTTCAGCCCTGGGGGGATGGATGTGGTGCTGCCCTCACCGCAGAGGTGCTCAGACTCCTCAGAATTTTAGGAATTGCTACAGAATGTCCGGGATGGGGATGGACTCCCTCAAAAAGGGGTGTGGGAGCAGCCCGTGACCCCAGAGCCCGTTCCCATCAGTGCCTGCAGGGACACGAGGGGACATGAGGGGACGCCATCCCAGCTTGCCCGGTCACGTCTGGGGCAGGCAGATGCTGGCCCTGGTTTAACCCCCAGCTCCCAGCACAAGGCTCTCTCACAAGTCCCAGCCGCGGAGCAGAGCCAGCTCCCGGGCACAACCGGCCCCTTTATCCCTGTCCCGCCAGGCTGAGCGCATTTAACCCTCCAGGCGCCGAGCCAGGCTCCCACCCTGCACCCACTGACCCCCACGTGCAGCCTGGATTTAAGAACCACGTTGATTTTCCCTTTGGTTTGCACCCCCGGGAATTTGGGGGGGCTGGTGGGACCCCAAACACTCACCAGGAGCTCTCCTATTCCCATACAGGCTGTGCCCGTGCCGGACACAATTACCCCACAGGAGCCACGTACCGGGAGAACTGCAACCTGTGGTGAGTGTGGGCACCTGTGGCATGTCACCAGCACGTCACCAGAGGAAGGTGTCACGCTCCTGTAAACCTCAGAGAGCGAGGCCCGAGCTGGGTGGCGGGAGCTGCTGCCAAAATGCCTTTGCTCCAGCAAAAATCCCGAGCCAGGAAGGGCCTTGAGCCTCTCCCAAGTTTCAGTTCATGCCTGCGTGGGAGCCGGCGCTGCCCAGGGGCGTTTTGGCCACGCTGGTCCCAGCCCAGCTTGCCCAAGCCTGACCTGACGGGGGGTTCTGTGCTGCTGGGCACTCCCAGAGCTCGGGGTTAACTGGGAATACCGGTGTTCTGTACTGGTATTGCTGGCATGCGGAGGTGGGGGATTGGAGACGAGGATTGCAGCCCGAGGGGCGATGCTGCAGATAAGGGGAAATCAAAGGCAGCGTCTGGGGCGTGTGCAGGGCAGGGGCACGTGTGGGAACATGTGTGTGTGTGCTGGGGCTGCAGGTGAAAGGCCACCCTGAGCCTCCCTGCAGCTCTGGGGAGTTTATCCAGGATGGTGGCACGGGGCACTCAGGGATGGAGGGTGTTCCTGTTCAATGCCAATGTCCCCAAGCCATGCAGGTGGATGTCACCTCTCTGCTGCTGGGGGAGCATCTCTGACCCATCTCTTCCCTTCCAAACCCTCTCCCCCACACTTGGTCCCTAGAGAACAGAAATTTCTGCAGTGTCACTTCCACCCCTGCCCCTGGTGTGGTCCTGTTGTGGGGTACAGGGGACAAAACCCATGGCGGGGTGACACAGGGTGTATGGGGCACCCATCTGGTGGCACCCGGAGGTGCTCCCAAGTCCCCAGGTGTCACACAGAACGCTGGGGCTGCAGGTGAAAAGCCAACCCGAGCCTCCCCACAGCTCTGGGGAGTTTCTCTGGGATTGTGGCATGGAGCACTTAGAGATGGAGGGTGTCCCCGTTCCCCTGGGAATGTCAGTGTCCCCAAGCCACGCAGGTGGATGTCACCTCTCGGCTGCTGGGGGAGCACCTCTGACCCACCAGCACCGGGGAGGGAGCAAATCCCTTCCAAACTTCCTCCCTTCACATTTGGTGCCTGGAGAAGAGAAATTTCTGCAGCGTCACCCCAGGGTCCTGCTGGGGGGGGTACAAGGGACAGAACCCGTGGCGGGGTGACACGAGGGGTGTGTGGCACCCTGAGGTGCTCCCAAGCCCCCGGGTGTCACACAGAGCTCCGGGATCGCTCGGGGATGGATGGGGCAAGGCTGGAATCCAGGTGCTGCCGGCCAGGATCGGGGTGGGGGTGTCTGGCAGGACACGGCCACGGCCTCGCTCAGCTCCATAAAAGGGAAATGTGCCGGGATCTGAGCATGCCAAGCATTGCTCGCTGCACGGGGGGGAGCACAGCCCGGGGCTCCCCAGGGGACCCACCACACCCCCAGAACCCCCCCCTTGGCCCGGCTGTCCCCATGGAGTGCCCTGGTCACTGTGGGTCACCCGTGGGGACAGCCAGCCCTGACCCCCAGCCCCGGGCTGCTGTCCAAGCCCCTCTCTGATGTCTGCAGCCCTGGCAGCTTTTCAGATGATTTTCTGTCCCATGGCCTGGCTGCCCTCGGGGCTCTTTGTGGGGGCTGGGGCGGGGGGGGGGACAACTCCCAGGGTCACCCAGAGGCCACTCGGTGTCACCCAAAGACCACTCGGGGTCACCCAGAGGGCTGCCCACGGATTCACCCCACTGCAAGGTGCCAAGCTCTGGTGACCCCTAACAAAAGCCGCCAGCTTGGGAGGGGCAGCGCCCACTCAGCGCCCCCCCGGTCACCCTGGGGACATCGTTTCTCACCTGTTGTTCCCCCTGCAGCACCTGCGGGCCCGGCGGGCAGTGGCAGTGCGAGGACCACGCCTGCCTGATGGATGGGGAGCTCATCGACGCCATCAACAGGGGCAATTACGGGTAAGCACCGGGCTCAGGGGTGCCGCACCCCTCGCTGCTTTTCGGGGTGGGGCCCCTGAGCCGTGCCCCCCTCTCCCCACGCAGCTGGAGAGCCGCCAACTACAGCCAGTTCTGGGGGATGACCCTGGAGGACGGGATCCGGCACCGCCTGGGCACCTTCCGTCCCTCCGCCACCGTCATGAACATGAACGAGATGCACGTGAGTGCCCGCGGGGAGGGAAACTGAGGCACGGCCATGGCTGGGAAGGGGCTCCCAGAGCAGGGGGCAGGCAGGGCAGCCCTCGTGTTTGGAGACGGCGGCTCAGCAAATTCCCCCGGACAATCCCCGCGCTGCCAGTGTTGTTTTTTCCCCCCTCTCCTCCGCGCTGGTTTCCCATCGGAACGCCGAGCCCGACGCTGCTGACTCAGCAGAGCTGCCTCTCTTTGCTTCTCCCTGCGCCCAAACCCGGGCTTGGGCACCCCCCGGGGGTCCCTGGGGGGCTGGCAGGGTGGGACGGTGCTCACAGGGGTCTTTGGATGAGGGAAGAGGTGAGGATTTGACCCCATGTTTCAGAAGGCTGATTTGTTATTTCATGATATATATTACATTAAATCTATACTAAAAAGAATAGAAGAAAAGGTTTCATCTCAGAAGGCTGGCTAAGAATAGAATAGAAAAGAATTAATAACAAAGGTTTGCGGCTCAGATAGTTTGTGCTGTGATTGGCCATTAATCAGAAACAACCACATGAGCCCAATCACAGATGCACCTGTTGCATTCCACAGCAGCAGATAATCATTGTTTGCATTTTGTCCCTGAGGCCTCTCAGCTTCTCAGGAGGAAAAAAATCCCAAGGAAAGGATTTTCATGAAAAGATGTCTGCGACAGCAGCGCTTGGTGCACCCCCAGGCCCAGGTTTAATTTTAGAGGCGTTTCCTGCGGGCGATTGTGGCCGTGTCCTCCCCAGGAAGGCCAGGGCGGGGACACTGTCCTGATCCAGGGAGGAAAGGCAGGGCCAGAGGCCACCCTGAGGGGCTGTGTCACCCCGGGCTGTCCCCTCGGGGCGGCCACCAAGGGCCCTGCTGGGCTCTGTGACGGGACACTCAGTGCTGGTGTGCTCTAAGGAGGTGCTGGGGCTGTGGAGCCCAAATTTAGGGGAAACTGAGGGGTTTGGCCTTTCTGGGATAAATGGGAACCCAAATCTTTGCGTCTCAGGGTGATGTCCCTGTCCTGAGGGGTGTCACAATGAGGCTGGGGGGACACAAAAGTGGGGACACTGCTCAGAGGATGGCTGGGGTGGCAGGAGGAGCTGGGGTCCCATGGTGGGGCTGGGGACACTGGAGCTCACTGGGGACCATCTCGAAGGATGGTTGGGGTTGCAGGAGGAGCTGGGGGGTCCCGTGGGCTGAGCCCCCCCATCTCTGCCCCGCAGATGAACATGGACTCCAACGAGGTGCTGCCGCGTCGCTTCGATGCCGCCGAGAAGTGGCCCGGGATGATCCACGAGCCCCTGGACCAGGGGAACTGCGCCGGCTCCTGGGCCTTCTCCACGGCCGGTGAGGGGACAACAGGGACAGGGGGGACAACGGGGACGGAGCCACCTCCCCTTGGCCTGCGGGGACAGGGACGGAGCCAAGTCCCTCTGAGCTGCGGGGACAGGGGCAAAGCCACCTCCCCATGAGATGGGGGGACAGCGGGTACAGAGGGGACAGGGACAGAACCACCTCCCCCTGAGCTGCGGGGACACTGGGGACAGGGATGGGACGTCCTCCCCCTGACCCGTGGCTCCTCCCCAGCCGTGGCCTCGGACCGCATCTCCATCCACTCCATGGGCCACATGACCCCCGCGCTGTCCCCCCAAAACCTCCTGTCCTGTGACACCCGAAACCAGCGCGGCTGCAGCGGGGGGCGCCTGGACGGAGCCTGGTGGTACCTGCGCAGGAGAGGGTGAGTGGGACACTGGGGTGATGGGATAATGGGGTGGGGATAGGTGGGATGGGACAGGACGATGCGGGACAAGGTGAAACGGGAATGGAAGAGAATTGGATGGGGTGCAACACAATGGAATGGGGTAGGATGGGATAAGATGGGAATAGGAGAGAATAAGAGGGGATGGTACAGGATGAGATGGGAATGGGATGGGACAGGAGGGGATGGCATCAAACAGGATGGAATGGGATAGGATGGGATAAAAAAGTTGTGGGATGAGATGGGAAGGGAGTAGGATGGGACAGGACAATATGGGACAAGATGAAATGGGAATGGAACGGGATGGAACGGGATGGGATGGGATGGGATGGGATGGAATGGGGGACAGGGCCTGCTCTGGGATAAAGGGGCTTTGGGGCTTTGGTCACCTGGAGAAAGCCCAGGAGATCCCTGTCCTTAACCTTGCTTGGACAGCTGGGGAATGAGGGCAGGATGGACAGTGGGGTTTGGGATCGGGATGGGAGTGGGGATCAGAGTGGAGATGGGAGCGGGGTTTGGGATGAAGATGGAAGTGGGGATTGGAATGGGGATGAGAATGGGTTTTGGTACGGGAATGGAAGAGGGATTTGGTGTGAGGATGGAGAGTAAGTTCGGCACGGGGATGGGATGGAGACGGAGCAGGAAGTTCCATTTGGGATGGGGATGGCAGTGGGGTTCGCGATGAGCATGGAGCCGTTCCTTCCCCTCCCGCGCCCCAGCGTGGTGACGGACGAGTGCTACCCGTTCATGAGCCAGCAGAGCCAGCCCGCGGCGCCGCCCTGCATGATGCACAGCCGCTCCACGGGCCGGGGCAAGCGACAGGCGACAGCGCGCTGCCCCAACCCCCGGAGCCACGCCAACGACATCTACCAGTCCACGCCCGCCTACCGCCTCTCCTCCAGCGTGAGCGCCGGGCCCGCGGGCGGAGCGGGGAGCGGGGACGGGGCTTGGCTTGGCTGGGGCTGCTTCACCTGGGAAAACCGAGCTTGGGAATGCGGCTGGGAAAACCCCACCGGGGGAGCGGCTCCTCCGCAGCGGCCGCCCGTGGGTGCTGGAGCTGCTCGGCTGCATCCCTGTGGGTGGGAGGGCGCTGCCAGGGCTCCCGGTGCCGCTCGGTGTCAGCCTTGGCCGCTCTGTCCTGTGTTTGCAGGAGAAGGAGATCATGAAGGAGCTGATGGAGAACGGCCCCGTGCAAGGTATGGGAGAGGCAGGGGCACCCCTTGGTGCACCCCAAAAGGTTGGGGGAATCAAATAGGGGAGGAAACCTCTCTGTCCATGCTGGGGGAGCTGTGGTGGCAGCCAGAACCCCCCTGGGCCGCTCCCCCTGCGTGCCCAGGCAGTGCTGCCCCAGTGCCCGTCACGCTGCCCACCCCAGCGGGCACCGGGTTGCTCATTAACTCCTGAGATTTAATCACCGCCTTGGCAGCTGCGTTTGTTTAACTTTATTTGCGCTTTTTGAAACCTCCGGGGAGTGTTGTTGCATGGCCCCGGGGAGGCTCCAGCTGCTGTTTGGAATTTGATGCCCCCGTGCCCCTCTGTGCCCACATCCCCCACCCATGGGGACACAGATCCCCTTCCCTCGGGACAGTGGCAGTGTCCCCAAACCCTCTGGCTGTCCCCACAGCCATCCTGGAGGTGCACGAGGATTTCTTCATGTACAAGAGTGGGATCTATCGGCACACGCCCGTGGCCGAGGGGAAGGGGCCCAAGCACCAGAGGCACGGGACCCACTCGGTGAAAATCACGGGGTAGGTCTGGGGGTGGCCTGGGGGGGCCCACAGAGCCATCCCATGCCATCCCATGCCATCCCATGCCATCCCATGCTATGCTATGCCATGCCATCCCATCCCATGCCATGCCATGCCATGCCATCCCATCCCATGCCATGCCATCCCATCCCATCCCATCCCATCCCATCCCATCCCATCCCATCCCATCCCATCCCATCCCATCCCATCCCTGCTCCTTCGTGTTCCACCCCACCCAATTCTCTTCCATTCCCATTTCATCTTGTCCCACACCGTCCTGTCCCATCCTGTCCCTATCCCATCCCATTCCCATCTGATTCTGCCCCCATTCCCATTTCATCTTGTCCCATGTCATCCTGCCCCGTTCCATCCTGTCCTGTCCCATCCCACAACTTTCCTATCCCATTCCATCCCATCCTATCCCGTTCAGGGTGGCAAAAATGTTCCCTTTGGGTGTCCCCGAGCTGGGAAAGGTGACAAGGAGGGGATTGGTGGCACAAGGGACACAGTGTGGCGCTCAGCACCCTGGAGGACGGGGGGTTTGGAGGTGCAGACCCCCAGGATGGGGGTTGGATCTGCCCTGCATCCGTGTTTCCTTCCTCCTGCCGTGGCTAAATATTCCTGCCCCTATTCCTGGAGCGGATGTCCCAACCTCGGATGGCCCTGGGGAGGTGCCGGGGGCAGGAAATGAGCAGGGTCAGCCCCCCCGTGCCCCAATCCCACCACGGGGCTGGGTGGGGGGACCCCACAGTCTGGGGGAGCTTGGGGGGACCCCACATTCTGGAGGTGCTTGGAGACACCGTAGTCTGGGAGAGCTTGGGGACACCAAAGTCTGGGAGTGCTTGGGGACACCACGGTTTGGGGGAGCTTGGGGATCTTCCCCACATTCTGGAGGTGCTTGGGGACACCACAGTCTGGGGGTGCTTGGGGACATCAAAGTCTGGGGGTGCTTGGGGACCCCAAAGTCTGGAGGTGCTTGGGGACCCCAAAGTCTGGGGGAGTTTGGGGATCTTCCCCACATTCTGGGGGTGCTTGTGGACCCCCCCCTCACTGTCCTGTCCCTCTGCAGGTGGGGAGAGGAGCAGCTGCCTGATGGCCAGACCCAAAAATACTGGGTAAGTTTTGGGGTGAAGAGCTCACCCATGGAGTGCTGCCATTCCCCGCACCCATTTGGGGTCCGGCTTGGCTTTTTTGGGGGCGTCACCACCCTGAGCATGTCCCCTGTCCCCTCTGCAGACGGCGGCCAACTCGTGGGGCACGGCGTGGGGCGAGGGCGGCCACTTTCGCATCGCCCGCGGCGTCAACGAGTGCGAGGTGGAGACCTTCGTGGTGGGGGTTTGGGGCCGCGTCAGCATGGAGGACATGCCCCACAAGTGAGCCCCGCCGATGTCCCCAGTGTCCCCAGTGTCCCTGTCCCCAGCGCGGCCCTGCCCGGCTCACAGCACGGTGGGCAAGGCACTGTCCCCTGCGTCCAGTGGCAGGGGGCTGGCGCTGTTCCCTGTGTCCCCTGGAGGACAGCATGGAGGACATGCCCCACGAGTGAGCCCCATGATGTCCCCCAATGTCCCCAGCGCGGTCCCACCCAGCTCACAGCACGCTGGGCAGGGGCTGGCGCTGTCCCTGTGTCCCCTGGAGGGGGCTGGCGCTGTCCCCCATGTCCCATGGAGGGGGCTGGCGCTGTCCCTGTGTCCCCTGGAGGGGGCTGGCGCTGTCCCCCATGTCCCATGGAGGGGGCTGGCGCTGTCCCTATGTCCCATGGAAGGGGCTGGCGCTGTCCCCCGTGTCCCATGGAAGGGGCTGGCGCTGTCCCTGTGTCCCCTGGAGGGGGCTGGCGCTGTCCCTGTGTCCCCTGGAGGGGGCTGGCACTGTCCCCCATGTCCCATGGAAGGGGCTGGCGCTGTCCCCGTGTCCCCTGGAGGGGGCTGGCGCTGTCCCCCATGTCCCATGGAAGGGGCTGGCGCTGTCCCTGTGTCCCCTGGAGGGGGCTGGCGCTGTCCCTGTGTCCCATGGAAGGGGCTGGCGCTGTCCCCCGTGTCCCATGGAAGGGGCTGGCGCTGTCCCTGTGTCCCCTGGAGGGGGCTGGCGCTGTCCCCCGTGTCCCATGGAAGGGGTTGGCACTGTCCCTCATGTCCCATGGAAGGGGCTGGCGCTGTCCCTGTGTCCCATGGAAGGGGCTGGCGCTGTCCCTGTGTCCCCTGGAGGGGGCTGCGCGTCCCCGCCGTGCTGACACAGCGGCTGGGGGCAGTGGGGCGTGCGAGGGGGATGCTCCGGGGGCTGCTCCCGTCTCCCATGGGATTTACCCGCTAATCCCCCCTGCCCCGGGGCTCGGCTGGGCTGCGGTGGCGGCTGGGGGCTCTTCAAAGGCAGCTGCACCCCCCCCCCCCCCCAAAATCCCGGCTGTGGGATTTCTCCTCCTTTTCCCAATGGAAATTCCTGTCCCTCCCGTCCTGGCTCCAGCAGCTCCTCCCAGCAGGGCAGCGCTGGAGTTTGGGGGTGAAATAACCCAACAAGGGGGTCCCCTGAGCCCCCAGGGCTGGGTGGTGCCAGGATGGGGTCCCCACCGTCCCCCCCCAGCCCGTCCCTATGGTGCTATGGCCCTGCCACCCCCCCTGGGGGACAGCAGGGACAAGGGAGGGCTCAGCCCCGTGGTGTCCCCATGTCCTGGGGGGGCCACAAGTGGGGTCCACGCAGCCAGCACAGCCCCTCCTCCCCCTCAACCCAAGGGCTGTACTTTTAAGACATTTTTTTGTATTTATTTCGCTTTTTATTGTTTGTAAATAAAGTTACGGAAGCCTCAGAGGCCGGAGGGTGCGCTCAGTGCTCCGAGGGGGACGCGTGGCCCCTGTCACCCCCTGTCTGGGGGGCCCAGCGCGGCCTCGGGAAGGGCTGGGGGGGTGAGATAAGGCCCCGCTCATTGTCCACCTTCCGGCCCCGCCGCTCCGGTCACCGCGGCCAGCGCTGGCCACGCCGCGGGCACGCGCAGCCACTCGGGCCACCGCGGCCACCCATGTCACCGCGGCCAGGGGGTCACCACGGCCAGGGGGTCACCACGGCCAGGTATTGCCACCACAGCCACCGTGCAGCTGGGCGGCCCAATGCCAGCTGCAAGTGCCACCACGGTGACGCGTGCCACCCCAAGTGCCACAAAAATGAGACGTGCCGCCACATCCACGGTGTCCCCACAGCCCCCGTGCCCTCCCTGGGGTGGCGCGGGGGCTGTTGTCGCCTTTCCCAAAGGCCTGCGTTGGTGGCGGTCCCTGTCCGTGTCCCCTCCCTCTGTCACCCCCGGGTCCCCACGCAGGGGACAGTCACGGGGTGGAGGGCGGTGCCACCTCGTGGTGGCTTCCTGTAACTGCAGGATGGGTGCGAATATGTTTATATGTTTTTAAAATATGTAAAAATATCTCTATTGTGTATAGATAGAGATATAGATGCGTATAGTTATGTCTGTACATCTATATATATACAGGCGTCTGTTTGTGTTCACCTCCCCATATATATCTCTATATAAATCTCTCAATGTATTTATATATGTGTGTGTATATACCTGTATATTTATATATATATATGTGCAAAAATATATATATTTATATTTTTATATATATTATATATATATATATATATATATATGTGCAAAATATATATATTTTTATATATATATTTTTTGCACACATCTATATAAAAATATCCTGTATATATTTCTATATGTGTATATATGTGCATGTAACCACACCCATTTAATATATATAATATAAATAATGTAATAGAAAAATATAACATATAAAATATAATATGTATACGATATAAAACATAATGTATATTATATCTTATATCTTATATCTTATATCTTATATCTTATATATTATATATTATATATTATATATTATATTTATGTTATACATTATATATTATATATTATATATTATATATTATATATTATATATTATATATTATATATTATATATTATATATTACGTGTGTGTCTATGTATTTACATATATACTTGCATGTATACAAACACATGCATTTCTATATATTTACATATGTATATATACATATAAACAGTTTTTTATATGTTTATGTGTATCTATATATATGTACATGTATGTATATATATATTAAAAATGTCTGTATATATATTTATATGTGAAAATATGCATGTACACACACCTCTATATACGTATATATATACACCAGTGTATATATACATATCTACCTATACACCTGTATGTGTGTATGTATGTATATATATATAAAAATATATATCATGCAGGTATGTATTTTAAATATATTTATATGTATTTTATATATATTTTACATATATGTATTTTATATACTTATATATAGCATAGAATATATATTAAAACACATATATGCACATATAAAACGTATAAAAAAATCTATAAAATATATATTTCTATTTTTTATATACATGTAAATATATTTATATGTATTTACAACCCCTCTGCCTCAAGCCCAAGCAGGGCTGAGCTCTGACTCAACAGAAATATTGGAAATGCTCAGGGGAAAACATCCTTGGAATGCTCGGGGATGGTTGGGAACAGCCAGTCCTGCCCGGGGCTGGAAAACACCGAGGTCACACAGAAAACACCGAGCCTGGCTCCTCCTGCTCATCTCAGACCTTTGAACCTTTTATTCCTTAAGAATTCCTCCAAATCTCTCGGAGATTCCTCAGGGTGAATTCCAGGCTCATCACTCAGGAAGAAAACTCCTGCACTGATGGGATTTTTCTGCGCCTCAGGAGTCCCCACTAATCCTTTATTTTCCATATTTGGACATGAAATTCCTCAGAATTGATTTTAGGGAACGGTGTCCAGCCCTGGGACGTGTCCCCTGGTGCCACCACAGGGGACAGGAGGAACCTGATGTCCCCTGGAGCCCCCCCTGGACACAGAGACCACGGAGCAGCTGGTGCAGAACACATTTTATTCCAAAGCTGGAAAACCTGAGCTCTGAACTTTGTCTGGATTTGGCTTCAGGATTGGCAACAGCGAGGGGACAATCCCATGGGGCTGCAGCAGGACATCCCATTCCAGCAGCCCCATGGAAAACAGGGATGAGACCCCCAGGAAAGCATTCCCAGGGCGGGATGCGCTCCCAGGGCACTCAGGTAGGGAAGGAAGGAGCTTTATCCTCATTTTTCCCCTTTCCTGCTTCTTCCAAACCCAAGGTGCAGCTTTTCCTCCCTAAAATGAAGATGTTCTGCTGCAGGCACCTCGGGATGAAGCTGGAATTTGGGGCTGGCACGGGATCTAAGCTGCTTTGGCTGTCCCAGTTTGGCGTGGGTTTCACAAAACGGACACGAGGAATCCAAGCCAGGAGAACCCCAGCAGGATTTGGGGTGGATCAAGCTGGAAATTTGGCCCCGGGGGGGAACTCTCAGATGGGCTCAGCATCATCCAAGAGAGAAGATGAGGATGGCTGAAGGTTCTGGAGAGCTCCAGAATTCCCAGCCTTTGGAGTGGGGATGTCAGAGCATCCGTGTCACCACCATGGTGAGGAAATCCTCGTAGCTGAGGCGGACATTCCCCACCATGGCCGTGTCCTTCTCCCTGAAGGCGTCGGTGAGGCTCTGCAGCTGCATGCAGATGTGGATGAACCGGTCCAGTTGGATACTGGGATTGGGGGAGCGCTGGGCGTACCGGGCCAGCAGCAGCTGGCTGAACTGGGGGCTCAGGTTGTAACCCATCTGGGAGAAAGCTGGGGGGAGGAAAAACTCGGATTGAACCTTCCCAAATGGAAAGGGAGCGGCTGTGTCCTGCTCGCCCATGCCCCACACACCCCATCCCCCACTCCCACCACCCTTCCCACACTTCCCACTCAGGGTGTGCACGGGCAGGGCTCTCCAGAGGAATCAAACCACAAATTCCAGGCATTTTTCCCTTTCACACACACCCAAGAGCTCCTCCCCACAAACCAGGCTCCAGCCACTCATCGTTGAGAGGGAATTCTGGGCTTCCCGAAGGAACTTTGTGCCCCACCCCTGCTGCAGCTCTCATCACCTCCTGTCCCCTGAGAAGCTCCTGGTTTATCCCATGGATAATTCCCAAGGAGCTCAGACCCCTCCAGCCCGGCTGCAGAGACCACTCCAGCAGGAATTCCAGGTTCCAGCTGGGAACAGAGCCTGGAAATGGTTATGGGGGGCATCAGGAGGGGCCAGGCTGGTGGCTGTGGCCCTCACCCACCTTGCTGGAGCTCGCTGAAGCTGATGGAGCCGGACTGGTCCCGGTCATACTGCTGGAAGAGGCTCCTCCACTGCTGGATGAAGCGCAGCAGGGCGGAGAAGCCGTAGACGTCGATGCGCCCCGACCGCGTCTTGTCGAACATGTCTGGGCAGGGAGGAGCAGCAACAGGGCAGGGAGGAGGAGTGGAAAAGCTGCAGAAACTTCCAGGGAGCTCAGGACCCACGCCGTGGCTCCCTGGAGTCCTGCTCTGATCCCAAAAATCCCCCTCACCAGGACTGCGATCCACCGGGACCGTTCAACCCTCAAGGCTGGTAAGAAACGGCACCAAAAGCTGAGGTTGGGGCAAGCTTTGGGTGAATCTCTGCATTTTTTGGGCTTCCCTCACTTTCCTCCCTGTCTTTCTGGGATCTGGGGCTCGTGCAGAGCTGGGATTTCCTTTCCCAAGCAGGATTTTGGGCCCTGCACCCGTGTCCTGCCCCACTGGGAGCTGCTTGGTTTGCCCAGCTCCAGCCGGGAGCGATACCCAGGGAAAAGGGGAATTCACCCCAAATCCAGCCAAACCAGATGAGAAGGAGGGGAAGGAGACCCCAAACTCACTGATCATGAGCAGACAGGTCTCATCGTTGAACGAGGACCAGTTGTTGTTGACCAGAGCCTGCTTCAGCTCCTTGACGGAGATGAACCCGCTGTGATCCGTGTCCACCGTCTGGAACCAGGAAAACGCCTCGGGATCCACCCCTGGGGGGGCATTCCCTGCTTGGGGAGAGGCCATCGGAGCTGTCACCTTCCCCTCGGACAGACCAGGGGCTGGGCTGGGCTGGCCCCGGAGCTTCTCCTCCCACGGGAATTACAGCCCGGTAAATCCCGGGAGAACGGGGCTGGGATGGGCACGGAACGGCTGGAGCCGGGAACGGGCTGGGAACCGGAGCCTGGGCTGGAGAGGAGCCACGGTGCTGCCCCACAAATCCGGCAGAACCGGGAGATTGGTGTGGGGTTAAAGTTTTAGGGCTGCCTGGCCCTTCCTCTTCCTCCCTTTTCTCTTTTTCCTCCTCCTCTTTCTCCTTTCCCTCCTCCTCTTCCTTCTCCTCCCTCTCCTCCTCCTCCTCCAGGATTTCAAAATAATAAACCGGGACATCCAATTTCATCCTCCCGGTGGCTTCTGCTGAGCTGGGGACCCCCTCAACCCCCATCGGGGTGGGGACTCCCCAGCCCCCCGACCCCGCACCGGGCTGGGCACCCCATCTCTGCCCACCTTGTCCCGGGTACCGCGGCAGGGAGATCCCGAACTCACCTCCCGGGGCCGGCCCGCCGTAGGGCCCGGGCTGGGGGCTGCCGTAGGGGCCGCCGTAGGGACCCCCGGGTGGGGGATGCCCGTAGGGTCCCGGGGGTGGCCCCCCGCCATAGGGACCCCCAGGTGGGGGGTGCCCGTAAGGTCCCGGGGGTGGCCCCCCGCCGTAGGGAGCCCCGGGGTACGGCCCGACCGAGGGGGGCTGTCCTGCGCCGGGGTAGCCCTGGGGAAGGGACAGAGCCGGTGTGAGGCGGCACCGGGATGGGCACGGGGATGGAGCTGGTGTCGCTCACCCTGGAGACCCTGCGCGCCTCCCATGGCCCCGACCCCCGGACCAGCACCAGGTCCGACCCCCGCCCCGGTCACAGTCCGGATCCCGTTCCCAATCGCGGTCCGGATTCCGGTCACAGTCCCGATCCCGGTCACAGTCCCGCTCCCGGTCCCTGGTCCCCAGCGCCGCTCTGGGTTCCGGTCCCGCTCCCTGGTCCCACTCTCCGCTGCCTCTCCGGTCCCGCTCCCCGGTCCCCATTCCCTGCCCTCCGGTCCCGGTCGGGCTCCCTGCCGCCCCTCCCACTCCTCCGGTCCCGGTCCCAGTTCCCGTTCCCCGCCGCCGCTCCTGGTCCTCGTCCCGGTCCCGGTCCCGGTCCCGATCCCGATCCCGATCCCCATCCCGGTCCCGGTCCCGGTCCCGCACCTGCCCCGGGTACGCCATAGCGGGTCTTCCGCCCCAGCCACGCCCTGATGACGTCACCGAAACGTCCTGCACCCATTGGCTACGCTAGGCAGTGACCACGCCTCTGGGCGGGGCGGGGGCAGGGCGGTGACGCGCGGGAAGCGCGCGCCCGACGGAGGCCTTAAAGCGGCAACGGCGCCTGGGCGGGGTGGGGCCCACCAGGAGCGGGGATAGCGCCGGGATCAGTCCGGGAGTGCGGCCGGGATCAGCCCGGGAACGGAGCTGGAATTCCCCGGGAGATCAACCGGGATCAGCCCGGGAATGGGGCTGGCGACCCCACAAAATGAGGGCTGGGATTCCCCCGGCAGCAGGACCGAGATCCCTCTAGGAGCAGGGCTGGGATAGCGGTCTGGGATTCCCAGGAATTCCAGGCATGATCCAAGAGTAGGGCTGGTGTCAGCCTGAGAGTAGGCCTAGAATCCCCACAAAACCACGGGAATTAGTTTGGGATTCCTCCAGAGGCAAAGCTGGGATCCCACCCCATCCCAGATCTCCTGGAACCAGGGCTGGGATGTGCTGAGATGAGAGCGGGATCTCCGCAGGAACGGCGCTGGGACGCCCCCAAATCAGGGCTGGGATTGCCTTGAGACATCCCAGGATCCCCTGGCATCAGGACTGGCACTCCCCCATCCATCCAGGGGAGCTCAGCATCACCGTGTCCCCACCCAGAGTGGGCTCATGCTGCTCAGATGGCTGGAGCAGCATCCCTTGGTGACAGCGTGGTGACAGTCTGGGGATGAGGCACAGAGCCACCCACGTCCACTCACAGGTGTATTTTTGGGGCAGGATCCACCTGCCCCCACCATTGCCTGTACAAGCCCCCCCTGAGCCCCCCAGCACGGGCACGGCCCCGGCACAGCGGGGTGAAACACGAACAATATTAACAGCAAATCTCGGGGGGCTCGGGGGGCACGGGGGGCTCAGCCAAAGGGACCCTTGACGTTCTTGGGCTGGAAGAGCGGCTGCTCCACGGGCAGAGCCCCCAGGCAGTCGGCAGGGTTGCAGTGCCCCGTTTTGCCCGGCTGCCCCGTGGCGCCGGGAGGGCCGGGGATGCCAGGGATGCCCTGCTGCCCCACGGGGCCCGGGGGACCCATCTTGCCGTAGCCCGGTGGCCCTTGGGGACCTGGAAGAGAAGGAGTGAAGGGAAAGTGGGGTGGCAGCAAAGCCCAGGGTGGGGCGGGGGGTCGGGAGGAGGGAGGGGGCTCACCTGGGGGTCCCGGGGGGCCGCTGTCCCCCATCAGCCCCACGCCTTTCTCGCCCTTCTCTCCTTTGGCACCCGGCTCGCCTGGGGGAGAGGTGGAGGGAGAGGAGGGGTGAGAAGGTGGCACAGCCACAGCGTCCCAGTGCCAGGGACACTGGGAATGAGCTGGGGACACTGGGGATGAACTGGGAACAACCCAGGGACACTGGGAATGAACTGGGGACACTGGGGATGAACTGGGAACAGCCCAGGGACACTGGGGATGAACTGGGGACACTGAGGATGAACTGGGGACACTGCAAATGTCCCGGGGTTACTGGGAACAGCCCAGGGACACTGGGAATGAACTGGAGACACTGGGAATGAACTGGGAACAGCCCAGGGACACTGGGAATGAACTGGGGACACTGGGGATGAACTGGGGACATTGGGAACAGCCCAGGGACAACAGGAGCATCCAAGGGACACCAGGAACACCGCAGGGGACAGTGGGAATGCCCCAGGGACACCAGGAACATCCTGGGGACACCAGGAACATCCCAGGGACATCGAGAACATGATGGGGACACCGGGAACACTGCAGGGACACCAGGAACATCCTGGGGACACCGGGAACACCCCAGGGACACTGGGAACACTACAGAGACACCAGGAACACCCCAGCGACATGGAGAACACGGTGGGGACACCGGGAACACCGCAGTGGCACCGGTGGCGGCCCGGGGAGCAGCACGTACCCCGCATGCCCGGCACGCCCTGCCGCCCCTCTCGGCCGATCTGGCCCGGCATGCCCGGGGAGCCGGGGGGTCCCGGCCGGCCGGGCAGCCCGTCCTTGCCGGGGGGACCGGGCCTGCCCGGGGACGCCACCATCTCCACCGGGAAGTGCAGCCGGGAGGTGTAATAGGCCATCCGCTCTGCGGGGACACAAACGGGGACGAAAACGGGGACAAAACCCGAGCTCAGCCAGCGGGGACAGGGTGGGGACAGGGTGGGGACACAGGGAGGGTCACCAGCCCCCCGTTACCGTCAAACATCTTGTTCAGCTCCTGGCGGATGAAGCGCTTGACCTCGTCGTAATTGACCACATCTCCCTGTGGGGACAGAGGGGACACAGGAGGGGACACAAGGGGACACACAAAGGGATACATGAGGGGACATGAGGCGACACAGGAGGGGACACAGGAGGGGAGACACGAGGGGACATGAGGGGACACAAGGGGACATGTGAGGGGACACACGATGGGACATGCAAGGGGACATGAAGGGACACAAGGGGACACGTGAGGGGACAGGGGACACGTGAGGGGACATGTGAGGAGACACACGGGGACATGCCAGGGGACACAGGAGGGGGCACATGAGGGGATACAAGGGGACACGTGAGGGGACATGAAGGGACACGAGGGGACACAGGAGGGGACACGTGAGGGGACACGAGGGGACACAGGAGGGGACACACAAGGGGACATGAGGGGACACAGAAGGGGACACATGAGGAGACACACGAAGGGACATGAGGGGACACGAGGGGACACAAGGACACACGAGGGGACACACGAGGGGACATGTGAGGGGACACAGGAGGGCACACATGAGGAGACACACGAGGGGACACAAGGGGACACACAAGGGGACACATGAGGGGACATGTGAGGGGACACAGGAGGGGGCACACGAGGGGACACACGAGGGGACACACGAGGGGACACACGAGGGGACATGGCCACCACTCCCCACCACAGGGACATGGTCCTGCCCCCCGACAGGGCCACCCTCTGTCCTTACCATCATGCCCGGGGGTCCCGGCAGGCCGGGGCTGCCCGCGGGGCCCGGCGAGCCCGGGGGTCCCCTCTCCCCCGCGGGGCCCCGCGGCCCCACCAGCCCCATGGAGCCGCTTTTGCCCGGCCCCCCTGGCATCCCGGCTCTGCCCTTCTCGCCGGGGTAGCCGCGCTCGCCGGGGGCTCCAGCGTCGCCCTGCGGATGGGAAAGGTCACTTCTGGAGCGCCAGGACAGCACAGCGAGCGTGGTGGCGCTGCCAGCTGGCACAGCCTCACCTTCTGTCCAGCTGGGCCTGCAATGCCCGGTTTGCCTGGTGGTCCCTAAAAAAAACAGGAGCAGTGTGACAGGGATGTCACCCCAGCCAGGCCAGGAGGTGACAAAACTCGTGTCCAGCTGGGCAGAAAGTTCCAGAGAACGCTGCTCACCTCCTTCCCGACGGGTCCGTCCGCTCCCTGCTCTCCCTGCGGGGACAGAGAGGGGCAGCGTGAGGTGGTGACACCGCAGGGCCACCCCAAGGTCCCCACGCGCGGGGTGCAGGGTCCTGCTGTGCTCACCGGTGGTCCTGGGTGTCCTGGGGGTCCCGGCTGTCCTGGCATTCCCGGCAGACCCCGCTCGCCCACGGAGCCGCGCTCGCCCTTCAGCCCCTGTGGAGAGGAGGGAACGGGAGCACCGGGATCAGGGGATCCCAAAACCTCAAATGCCCACCTAAAATCCCCACCCCAAATGCCCACTCCAAAGCTCCTGTGGGGAGGAGGGACTGGGAGCACCGGGAGCATCGGGATCAGGGGATCCCAAAACCCCAAATCCCCAACCCAAAGCCCCTATGGAGAGGAGGGAACGGGAACACCGAGAACATCGAGATCAGGGAATCCCAAAACCCCCAAATCCCCTGTGGGGAGGAGGGAACGGGAACCCCAGAGCATCAGGATCAGGGGATCCCAAACCCACCCATCCTCACCCCAAAGCCCCTGTGGGGAGGAGGGATAGGGAGCACCAGGAGCATCGGGATCAGGAGATCCCAAAACCCCAAATCCCCACCCCAAACCCTCTGTGGGGAGGAGGGACCAGGAGCTTCTGGAGCATCGGGATCAGGGGATCCCAAAAGCCCAGATCCCCACCCCAAATTCCCACCCCAAAGCCCCTGCAGGGAGGAGGGATCGGGAGCACCAGGAGCATCGGGATCAGGCGATCCCAAACCCCCAAAGCCCCTGCAGGGAGGAGGGATCGGGAGCACCAAGAGCACTGGGATCAGGCGATCCCAAACCCCCAAATCCCCACCCCAAACCCCCAACCCTGGCACTACTCACCACCCCAGCCAGGCCAGCGGGTCCCGGCTGTCCTGGGCTGCCAGGGGGACCCTGGGGACAGAGGCAGGGCGGTCAGTTGGCGGTCACGGGTGGTGTCCCCACTCCCTGTCACCCAAGGGATCCCCTCTAGGATTCCCCCATTGTGGGGGCACCAACTTACGATGAGCCCTGGGGGTCCCTGCCGGCCTTGGGGTCCCATGGGTCCGGGGTCACCCTGAGGAAGGCAAGGTGAGGAGGAGGATGAGGATGGCAGGGTGGTGACAAGGGGGTGACAAGGGGGTGACAAGGGGTCACTCACCTCAGCTCCTGGCCGGCCCGTGCTGCCTGGTGGGCCGGGTTTGCCACAGTCACCCTAAAAGGAGAAGGGACAGCGAGGGGAGTCCTGGCCGTGCCTGCGGTCCCTGGGGACGTCACCAGGCAGTGTCACCACGGCTCACCTTTGGTCCTGGCAGCCCTGGGTGTCCTGTCTTGCCCTTGAAGCCCTGGAGAGAGAAGAGAGCTGGGTGGGGGTCCCAGGGTGATGCCAGGTGACCCTGACCATGCAGTGCTGGTCCAGGGCCACCAACCTCAGCTCGGTGTCACCAGGAACACCTCAGGGGACAGTCCTGGCTCAGGAGAGCCCGGCTTGGCTGCCAGGGAGAGGTGACAAGGAGGGTGTCACTCACCGGAGGACCCATCATCCCTGGTGGCCCGGGGGGACCAGGGTCACCCTGGGGACAGACAGACAGACAGACAGACAGACAGACCGGAGTTGGGGGTGTCCTGGGGGGTGCAGGGTGGCTGCCCCCCACCCAAACCCAGCCTCACCCTCAGCCCTGGCTTGCCGTCCTTGCCATCCAGGCCTTCCAAACCAGCAGGGCCCTGTGGGGACAAGGTGACAGTGACAGAGGGAGGGTGGCACTGGGGAGGTCTGTGGGACTTGCTCAGGGCACCCCAGGCCATGGGGAACAGATCCCAGGGGATGGGAATGGGTTCCTGGAGATGGGAACAGGTCCCTGGGGATGGGAACAGGTCCCTGGGGTTGGGAACAGCCAGTGTTGCTCCCAGGAGCACCCAAGGGTGACACATGGGGGGGGTCTTACCTGGATTCCGGGGGGTCCAGGGGGTCCGGGGGGTCCTGGCATCCCCGTGGGGCCCCGCATGCCCTCGCTGCCCTGCAAGAGCCACAGGAGGTGACAGGCAGGTCACAGGCAGGGCCACCAGGCCTGGCCATAGCCCGAGGGACAGGTGAGGACAGCACGGAGCCACTGCCCGCTGGCACAGGTGGCACTCACCTTCTCTGAGGGTGGCACTCACCTTCTCTGCCACGGGCCCTGGTGGCCCCGCTGGACCAGCCTTTCCTGGGAAACCAGGAGGGCCCTAAAGAGGAGAGGGGTGCTGAGCGAAGGGGGATCCTGCCCCATAAATCCTGTCCCATAAATCCTGCTCTTTCCCAGCTAAATTTAATGGGGTTGATCCGGGGCAGCTCCCTGCTGCTCACCCCACTCGTGTGCCCCTTGTGGAACCCCCTGTCCCCATCCCTGGCACTGTGGGGACTTGGGGACACACAGCCAGGGATGGACACACAGCCAGGGATGGGGTCCATCTCCCAGGGTGCTGGAATTCCCAGTGGGATGTACTCAGAATTCCCAGCAGGATTTACTCAGAATTCCTGGTGAGTTGTATTCAGAATTCCCAATGGGTTTTACTCAGAATTCCCAGCAGGATTTACTCAGAATTCCTGGTGAGTTGTACTCAGAATTCCCAGTGGGGTTTAGTCAATTCCTAGTGGGATGTACTCAGAATTCCCAGTGGGATTTACTCAGAATTCCTCGTGGATTTTCCTCAGAATTCCTGTTGGGATTTACTCATAATTCCCAGTGGGATTTACTCAGAATTCCTCGTGGGTTTTACTCAGAATTCCAGGTGGTATTTACTCAGAATTCCCAGTGGGATTTATTCAGATTTCCCAGTGGGATTTACTCAGAATTCCCAGTGGGTTTTACTCAGAAATCCCAGTGGGATTGACTCAGAATTTGTGGTAGGATTTATTCAGAATTCCTGATGGGATTTAGTCAGCATTCCTGGTGGAGTTTGCTCACAATTCCCAGTGGGGTTTGCTCAGAATTCCCAATGGGATTTGCTCAGAATTCCCAATGGGTTTTACTCAGAATTCCCAGTGGGGTTTGCTCAGAATTCCCAATGGGATTTACTCAGAATTCCCAGTGGGGTTTGCTCAGAATTCCCAATGGGATTTGCTCAGAATTCCCAATGGGTTTTACTCAGAATTCCCAGTGGGGTTTGCTCAGAATTCCCAATGGGTTTTACTCAGAATTCCCAGTGGGGTTTGCTCAGAATTCCCAATGGGTTTTACTCAGACTCCCA
This sequence comes from Passerculus sandwichensis, assembly GCA_031885435.1. Classification (NCBI taxonomy): domain Eukaryota; kingdom Metazoa; phylum Chordata; class Aves; order Passeriformes; family Passerellidae; genus Passerculus; species Passerculus sandwichensis. The sequence continues at coordinate 2,236,473 of CM063159.1, read as the reverse complement.
GTGGGATTTACTCACCGGTGGTCCCGGGAAGCCAGGCTGGCCCTGGAAACCCTGAGGAGAGACAGGAGCTGAGCTGGACCCCACAGCCCATGGTTGGGGGTGGCCCTGGGTGTCCTGTCCCCTTTGGGGACACTCACCTGGTCCCCCTTCTCTCCGGCACTTCCCGGCAGCCCACGCTCACCCCTGGGACCCTGCAGAGAGATGGGATGGGGTGGTGGGAGCACCCCAAACCCCCCCCCAGCCACCCCATCCCTCCCCACAACCCCCCAAGGTGGGCACCTACCGCTGGCCCCACGGGGCCGGGCAGCCCGTCCACGCCGGGGGGACCCTGGGAAGGATGGAATAGGATCAGTGGAGGTGGATGGCAGTGCCAGCCCTGGTGCCCATGGAGAGGGGGCACCCGGGGGAGCCCTCAGTGCCCCAGTGCCCACGGAGAGGGGCCCTGAGGGACTCACCAGCTCCCCTTTCTCTCCAGGTGGACCCACATAGCCTCGCTCGCCTTTGATGCCCTGGGAAGGGAGGGACAGGGTGGGGATGTGGGGCACCGGTGGGATTTGGGGCATGGGTGGGACATGGGGCATGGATAAGATTTGGCACAGAGATGGCATTTGAGGCGTTGGACGGGATTTGGGGAATGGGTGGAATTTGGGGCATGGATAGGACATGGCGCAGGGATGGGATATGGGGCATGGGTGGGATTTGGGGTACAGGTGGGATTTGGGGTTAGGCGGGATTTAGGGCAGGGATGGGATTTGGGGTACAGGTGGGATATGATGTACAGGTGGGATATGGGGTATGGGTGGGATTTGGGGTATGGATGGGATAGGGGGCATGGGTGAGATTTGGGGTATGGGGGGATTTTGGGTACAGGTAGGATATGGGGCATGGCTGGGTTATGGGGCATTGGATGCCATTTGGGGCATGGGTAGGATTTGGGGTATGGATAGAACATGGCACAAGGGTGGGATTTGGGGCAGGGATGGGATTTGGGGTACGGGTGGGATATGGGGCATGGATAGGGCATGGCACAGGGCTGGGATTTGGGGTACGGATGGGATTTGGGGCATAGGTGGGATTTGGGGTACAGGTGAGATTTGGGGCATGGCTGGGACATAGGGCATGGATAGGACTTGGCAGAGGGGTGGGATTTGGGGCATGGATAGGACTTGGCACAGGGGTGGGATTTGGGGCAGGAATGGGATTTGGGGCAGGGATGGGATTATTTGGGACAGCAATGGGATTTGAGGCAGGAATGGGGCACAGAGGCTGGCAGGGGCTGCCTGGTATCCCCCATACTCACAGGAAGGCCGGGTGGCCCTGTGGCCCCGGGGTATCCCGGCTGTCCTGGAGGTCCCTGTGAGTGACGACGATGACATTGAGCCCCCTGCAGCCCCCCCAGCCAGGTGCCACCCCCTCAGGCCACCAGCGTCCCCCTGTCCCCTGGTCCCACAGCACTCACCGGCTCCCCCTTGGCTCCCGCCAGCCCCGCAGGGCCACGCTCCCCTTGCAGACCCTTGGTGGGGAGAAGAGAGGAGATGCAGGGGGGTCTCCAGGGCTGTGCCTGCCTGGCAGCAGGAGCTGGGCACAGCCCGTGGGCTCTGTGCCCTCTGCCAGCCTGCTGGCACCTGCCTGGGCTCCCTCCACCCCTGCAGGCACCGAGGGCAGTGCCCAGATGTGGTGGGGATGCTCAAACCGTGGTGCTATGGAAATGCCAGCCCTGGGTGGGCTCATGGGGTGCCCAGCTCTGGGTGCAGCCCTCAGCTCCAGCCTGGTGCCCCCCGTCCTCCCAGGGTGACACGGGGACCTCCGGGGTGGGTTAGTGGGGTGACGTGGCACTGAGGTGACACAGAGAAGGACAGGACACGCTGGCACACCGCAGAGCACGGCCCACAGAGAGCCCCAGGGAGGCCCTGGGATGACGGTGACATTAGTGGACAAGGGGACACGAGCAGGAGCGCGGGATCCTCTGGGAGCCGCCGGCACAGCCCCACCACCGGCTCCTGTGGGGAGCAAGCAGGGGCAGCAGGAGGGTGGAGATGGAGGTGGAGGTGAGGATGAAGGTGGAGATGGAGGTGGAGATGGTGGTGGAGATGGAGATGGAGATGGAGATGGAGACGGAGATGGAGATGGAGATGGAGATGGAGATGGTGCTGGAGGTGAGGATGAAGATGGAGATGGAGATGGAGGTGAGGATGAAGATGGAGATGGTGGAGGAGGCGAGGATGAAGACGGAGATGAAGATGAAGACGGAGATGGTGGAGGAGGTGAGGATGAAGATGGAGGTGGTGGTGGAGGCGAGGATGAAGACGGAGATGAAGATGAAGACGGAGATGGTGGAGGAGGTGAGGATGAAGATGGAGGTGGTGGTGGAGGCTGAGTGACCACACAGGAGTGAGGAGGAGGATGAGCCCAGGTCACACATGGGATCCTCCTGGTGTCCCTGGTGGCCATCAGAGGAGCTGTGACGGTCACCTGGCCCAGGTGGCACCTCCCTGGACCCGTGCCAGCTCCCGTGGTGCTGAGGGGGCCCAGCGGGTGGCGAGTGCCACCACCAGGTCCCTGAGCTGAGGAAGACCATCCCCAAATCATCAAATCCGGGTCCGCCGGGACCCCCTGCTTTGGGATGGAGGAGCGAGAATGGTGTGATGGAGATGGAATGGAAGGGCAGCTGTGCTGGGCTGTCCCCAGCAGGGACAGGGACAGGGGACACAGCCAGACCAAGCGGCAGCGACACAAGGGGCACAGAGCGGAGCCGTGCTGCGTTCTTACGGGCAGTCCGGGGGCGCCCGGCGTTCCAGGGAAGCCCGGGGGGCCCTGAGGGGAGAAACAGGGAGGTCACAGCTTGGAAAAGGCGCTGGGGAGCCTGGCCTGAGCCCTGGGGGTGCCACAGAGCTCCTGCTCCACCTCCGGGCCGGCAGCAGCGTCACCTCCATGTCCAGCCTCCATGGGGACATCCGTGGGGACATCCGTGCTGTGCCATGTCACACCTCACCGTGGCCATGGCCCTCTGCCTCAGGGCAGGGTGCCAGGCCCCTTTGCCAACCTGCTTGGAGGTGCTGTGAGCCCCCAGACCCCCCCCAGCCCGGGCAGGGTTACTCACGATGGGTCCGGGTGGTCCTGGGGGTCCGCGCAATCCTGGGGAGCCCTGGAGGGGATGGAGGTGCCAGTGTTAGCGTTCAGAACCACATAATCATGAGAATGATTCTATTCACGTGGTTTTATTGAAGAGCTCTGGGTGTCAAAACCAAATCCTACCCCGACATTTTATATTCCATAGTTATATAACTTTCATGTTAATTATTAAACTTATATTGTTCTGTTGCATACATTGATTTCATCCAAGCATGGGCTCCTCGTGGTCCCCCTCAAACTTCTAACATAGTTTCTCATGATTCTTCTTACCATTAAACAATAATTGTATTTAATTGCTAAACAATCATCACATCTAACAATTATATCATATACATATACTGCTTATATGTATATGATAAATGATAAATTATATCATTTATCATATACATATAAGCAGTATATGTATATGATATAATTGTTAGATGCAGGTGCAATTACACACGAGCTGGCAAACACAACATTTTCAGAGTCTATTTTTAACATTTTTCCAGGACCCCACTAAGTCTAGCTTCTTTTAACTCCCCAAATTTTATGATTTTAAAATATCAGGTGTGACCACCGAGGTGGGGACAGCACCATGGGACGTGGCACAGCGCCCAGGAAGTGCAGGGTTGGGTGCGTTGGGTGGGTTGGGTGGGTTGGATCGGTTGGGTGGATTGGATGAGTTGGATGGGTTGGATGGGTTGGGTGGGTTGGGTGGGTTGGGTGGGTTGGGTGGATTGGATGGGTTGGGTGGGTTGGATGGGTTGGGTGGATTGGATGGGTTGGGTGGGTTGGATGGGTTGGATGGGTGGGTTGGATCGGTTGGGTGGGTTGGATGGGTTGGGTGGGTTGGATGGGTTGGATGAGTTGGATGGGTTGGATGAGTTGGGTGGGTTGGATGCGTTGGGTGGATTGGATGAGTTGGATGGGTTGGATCGGTTGGATCGGTTGGATGTGTTGGGTGGGTTGGGTGGGTTGGATGGGTTGGATGGGTTGGACGGGTTGGATGGGTTGGATGGGTTGGATGGGTTGGATGGGTTGGGTGGGTTGGATGCGTTGGGTGGATTGGATGAGTTGGATGGGTGGATTGGATGGGTTGGGGTCACCCACCTGCTCTCCTGGCATCCCCGGTGCTCCCGGCAGCCCGGGGTGACCGGCGCAGTCAGGGCTGTCACCCTGCGGAGGGTGGGGACACATCAGAACACCGAGGTGGCGCTGCCAGCCACGCTGAGCCATGCCAAGCCTCCCCAAAGGCCCCACAGTGCTGGTGCCCAGCAGGAGCCATCCCTGGAGTGGCACCAGGACAGTGCGTCACTCTGTCACTCACCCGAGCCTCCTCTGCTCGCGGGAGCTGCGCAAGGCACTGGAAAAGAACCCTGGAGTCACCCAGTGTGACAAAGGACCAGCCTGTCCCACCCTGGGATCCCCACTGGGGCTGTGCCCACATTGCCAGATGGGTCAGTGTCCCCAGAGGGCGGCACTTCCCCCAAATCCCACCAAATCCAATTCCCTGGTGTCACAGACATGTTTCATGAAAAATCTTTTCGCTGGGATTTTTTCTCCTGAGAAGTTGAGAGACCTCAGGAACAAAATGTAAACAATGGTTATCTGCTGCTGTGGAATGCAACAGGTGCATCTGGGATTGGTCTCATATGGTTGTTTCTAATTAATGGCCAATCACAGCCCAGCTGGCTTGGACTCTCTGGTCAGTCACAAGATTTTATTATCATTTCATTCCATTCCTTTCTAGCCTTCTGATAAAATCCTTTCTTCTATTCTTTCAGTATAGTTTCAATATAATATATATCATAAAATAATAAATCAGCCTTCCGAAACATGGAGTCAGATCCTCGTCTCTTCCCTCGTCCCCATCTCCCTTCTCCCTCTCCATCCCAACTTCCACCAATTCCAATTCTCTGCTCAGGAGCATCTCTCCAACCCCATCCCTGCATGTCCAGGAGGTGTCAGGCACCCACATCCCCACTCAGAAACTCACCCTGGCACAGTCCTCAGTGCCAGGGGCGCCTGGCATGCCCCCATCTCCCTTCTCCCCCTCCAGGGCTGCCTGCAGCTGGGCACAGTCCCCACAGAGAGTCTGGAAAAGGGGGGGAAAAGGGGAGTCAGGGGTGCCCCGAGGGGTCCCCAGGGCAGGAGGGTGACCCCATCCCCACCCTCTCACCTTCAGCACCTCGATGTTCCTCTCAGCCACGACGGCCAGGGGTCCCTGGAAGAGAGGGAGGGATGGATGGATGGATGGATGGATGGATGGATGGATGGATGGATGGATGGATGGATGGATGGATGGATGGATGGATGGATGGATGGATGGATGGATTGTCCCCGCCATGGGGACATTGCCACGGGAATTGTCACCACCTACCAGGTCTCCAGCAGGTCCAGGCAGTCCGGGCAGTCCGTTGTGTCCGGGCATTCCCTAAATCCCAGGGGAATGTTCAAACCCTGCCCTGAAAGCTCAGGAAGGGCCCCACTCCCCTCTCCCAACACTCACCTGGCGACCGGGGGCACCGGGCGGCCCAGGGGGACCAGGAGCTCCAGGGGGACCCTGAAAAACCCCAAAAAACAATCAGAGAGGGTGAGGGGTGAGGAATGAGGGATGAGGGGGTGACAGGGGTGGCACTGACCTGTGGGCCAGGCTGGGGCTGCCAGGACATCCCAGTCCATAATCCCGGCGCTCCCTGGGGGTGAGAGAATCCCAGAGGATGAAACGGGGCTGGGATGTGCCCCATGAGGGTGGCACAGTGCCAGGGGGGTGACACTCACTGGCATCCCGTTGTAGCTGGGGTCCTGGCGGGGGCTGGAGGGGCAGGAGCACTCGCCAGGGTCTCCCTGTGGGCACAGGGGGTGAGGGCAGGGCGGGTTTGGGGTGGCACGGGGGGCACGGCTCCACCCAGAGACCCCCACTCACCTTCTCTCCCTGGGCACCCTTCTCGCCCTGCCAGAGGAAACAGAGATGGGCGTTAGGGCAGCCCCCTGTCACAGACATCTTTTATGACAAGTCCTTTCCTTAGGATTTTTCCTCCTGAGAAGCTGAGAGGCCTCAGGAACAAAATGCAAACATTGATTATCTGCTGCTGTGGAATGCAACAGGTGCATCTGGGATTGCTCTCATGTGGTTGTGGTTGTTTCTAATTAATGGCCAATCACAGTCCAGCTGTCTTGGACTCTGTCTGAGACACAAGCTTTTGTTATCATTCCATTCCTTTTCGATTCTTAGCCAGCCTTGTGATGAAATCCTGTCTTCTAATCTTTTAGGATAATTTCAATATAATATATTATATATTTTAATATATATATTATCTATTGTTCTATATATTAATATAATTTAATATTCTCAATATATTATCAATATATTATATTTTAATTCTATTATTAAAATTTTAATTTAATAATTTAATATAGTAGTTAATATATTATTTAATATCTTATAAAGTATTATTTATAATATATAATATATTTAATATATTATATCAATTATATATTATATATATAAATTTTATATATATTATGGTATATATTTAATATATATAAACGATATATTAATATAATATATTAATATATAATATATAATATATAATATATCATATATCATATATCATATATCATATATCATATATCATATATTATATTTTATATATAATGTAATATATATTGTATTATATATAATATATTATATATATATATATAGTATATATAGTATTTATAGTATATATTGTATATATCAATATATGCATATAATATATATTATATTATATTATATTATATTATATTATATTATATTAATTATATTACATTACATTACATTACATTACATTATATATTTAACATAATATATATAATAAAATAAGAAATCAAGCCTTCTGAAACATGGAGTCATATCCTCGTCTCTTCCCTCATCCTCAGACCCCTGTGAACACCATCATGTTCCCCACCCACTGAGTGCCCCCCACCCCCCTGGCACCCCCCTGGCACCCCCTCACCTACCGGCTGCCCGCTGGAGCCGGGGAGCCCCCGCTGCCCCTCGGGGCCCTGTGAGGAAGAGGAGGGTGAGGGAAGCGCCCGGCTGCACCAGGATCACGGTGCCAGCAGGGTGGCACTGCCCGCCCCCAGGGCAGGACCTACCGGTGGCCCTGTGACGCTGCTCCCTGGTGGCCCTGGTGGCCCGGGGGGTCCTGTGGCACCTTTGGGGCCCGCAGATCCCTGCAGAGGAAGGACAGCAGGAATGGGGAGCACGGGGCACACCGAGGGCTGGGGGACGCTGCCTTACCTTGGCACCTTTCTCTGCCGCCATCCCCGGGGGTCCCTGCGGTCCTGGGGGGCCCTGGGGGCAGGACAGGGTGTTGGTTCCCCCCCCATGGAGGGGACAATGCTGTCCCCAGAGCCACCACAGAGGGCTGGCAGGGGTGTGACCCCATCAGCCAGGGCTGGGCGCCCCAAAAGCCCGCCCCAACACCCCAAACCCTACTCACGGGGGGTCCGGGGGGTCCGGGGCTCCCGGGGTCTCCCTGGGGAAAGCAGAGGGTGTGAAAGGCACCAGAGCCACCCCCGGCTGGGGACAGCAGGGGACAACACAGACACCCCAAAACCCACCTGAGGTCCAGGCTGGCCGATGCCTCGCAGTCCTGGCTCACCCTATGGACAGAGAGGGGCAGGGAGGTGTCCCCAAGACCCCAGTGGGGACACAGAGGGGACACTGAGGTGTCCCCAGGACCCATTGGGGACACAGAGGGGCAGCCCAGGACTCCACTGAGGACACAGAGGGGCACTGAGGTGTCCCCAGGATCCCACAGAGGGGCACTGAGGTGTCCCCAGGACCCCACTGGGGACACAGAGGGGCACCCCAGGACCCCACTGGGGGCACGGAGGGGCACTGAGGTGTCCCCAGGACCCCATTAGGGACACAAAGGGGCACCCCAGGACCCCACTGGGGACACAGAGGGGACACTGAGGTGTCCCAAGGACCCCACACCCAGCCCCTGCACCCCACTGGGGACACAGAGGGGGCACTGAGATGTCCCCAGGATCCCATAGGGGACACAGAGGGAGCATTGAGGTGTCCCCACAACCCCACTGGGGGCCCAGAGGTGTCCCCAGGACCCTTCTGGGGACACAAAGGGGCACACCAGGACCCCACTGAGGACACAGAGGGGCTCCCAAGGACCCCACTGGGGACACAGAGGGGCACTGACCTGTCCCCAACACCCCACCCCCTGCACCCCACTCACCTGCAGCCCCTTGGGCCCCGCAGGACCCCGCACCCCCGGCAGTCCCGGCTTGCCCTAAAACACAGCAGGGTCACTCCGAGGGCACAGTGCCAGCGGCTCTGTGTCACAGGGAGGGAGGGGACACTCACAGCTCTGCCAGGCTGCCCGATGCCCGGCGGGCCCTGCTCCCCTTTGGGCCCCGGGATGCCCACGGCTTTTCCCGGGATGCCCTCGGTGTGCGGGAGGTGCCCGAGCACGGCGGGGTGAGGCTCACACGGCTCTCCCTGCAGGGAGGGCACGGGACAGGGATGGTGACACTGCAGGGACAGGGCACAGCTGCCCAGAATTGGAGCTCTGTCCTCACCTTGTCACCTTTAGGGCCAGCGGGTCCCCTGATGCCAGGCTCACCCGCCAGCCCTGGCACACCGGCCATGCCCGGCGTGCCAGGGTCACCCGGGCTGCCAGCGTCACCCTGGCAAAGAGAGGGGACAAAGGTGGCACCCAGAGGGAGGGGACACACAGCGCAAGGAAGTCACAGTGCCCTCTGTCACCGCTGAGCCACCCCGAGCCCCTCTGCTCACCTTCTGTCCCTTGTCACCAGCCTCGCCCGGTCTGCCCTGGGGAAACGCAGCAAGAGGTCAGGATGGGGCATCCCCCCCCAAAAAACGGGCATGGGGGGCACGGGGGGCACGGAGGGCACTCACCGCTCTGCCGGGGGAGCCAGCAGGGCCCCTCTCACCCGGTGGCCCCGGCACTGCCACCACTGTCGCTGTCCCTTGCAGGGCTTGAGGGGTGGGAGGGCACTGCCCGCATTGCTCACCCTGTGGGATTTGAGGGGGTTGGGGGATCCTGGGTGGGATTTGGGGGGGCTGGGGGTATTGGGGGGGGTTGGGGAGTTCCAGAGGGAATTTGGGCGTTCCTGAGGGTGTTTGGGGGGGTTTGGGGGATCCTGGGTGGGATTTGGGGGGGTCCCCTGACCTCCCCACCCCAGATCTCAGCAGGGAGAGAGCAGGGACAGGACAGGGACAGAGCAGGGACAGGGACACAGCAGGGACAGGGGTGTCCCCAATGCTGCACCCACCTTCTCTCCCTTGAGCCCCCTCACACCTGGGTCTCCCTTCTCTCCTGGCATTCCCTGCACGGAGAATCCACAGCACAGGTGACACCACGGTCCCCAAAACTCGGCTCCGACACCCCAGACCCCCCCTCCCCCAAAAAAAAATGTCCCCACTCACCGGTCTGCCCGTGGGTCCCACATGGCCAATGTCCCCCTGAAACGGAGCAGGGCCAGGATCAAAATTAGGGTCGGGATTAGCCAAGCCTGGGATATCCAGAGGGGACAGGGGTCACTCACCTTGTCACCCTTGATCCCGGCCAGCTCGGACAGCCCCTCCTGGCCCTGCTGGACACGCGTGCGGTCACTCTCTGGGCACTCAGAGCATCCCAGGGTGTCACCCAGCCCCGGGACAGGGGGGTCCCAACCCGGGACAGGGGATCCCACCCCGTTACTCACCGGCAGCCCCGGCTGCCCCTCGAGGCGCAGCGCAGCGAGGACGCGGAGGTGATCGCAGGGCTGGCAGGAGTCCCCCTGGTGGGGACAGCAGGGGACAGCTCAGGGCCTGCAGCGGCCGAGCAGGGGGTGGCATGGAGGGTCACACACTCACCTTGTCGCCTTTCATGCCCTGGATGCCAGGATCGCCCTGCGAGGGAAAGGAGGAGGTGGGCGCTGCTCGGTGTCCCCCAGCTGGAGATGGGGACACCCAGCCCTGCCCGTGTCACCTACCCTGTCCCCTTTGGGTCCTGCGGGGCCGGGGGTGTCCTGGGAAGGGGGGAAACAGAGGGAACATCAGGGATGCTGAGGTGACACCGCTCTGTCCCCCATCCCTGGGCTCAGACTCACCGAGATCCCGTCCCTGCCGGGCGCTCCGGGCTCCCCCCGCGGCCCCGGCTGGCCGGGAATTCCGGGAATTCCGGTGGCACCGAGCGTCCCCTCGGTGGGACACGGCTGGCACGGCTCGCCCTGCACGGTGACAGCGGTGACACAGAGCCTGGAGTCGGTGTGGTGGCCCTCAGGATATCCCCAGGCAGCCGAGGGATGTGACCGTGGCCACCGTGTCACCCCACCGGTGTCACCGCACCCACTATGTCATTGTGTGTCACTGCGCCCACCGTGTCACTGTACCCACTGTGTCACCCCTGTCACTGCACCCACCGTGTCACTGCACCCACCGTGCCACTGTACCCACTGTGTCACCCCTGTCACTGCACCCACCATGTCACTGCACCCACTGTGTCACCATTCCCACAGTGTCATCTCACCCACTGTGTCACTGCACCTACAGTGTCACCATCCTACCGTGTCACTGGGTGTCACTGCACCCACCCTGTCACTGCACCCACTGTGTCACCCCTGTCACTGCACCCACCGTGTCACTGCGCCCACCGTGTCACTGTACCCACTGTGTCACCCCTGTTGCTGCACCCACCATGTCACCATTCCCACAGTGTCATCTCACCCACTGTGTCACCTCACCCACTGTGTCACTGCACCTACAGTGTCACTGCACCTACAGTGTCACCATCCTACCGTGTCACTGGGTGTCACTGCACCCACCGTGTCACCCCTGTCACTGCACCCACCGTGTCACTGTACCCACTGTGTCACACCTGTCACTGTGCCCACCGTGTCACTGTACCCACCATGTCACCATTCCCACAGTGTCATCTCACCCACTGTGTCATCTCACCCACTGTGTCACCTCATCCACTGTGTCGCTGCACCTACAGTGTCACCGCACCTACAGTGTCACCATCCTACCGTGTCACTGGGTGTCACTGCACCCACCGTGTCACCCCTGTCACTGCGCCCATCGTGTCACTGTACCCACTGTGTCACCCCTGTCACTGCACCCACCCTGTCACTGTACCCACCATGTCACCATTCCCACAGTGTCACCTCACCCACTGTATCACCTCACCCACTGTGTCACTGCACCTACAGTGTCACCGCACCTACAGTGTCACCATCCTACCGTGTCACTGGGTGTCACTGCGCCCACCATGTCACTGCACCCACTGTGTCACTGCACCCACTGTGTCACCCCTGTCACTGCGCCCACCGTGTCACTGAACCCACCATGTCACTGCACCCACCATGTCACTGTACCCACCATGTCACCATTCCCACAGTGTCACCTCACCCACTGTGTCACTGCACCTACAGTGTCACCATCCTACCGTGTCACTGGGTGTCACTGCACCCACCGTGTCACCCCTGTCACCTCACCCACCGTGTCACTGCACTGTGTCACCTCACCCACCTTGTCTCCTTTCGGCCCCAGCGCTCCAGGGGGACCCTGCAGGAGCAAAGTGGGGACGGGGCTGCTTCAGGGAGGCCACGCTGTGCCCCAGCAGTGCCACCCCGCACCCTCAGCTGGCCACCAGCCCCGTCACAGGGCGATCCCAGCCCTGAGCAATGCTCCCACTTTTCCCAAAACTCTCGTTTTTCCAAAGCCCTCTCAGCTCCCACTTTTCCCAAGTCCTCTCAGCTCCCAGTTTCCCAAAACTCTGTAAACTCCCACTTTTTCCCAAAGCCCTCTTGGCTCCCAGTTTCCCAAAGCCCTCTCTGGTCCCACTTTTCCCACAGCCCTCTCAGCTCCCTCATTTTCCCAAGCGCTCTCAGCTCCCTCATTTTCCAAAACTCTCTCATCTCCCACTTTGCCCAAAATCCTCTCGGCTCCCAGTTTTTCAAAGCCCTCTCAGTTCCATCTTGGCTCCCACTTTCCCCAAAGCCCTCTCATCCCCTGCTTTTCCCAAAGCCCTCTCAGCTCCAGTTTTCCCAAAGCCCTCTCAGCTCCAGTTTTCCCAAAGCCCTCTTGGCTCCTGGTTCTCCCAAAGCCCTCTCAGCTCCCAGCTTCCCAAATCTCTCCCAGCTCCTGCTTTTCCCAAAACTCTCTCATCTCCCTCATTTCCCAAATCTCTCTCTCACCTCCCGCTTTTCCCAAAGCCCTCTTGGCTCCCCCTTTTCCCAAATCCCTCTCAGCTCCCGGGCTCAGATCCCGGCCCCTCTCCGGCCAAGCAGCCCCGACCCCGAGCCAAGGACCCGGCCCTGACCCCGGCCTTGGCTCCTGGCTCTGCTACTCACGGCTGTCCCAGGCGATCCTCCGGGGCCAGGAGCTCCCGGGCTGCCCTGGAGCCAGAGATGGGGAACGCTGAGCTCGGCCAGGGGGACAGCAGAGCCCTGGGTGACAGCCCTGTGCCCCCAGAGTGACACCACAGCCCTGGGTGACACCTCTATGCCCCTGGGGGTGTCACTGTCACCACAGCACTGAGTGTGACACCCCTGTCCCCCTGGATGTGACACCCTTGTCCCCCCGAGGGTGTCACTGTCACCACAGGCCTGGGTGTAACACTCCTGTCCCCCTGGGGGTGACACCCCTGTCCCCTCAGGCTGACACCACAACCCTGGCTGTGACACCCCTGTCCCCCCAAGGGTGACACCACAGCCCTGGGTGTGACACCCCTGTTCCCTCAAGGGTGACACCACAGCACTGGGTGACAGCTCTGTGCCCCCAGAGTGACACCACAGCCCTGGGTGACACTCCTGTCCCCCCAAAGGTGACACCACAGCCCTGGGTGACACCCCTGTCCCTCTGGGGGTGACACCACAGCCCTGGGTGACACTCCTGTCCCCCCAGGGGTGTCCTGCCCCCCAAGGCAGCTCCTTGGGCCACCCAGAGTGGGCCCAGCTCTGGATGGGGTTCCCATCCCTGGAGGGCACCTGGGACCCTGCCCCGCACTCACCTTCTCTCCCTTCGCACCCGGAGGGCCACCAGGGTCACCCTGAAAGGGACAAAGGGCGCTGTTAGCCCCGCTGGGGTGCCCTGGCTGTGGGGTGGCACCCTGCCCCTGCCGTGGCCGTGCCCACCGTGGGGACACCGCCTTGGCACAGGGCTCCTCACCGGCTTCCCTGGCATGCCAACCCCTGGGGAGCCTGGCACGCCCGGGGGTCCTGGTTCACCGGCCAAGCCCTCCGGTCCCACGAGGCCGGGGTCACCCTGGGGGACAATGAGGGGAGGGTGGCAGCGCTGGCAGTGCCACCATGTGCCACCTGTCACCCCCAAACCCCCCCTGGTACCTTCTGTCCCTTGGGTCCCACCACGCAGATCTCTCCAGGCCGGCCCTGCCAGGAGGGGAGGGGGGTGTGAAGGCTCCCGTGGGGGTGCCCAGGGGTGCCAAGGGGTGCCCAGGGGGTGCCCAGCACTACTCACATCACGGCCAGGGCGCCCTGGCTTGCCCTGCAGTCCTCCATCCCCCTTCTCACCCTTCTGGCCCTGCAGGACAGACAGATGTCACCTCTGGTGCCACATGTGGTGTCACCCAAGGTTGGTGCTGGCAGGTGCTGGCAGGTGCCACCATGCCAGGTGTCCCTGCTGCCATGCCAGGTGAGCTGGACTCACCTTCTGCCCCTCAGCGCCAGCTGGGCCCGGGAGTCCCTGCACGGGAAAAAGGGGACAAAGAGGGGGACAAAAAGGGGACGAAGAGGGGGACAAAGAGGGGGACAGAAAGGGGACGAAGAGGGCTCGTGAGGGTGCCCAGGTGGGATCATGAAAGGTGCCCAGGTGGGCTTGGGTGGGTGCCCAGGTGGGTGCCCAGGTGGGTGCCCAGGTGGGTGCCCAGGTGGGCTTGTTCAGGGTCACCTCCTGCTCCTTTCATGCCCACACAGAGCTGGACCTGCAGAGCTGGACCCCCCACCCCAGCCCAGGGCACGGGGACCCCCACAATGTCCCCACATTGTCCCCACAGTGTCACCACCTGCCCACGCTGCCCCACAATGTCCCCACAGTGTCCCCACAGTGTCACTTACCACCTGCCCCACAATGTCCCCACATTGTCCCCACTGTGTCACCACCTGCCCACGCTGCCCCACAGTGTCCCCACATTGTCCCCACAGTGTCACCACTTGCCCACGCTGCCCCACAGTGTCCCCACATTGTCCCCACAGTGTCACTTACCACCTGCCCACGCTGCCCCACAATGTCCCCAATTTGTCCCCACAGTGTCACCACCTGCCCACGCTGCCCCACAGTGTCCCCTCATTGTCCCCACAGTGTCACTTACCACCTGCCCCACAGTGTCCCCACATTGTCCCCACAGTGTCACCACCTGCCCACGCTGCCCTACAGTGTCCCCAATTTGTCCCCACAGTGTCACCACCTGCCCACGCTGCCCCACAGTGTCCCCACAATGTCCCCACAGTGTCACCACCTGCCCCACAGTGTCCCCACATTGTCTCCACAGTGTCACCACCTGCCCATGCTGCCCCACAGTGTCCCCACATTGTCCCCACAGTGTCCCCACATTGTCCCCACAGTGTCACTTACCACGCTGCCCACGCTGCCCCACAGTGTCCCCAGTTTGTCCCCACAGTGTCACTTACCACCTGCCCCACAGTGTCCCCACATTGTCCCCACAGTGTCACCACCTGCCCACGCTGCCCCACAATGTCCCCACAGTGTCCCCACAGTGTCCCCACAGTGTCCCCACAGTGCCACTTACCACCTGCCCACACTGCCCCACAGTGTCCCCACATTGTCCCCACAGTGTCACTTACCACCTGCCCACGCTGCCCCTTCTCACCCCGCGGCCCCTCGGCACACTGGGAGGAGGAAGAGGAGGAAGAGGAGGAGGAGGAGGAGGAGGTGAGAGGGGGGTGTGATGGGGATTTGGGGAGGGGGATTCGGGGAGGGTTTTGGGGGCTCTCACCCGCACGGGGCCCTCGGGGTGGGTGCGCACACAGTCCATGCCCTGCGGAGAGGGGAGGCGGCTCAGGGATGGGGTTTGGGGGGTTTGGGGGCACAGGGACACCCCCAGGGCATCCCCGTGTGCCAGGGGAGGCAGCAGGAGGGGACACAAGGGACAGGGACACTCACACGGTCACCCTTCTCCCCTTTGGCACCCGCCGTGCCAGGGAGGCCCCGCTCGCCCTTGGTGCCCTGCAAGAGAGGGAGGGAGAGGGACAAAGGGGCACAAGGAGGGTGCAAAACGGGGCACAGGGAGGGGGACAAGTGGGCACAGGGAAGGGGACACAGGGAAGGTGATAAAGGGGCACAGGATGTTTTAAAAATGGGCACAGGGAGGGGGACAAGTGGGCACAGGGAAGGGGACACAGGGAGGGTGACAAGTGGGCACAGGATGTTTTAAAAATGGGCACAGGGAGGGGGACACAGGGAGGGTGATAAAGGGGCACAGGGTGGGTGACAAGGGGGCACAGGGTGTTTTAAAAATGGGCACAGGGAGGGTGACAAATGGGCGCAGGGAAGGGGACACAGGGAGGGTGATAAAGGGGCACAGGGTGGGTGACAAGTGGGCACAGGGAAGGGGAGAAATGGGCACAGGGAGGCAGGCAAATGGGCACAGGGTGGGTGAAAAATGGGCACAGGGTGAGTGAAAAATGGGCACAGGGTGGGTGAAAAATGGGCACAGGGAAGGGGACAAACAGACACAGAATGGGTGACAAATGGGCACACAAATGGGCACAGGGAAAGGGACAAGCGGGCACAGGGAAGGGGAGAAATGGGCACAGGATGGGGGACAAGTGGGCACAGGGAAGGGGACAAATGGGCACAGGGTGGGTGACAGACACAGGGTGGGTGAAAAACGGGCACGGGGTGGGTTAAAAATGGGCACAGAATGGGTGACAAATGGGCACAGGATGGGGGACAAACGGGTACAGGGTTGATGAAAAACTGGCACAAAGTGGGTGTAAAACGGGCACAGGGTGGGGGACAAATGGGCACAGGGAAGGGGAGAAATGGGCACAGGGAGGCAGACAAATGGACACAGAGTGGGTGAAAAACGGGCACGGGGTGTGTTAAAAATGGGCACAGAATGGGTGACAAATGGACACAGGATGGGGGACAAACGGGTACAGGGTTGATGAAAAACTGGCACAAAGTGGGTGTAAAACGGGCACAGGGTGTAAAACGGGCACAGGGTGGGGGACAAATGGGCACAGGGAAGGTGACAGAACACAGGGTGTCCCCACGTCCCCAGGTGTGCCCACAGCTCCTGGCAGGGATGCCCTGGCACAGCATCCCCACATCCCTGCTGCAGCTCTGCGTGTCCTGGGAGGTGCCAAACCAACCTTGGGACCTGGGGGACCGAGGGTGACCTGTGGGCACAGGACAAAGGTGTCCCCAAGGTGGCGGCAGCAGAGCCCTGAGCCCAGCACAGTCCCCATGGTCCCAGCACTCTGTCCCCAAGTGCCACCATGGGTGTCCCAATGGCTGCCACCCCTCTGCCACCCCCCCCACACCCCAGCCAGCTGCTGCTGTAGGAATGGGGGCCACATCTGGAAAGGATCAGGGCCCTTCCAGATGTTGCAGGGCCAGGAGGAGCTGTGGGGTCGTGGGGGGCTGGGGACAGTGGCTCAGTGGCTTTTGCCACCCCCAGGTCACAGCCCAGCCTGGCCAGGTCAGGGTCCCCCATGCCCGGTGCCACACTCACATTTCCTGGTGCCATCTGGGGCGAGCAGGGAGGGCACTGCAAGAGACGGGGGTGGGAGATTGGAGCAGCTGCACGCACTGCCCGTGGCACCCCGGACACCAGGGCACCCCAAAAACCAGAGCACCCCAAACCCAGAGCACCCCAAACCCAGAGCACCCCGAACACCAGGGCACCCAAAAACCCAGAGCACCTCAAACACCAGGGTACCCAAAAACCCAGAGCTCCCAAAAACCCAGAGCTCCCCAAACCCAGAGCACCCCAAACACCAGGGCACCCAAAAACCCACAACTATCCAAACCCCACAGCACCCCCAAACACCAGAGCATCCCAAACTCCACAACACCCCAAAACCCCACAGCACTCCCAAAGCCCACAGCACTCCCAAACCCCGCAATACCCCAAACCCCATAATACCCCAAAACCCCACAGCACCCAAAATCCCACAGCACCCCAAACGCCAGAGCACCCCCAAACCCCACAGCATCTAAAATTCCACAACACCCCTAAACCCCACAGAACACAAAACCCCAGAGCACTCTCAAACCCCACAGCACTCCCAAACCCCACAGCACTCCTAAAACCCCACAACGCCCCAAATCCCATAACACCCAAAACCCCCACAATACTCCCAAAACCAAAATCCACAGCACCCTCAAACTCCACAGCACCCAAAACCCCACAGCACTCCCAAAACCCCACAGCACTCAAACGCAGAGCACCCCAAAACCCCGCAACACCCCCAAACCCCAGAGCACCAAAGAACCTTTTGCACCTTTGGCTGGGTTTTTTCTGTAAAAGATTTTGTTATTTTGCCTTTTACTAAAGCTTTTTTTGTTTCCACCACTCCCACAGAAGCCATCCTGCTGATTTTACGCCTTCCAAGGCAGCTGAGCTATCTTGGGTGTGAAACAGATCTCCAAGAGCTTTTGAGCCCATTTATCACCCTCCACCCCGATTTGAACCTTGGGACATCCCCGTGGTGGGATGAGGCATCCCAGAAACATTCAGGGATGAGGAACAGATCCCAGAAACGTTCAGGGATGAGGAACAGACCCCAGAAAGTTTCAGGGATGAGGAACAGATCCCAGAGACATTCGGGGATAAGGAACAGATCCCAGAAACGTTCAGGGATGAGGAACAGGAGCGCTGGAGATCTGCACCCACCCCAATCTGCACCCTGAGAAATCCCTGTGGTGAGATGAGGGATCCCAGAGACATTCAGGGATGAGGAACAGATCCCAGAAACATTCAGGGATGAGGAACAGGAGCGCTGGAGGTCTGCACCCACCCCAATCTGCACCCTGAGACATCCCCGTGGTGGGATGAGGGGATGAGGAACAGATCCCAGAGACATTCGGGGATGAGGAACAGATTCCAGAAACATTCAGGGATGAGGAACAGATCCCAGAAACATTCAGGGATGAGGAACAGATTCCAGAAACATTCAGGGATGAGGAACAGATCCCAGAAACATTCAGGGATGAGGAACAGATCCCAGAGACGTTCAGGGATGAGGAACAGATCCCAGAGACATTGAGGGATGAGGAACAGATCCCAGAAACGTTCAGGGATGAGGAACAGGAGTTCTGGAGACGTTTCCCAGCTCTGGCAGACGCTCACAGGGAACAAAGAGGCCCTTGGCCAGAGCTGGGCTGGCTCCAGCAGCAGCACGGAGCCAGTGGGGCCTCAGTCCCTGCTCGGGGGAGCAGAGCAGCCGCTCCTCACGGCGTCCCTGCAGTGCTGGGAGAGCCCAAATTGGCAGGGACAGAGCCAGCCGGGCTGTGGGACAGTGGTGGCACCGCGGGTGGCACTGGGAGGGGAGCAGGGCTGGCACACGCTCACCTTGTCCTTGGGATCGTCCCTCAGGTTGGTCCTTCCTGAGGCTCTGCCCGGCTCCTGCAGGGAGGGAAGAGCTGGTGGGAAGAGCCTGGAGCATCCCAGCCCTGCCCGTGAATCCTGGGATGGTCCTGCCCAGGCGTTCAGGGAGGAGGAGGAGGCAGTGGTGGGACCTTCGTGTCCCTCAGAACCTCGGGTCACGGACACCTGGCACCTTCCTGTCCCTCAGAACCTCGGGTCACGGACACCTGGGACCTTCCTGTCCTTTGTCCCCTCAGGTCACAGACACCTCCCTGCCCTGGTGGGACCTTCCTGTCCCTCATCATCCCCTCGGGTCACGGACACCTCCCTTCCTCCCTCCCTCGTGAGCCTCATACTGGGTGGAAAAAGTGAGGAAGGAATTTTCCAGGGGCTGGAGCAATGGGATGGGGATGGGGATGGGGATGGGGATGGGATGGGATGGGATGGGATGGGATGGGATGGGATGGGATGGGATGGGATGGGATGGGATGGGATGGGATGGGATGGCATGGCATGGCATGGGATGGGATGGGATGGGATGGCATGGCATGGCATGGCATGGCATGGCATGGGATGGCATGGCATGGGATGGCATGGCAGGGGATGGCATGGGATGGGGACTGGGATGGGGATGGGAACAGGGATGGGGATGGAGATGGAACTGGGATGGGATGGGAACAGGGATGGGAATGGGGATGGGGGACCCAGGATGGGGATGGGGAATGGGATGGAATGGGATGGGACTGGGATGGGGATGGAGATGGGAATGGGAACAGGGATGGGGACTGGGATGAGAATGGGGATGGAGATGGAGATGGGCTCAGGGACAGGGACAGGAACAGGGACAAGATGGGGACCCAGGATGGGGATGGAGATGGGAACAGGGACTGGGATGGGGATGGGGACTGGGATGGGACCAGGATGGGCACGGGGTGGCACTGCCAGAGCTCACGGTGCCCAGCGGCTCCTCCAGGCAGAAGCAGCGGGTGAACACCCTGCCCTCGGGCTGCGGCACCATCTCGATCAGGTTGCTGCTCTGCATCAGCTCCGCTTGCCGCCGGGTCTTGGGCGTTTCCGTCTGGCACTGCAGGGACACAGCGGGGTCAGAGAGAGGCGCGGGGACAGGCAGCACGAGGCGGTGACACAAAGGGGACAGACCTTCCCTCACTGTGCCTCAGTTTCCCCTGTGGAGAAAACCCTGAGCTTGCACGGGGCAGTTCCAGGCTCCAGGGTTGGGGTGGGGGCTCTCAGAGATGCTCAGGGGTGTTCAGGGGCACTCAGGGGCACTCAGGGGTGCTCAGGGGCACTCAGCGGTGTTCAGTGGCACTCATTGCCACTCATTGGCACTCAGAAGCGCTCAGGGCACTCAGAGGCACGCGGGGCACTCAGGAGCTCTCAGCGGCACTCATTGGCACTCAGGGGTGTTCAGGGGCACTAGGGGCACTCCAGGGCTCTTCGGGCCACTCAGTGGCACTCAGTGGCACTCAGTGGCACTCAGGGGCACTCAGGGGCACTCAGGCGCACTCACCCCACTGGCCGAGATCTCGCAGCACCCCTCCTGCCTGGCCAGCTCGGCGTCGCAGTAGATCTGAGCTTGCTGGAGGTCAAACTGCAGCAGGACACAGGTGACAGGTCAGGGGTGGCCCTGACAGTGCAGGCAGTGACAGGGGCACCCCTTGGCACTCATTGGCACTCAGGGGCACTCATTGGCACTCAGGGGCAGAGACCCCAGGGCACTCATTGGCACTCAGGGGCACTCATTGGCACCCATTGGCACTCGGGGGCACTCATTTGCACTCATTTGCACTCATTGGCATTCAGGGGCACTCATTGGCACTCAGGGGCACTCATTGGCACTCAGGGGCACCGACCCTGGGGCATTCATTGGCACTCAGGGGCACTCATTGGCACCCATTGGCACTCAAGGGCACTCATTGGCACTCATTGGCACTCAGGGGCACTCATTGGCACTCAGGGGCACCGACCCTGGGGCATTCATTGGCACTCAGGGGCAGAGACCCCAGGGCACTCATTGGCACTCAGGGGCACTCATTGGCACTCATTGGCACTCAGGGGCACTCATTGGCGCCCATTGGCACTCATTTGCACTCATTGGCACTCATTTGCACTCATTGGCACTCAGGGGCACTCAGGGCACCCAGGGGTGCTCATTGGCACTCAGGGGCACTGGCCGCAGGGGCACTCATTGTCACTCATTGCCACCCAATGGCACTCATTGGTACTCAGTGACACTCAGGGGCACTGACCCTGGGGCACTCATTGCCACTCATTGGCACCCATTGGCACTCGTCGGCACTCATCAGCACTCATTGGCACTCATTGCCACCCATTGGCACCCATGGGCACCCACCCCTGTGACTCACCCTGACCGGCGTGCCACGCACGGCGTCCAGCCCCAGGAAGGCGTTGCCCTCGGGTGCCAGCGCTCTCCTTGGCCCCAGCGGCTTGGAGGAGATGGAGGCGCAGTCCAGGTGCACGGACACGGCCCGGCCCTGCACGGCCAG
Organism: Passerculus sandwichensis; assembly: GCA_031885435.1. Classification (NCBI taxonomy): domain Eukaryota; kingdom Metazoa; phylum Chordata; class Aves; order Passeriformes; family Passerellidae; genus Passerculus; species Passerculus sandwichensis. The sequence continues at coordinate 2,215,247 of CM063159.1, read as the reverse complement.
CACCACCTTGTGCCAGCGCCCGTCGAACAGCGACGCCACCGCCTTGCCCGCGAAGGTGGCGCCCACAAAGCTGGCACCCGGTGCCCGCGCCTGGAACTCCAGGCTCCTCTCAGGGCCGTGCACGGACAGGGAGAGCTGGGCACACACACAGGGGACAAGTGGCACGCTCAGAAATGGCTCCTGGATGCCATTGGGGTGTCCCCCCACGTCCCCGGGGTGTACCTGGGGGTATCCCTGGCGGTCGGTGACCTGGAAGAGGTACCAGTGCTCCCCGGTGCTGTTCTTCTTCAGCAGCAAGGTGAGGACCAGGGTGAAGGTGGGGGGCAGTCCCCGGGGGAACACCTGCCTGTGGGGACAGCTCTTGGGGTGGCTGGATCCTATGGGGTGCTCCAAGGAGGGTGGCACCCATCCATAGGGGTGGCTGGGTCCTATGGGGTGCTCTGGGGATGGAGCTGGAACTGAGGAGGGTGGCACCCATCCATAGGGCATTTTCAGGTGGCAGCACCACCCCAACAAAGCCCAATGGGTCCTGCCCTGACCTGTCCCTACTGGTGGCACCCATCCATAGGGCACTTTCAGGTGGCAGCATCACCCCAACAACCACTTGTGGGTCCTGCCATGAGCTGTCCCCACTGGTGGCACCCATTTTCGGGCACTTTCAGGTGGCAGCACCATCCTGACAACTCCCTGTGGGTCCTGCCATGAGCCGTCCCCACAGGTGGCACAGATCCACAGGGCATTTTCAGGTGGCAGCACCACCCCAATAACCGCTCATGAGCTGTCCCCACTGGTGGCACCCAGGATGGCGTCACAGTGGGTTCTGCCCCACACTGCCACCCCTGCTGGCATGGCTGCAGCTCTTATCCCAAAATTTTGTCCCAGGGCAGGCAGGAAATGCATCCATCATCACCAGGGAGGCTCTGGAGCCTTTCCCAGCTCTCCCACAGCCCATTCAGCCACTGGAAATATTTGCTCCAGGCTCTGCTCCGCTCCCAGCCTTGGCTCCACACCCACGGCTTTCCGAGCCACTGCTCTGGAGCTGCACCAAGGGATGGGCACTGGGACCAGGCCAGCGGTGCCCTCTGCTCTCCACGGGGCACAGGGACACCCTGACAGGGCACCGAGGTGGGTGGGCACCCATAGGATCTCACAGGATCTCTGTGCCCATCTCCAGACTCCCCAAAGCTGAATTTGCTGTGCCCCGAGCCAAGAACAACACCAGCCTGGATTCTCCACCATCCATCCAAGGGTTTGGCTGCCCAGGCTGGATCTGCTGGCCCTCTGGAGAGCCCCATGCCCAGCACAGCTCCGTGCCAGCCCCGGGGCAACGTGGGGACACGCCACAGCCGTTTCCTGCAGGACGTGGATCTGCTGCCACCCTGCCACGCTGCAGCGTCCCTGCCAGCCCTGGCACCGTGGGGACAAAGGCCAGATGGCCTGTGCCCCCCCAGCAGCCCCCCACACACCCAGCAGTGCCTGCTCAGAGCCTCTGGAGCTCGTCTGGACCCCGCAGGCCCTGCCAGGAGCAGCCACAGAGCGGGCACAGAGCTCTGCTTGCGCAAGGTTTGGCCAGCACCCAGCAGAGCCGTGGCAGCCTGGGGTTTGCTTTCGAGGAGAAAAGCGTTGGGGCAGCCTCGGGGTCCCCAGTGTCCCCACGGGTGACACGGAGCTGCCTGGCATCCCTGGCACGAGCTAAGAGCAAAGGCCACCCAGTGTCACGGACATCTTTTATGGAAAATCCTTTCCTTGGGGTTTTTCCTCCTGAGAAGCTGAGAGGCCTCAGGAACAAAATGTAAACATTGATTATCTGCTGCTGTGGAATGCAACAGGTGCATCTGTGATTGGTCTCATGTTAATTGTTTCTAATTAATGGCCAATCACAGTCAGCTGGCTTGGACTCTCTGTCCGAGACAGAAGCTTTTGTTATCATTCCTTCTTTTTCTATCCTTAGCCAGCCTTCTGATGAAATCCTTTTTTCTATTCTTTTAGTATAGTTTTAATAGGATCTATTATATTACAATATATTAATATATTATATTAATATAATATATAATATATAATATATAATATATAATATATAATATATAATATATAATATATAATATATAATATATATAATATTGTATATGTTATATGTTATATGTTATATGTTACATATTATATGTTATATATTATATGTTATATATTATATATTATATATTATATATTATATAGTATATAGTATATATTATATAGTATATTATATTATATTGTATATTATATTATATTATATTATATTATATTATATTATATTATATTATATTATATTATATTATATTATATTATATTATATATCATAAAATAATAAATCAAGCCTTCTGAAACATGGAGTCAGATCCTCGTCTCTTCCCTCATCCTCAGACCTCTATGAACAGTGTCACACCCCAGCTGCACCCCGACCCCAAATTTACACCTGGAGGAGCTCTGGGCCACCTGAGGGTCACTCAGGGCCACCTCACAGGTCACCCAAGGCCACCTGACGTGTCACCCAGTGCCACTCACTGCGTGGGCTGGACCAGGGGCACGGTGCCCAGGCGCAGCACCGCCGGCCCCCGGGCGCTGCGGATCTTCTTGATGGATGAGATCTTGAGCAGGTCGAACCTTTTAACCAGGTTAAACCCTGCAGGACAGAGCAGGGGACGTGAGACCCGGCCCTGGGACAGGTGACAGTCCCCAGGCAGGTCACAGAGCCCATCCTGGGCTGCCAGGGCATCCCTGAGAGGGTCTTTCCTTACCGGTGACATTCTCGTACTTGTCCCCAAGCAGGTCCTCGTCCCAGAGCCGCGGGCACAGCTCCCCTGTGGGGCAAACCAGCTGTCACTGTCACTGCGGGGTCCCCAGGCAAGCAGGGTGGCACCACAGAGAGCTCCCCAAGGCCAGGAGGGTCTGGGGGTGCTGCCAGGAGCCGGCCCCAGCCCCAGAGGCAGCACAGAGCAAGAAAACCCCACTTGGGAAGGGACAGAGCCTGGGAGGGGACAGAGCTTGGGACGGGACAGAGATTGGGAAGGGACAGAGATTGGGAAGGGACAGAGCCTGGGAGGGGACAGAGATTGGGAGGGGACAGAGTTTGGGAAGGGACAGAGATTGGGAAGGGACAGAGATTGAGGGGGACAGAGATTGAGGGGGACAGAGAATGGGAGGAGACAGAGCTGGGGAGGGGACAGAGATTGGAAGGGGACAAAGATTGGGAGGGGACAGAGATAGGGGGGTGACAGAGCTTTGAAGGGGACAGAGCTTCGGAGGGGACAGAGATTGAGAGAGGACAGAGACTGGGAGGTGACAGAGATTGGGAGGTGACAGAGATTTGGAGGGGACAGAGATTGGGAGGGGACAGAGCTTTGGAGGGGACAGAGTTTTGGAGGGGACAGAGCATCGGAGGGGACAGAGCTTTGGAGGTGACAGAGATTGGGAGGGGACAGAGTTTTGGAGGGGACAGAGTTTTGGAGGGGACAGAGCTCCAGAGGGGACAGAGCTGGCGCTGCTGCCTCCCGCAGGTGAAGCGCTTTCCCAGCTCTGTTTTGCCCGCAGACAGCCCCGCGGCTGCGATCGGCATCAGGAGGCCGGGCCGGCTGCCAGGGACACCCACAGCGCCACCGGCAGCTGTCCCCTCCTGCCCCTTCCCGAGCCGGTGGCCCTCGGGGACAGGCGCGAGGGTGCAGCCCGAGGCCGAGGAGCAGGAAATGCCGTGTCAGGGGCGGTCACGGGGGTGCTGCTGCCGCTTGCAGGGATAAATCACGGCCCCGGCAGCGCCGAGCCACCTCCAGATGCGCCAGATGTTGGGAGGTGCGAGATAAAGGAGTAAACAAGGGAGAAGGGGAGGATTTGTTTTGTCTCCGTGCAAAGCGGCCCTGGAGCAGGATGGGCACCAAAGATGCTCCTACGATGTTGCCAAGGGGTCTCTGCGCCCCCCCAGACCCTCCCCACCTCTGTCAAGAGCTTGGCACCGCTGTGTTTGTGGCCCAGGCTGAGCAGGGGCCAGCAGTGGTGTGGGGACATGCCTGGGCCAATGTCACAGCAGCGAATGTCACAGCCAGGGCAGAGCGCCCCTCTCTCAACCTCAGCAGGGCAGGGGACACCAAGGAGCTTAAATCACCCCAGTGCCACCCCTCTGGAGCCTCTCCCAGCTCTGGGAAGGGAAAATCTTGCCTCTGTCTCTCAGGAAAGGCCGTGCCGGGCAGCAGGAGAGGGTGACAGTGACAGTGACAGTGACAGTGACAATGTCCCCTCCCGCCTGATGCAACCCCGGTGTCGCTTCCAGCGGCTCCTCCCCCAGAGCCCGGGGCTCATCCCACACCGGGACCCATCTCTGTTCCCCGTCCCTGTCTCCATCCCTGTTCTCCCATCCCTATTCCCATCCTCATTTCCCCATCCCCGTTCCCCCATCCCCGTTCCCATCCTCAGCCACCGTCCCCCTGTCCCCAGCTGCGCCTGGACACCTCCCAGCCCTCCACCATGGTGTGCATCACGGCCAAACCCCCCTCGGGAGCTCTGTGATCCTCACCCTGCCCTGTCCTGGCTCACCTGCCCTGTCCTGGCTCACCTGCCCTGCCCGGATCCGGCTCCAGCCGCACCGCCCTGGCTGTCACCGAGTGCCACCAAACCCCATCTGTCCCCATGCCAGGCCTCTGGGCGCTGTGTTGGGGTGTCCCAGGCTGGCTCAGCTCTGCCATCCCTGGCCCCCTGCCCGCGGGGGATGCTGAGCAAAGCCTGGCACTCACTCTGGAGCCACCACTCCGGTCCTGGCATGTGGGGACCTGGCACAGCTCACAGTGTCTGTGGTCACCTCTGCTCTGCCACCCCGGGGCTGGCCCAGCTGTGACAGGGACAGAGGAGGACGGAGGTGGCTCCCAAGCCCTTCTCCCGGTGTTCCTTACCTTCTGTTGGCAGCGGCTCCTTCCCCTGGCAGGCACTGATGAGCCAGGCGAGCACCAGGGCCCAGAGACCCCTCATGGTGCCCCTGGCAGAGGCCCAGGGCCCTCAGGGCCACCTGCAAGGGACAGACCCCAAGATGGGCACCTGGTTGCCCACACCAGTAAAGCCACCAGCATGGAGTGGCACTGACCCTCCTGGCCATGGCTCGGTGATGTTTTGGGGGTCAGTGTGTCCCCCATCCCTCTGCTCCAGACCCACCCCAAGTCTCAGCATCCCAGCACCCCTGGGTGTCAAAGGCCAGCACCCGAATTTACACCAAACGTTCGGAAATGCAGTGACTGAAGTTTTCCCCAGCGTGGGACCGGGTGCAGCCGCCCGGGAAGGGCTCAGCACCTCCCGTTCCATCTCCCGGCCCCGCGTGGATCCCGGGAGATGAAACCAGGTCGGGGTATCCCTGCAGGTCACCCCGACCTGGCCCCTCTCCTGCTTCCTGCCACGAGGCAAGCCGGGGCTGCCGGGACAGACGGACAGACGGACACCGTCGGCTCCGGGGCTGCTGCCAGAGCGGGACATCCCCGTCCTTCCACCCCTGCCCTACATCCTCAGGGCTCTCTGGCACCCCCCGATCCTCCCAGCCCCCCCGTCCCCCCACAGCCCCTTCACCGCTTGTCCCCTGTGCTGTCACCCGGCTCCTCTGGCCCGTGCCACCCCTTGTGCCACCCGCGCTCCGTTCCTCGCTTTCCCCGCGCCGCACCCTCCGCACCGGCGGGTCCCCGCGGCCCCGGGGCGGGATTAACGCCGGGGATTAACGGGGAATAATCCCCCCTCGTCCCGTCCCGCCGCAGGGCCGGGCTGCTCGGCGCTCCCGGGGCTCACCTGCGCGGGGCTCGGTGGGGACGGGGGGTGCGGGACAGCGGGACACCGGGAATTCCACCGCGGGACACCGGGAACTCCGCTGGAGAGCGGGACACCGGACACCGGGAGCCGCCCCCGCCGCCTTCCCCGCCTCCCTCCGGGGGGAGCCCGAGCCGCCCCCCAGCCCGGGGGAGCCGCCTTGGCATCCCCGCCCTCCTCCTCCTCCTCCTCCTCCTCCTCCTCCTCCTCCTCCTCCTCCTCCTCCTCCTCCTCCTCCTCCTCCAGGCGCCTCCCCCGGCAGCGCCTCCGCTCCCTCCTCACCCTCCTTCCCCTCTCCGGCCCAGACGAGGGGAACCCCAATCGCGGGAATTGGGATGGGGTGCATCCCATTCCCTGTCTGCCATCCTTGTGGAGCGGCTCTTCCTCCCCACAGGCAGCTGAGGGCACCCGCGGGTGGCGCCGCTGGTCAGAATGTGTCCCCAAGGAAGGACGGCGTCCCTCAAGTCCCCCTTGTGGAGCGGCTCTTCCTCCCCACGCGCAGCTGAGGGCACCCACTGGTGGCACAGCTGGTCAGAATGTGTCCCCAAGGAAGGACGGCGTCCCTCAAGGATGCTCCTCCTCCACGGGCACGGCCCCAGGAGCAGCTCCGGGCAAACCCCGAGGGCTGCCAGCTCTCTGTGCGACACGGAGCCGCTGTCCCCTCCCTGCGCCTCGGGGCTGCCTTGGGGACAGCCTGGGAGAGATGCCCGGGGTCAGAGCGAGGAGACAGGACGGCTGCTGCCACCATCCCTGCCGCCATCCCTGCCGCCGGCACCGCGTCCTGCGGATCTCCCGGAGCCCTGCCAAGCCCTGGAGGGATCCCAGGATGTGCCAGCCTGCAATGCTGCCCCGGGATGTGCCAGCCTGCAGTGCTGCCCCGCGGCCTGGCTGCCCCATCCTCCCGTTCCCGTGCGTGCCAGGCCGCCCTGACCCCCCAAAACCAGGCAGAGAACGAGCTCAGCTCATGTAATTTTAGGTCTGGAGGGTGCAAAGCGTCCTCTGGCGTCGCCATGGCTGTGTCACCGTGGCACAGGGACTCTCAGGATGGCCCAGCTGCGTTTTCTGCCGAATTGTGATGGATCTGTTCAGGCTGCAGCTTTAGAGACGCGTGAGGGACGCGTGGATCTCAATAAAGTCGCTAATTAGCGACTGCTGCTCGTGCAGAGGCAGTAAATGAGCTGTCGTGGGCAACCCCAGCCAGTCCCGGCGACAACGCTCCCGCGAGGTGCCTGCTGAGGTAATTAAGGGTAATTAAAGCAAGTGGGAACGAAAACAGAGCGAATTTTCCTCTGTTCTCTCGTTTGGGATGATTGTTCTTTGTTTGGGGCCACCCAACAGCGATGAACTTGGGCTTGTGCGTCCTGTGGGCCCCAAAACCGGCCCCACATCCCATCCCAACCCCAGAGCAGAGCAGGGGAGAAGGGCAGCCTCATCCCATCCTCTGCGTCTCTCAAGATCCTCAATTCATCCGCAAAACCACTTCGGAGGGTTTACAATCGAGTTTCCCTCACTTCCCAGGGTTTCCTTGTCCCCCAACCCAGCGACACAAAGCGACCGAGGGAAAACCCCGCTCCGTGCAGCTCCTGCTTCTTCTTTGCTGCTCCAGAGCACGGGATCGGCATTTCCAGAGGGAGGAAGGAGCCGGATCCCGCCTGCCCGGAGCTCTGCCTTGGAGCGGCGCCCAGCGGGGGGATGGAAAGCAGGATCCTGCAGCCCACCCTCCATCCATCCCATCCCATCATGGAAAAAAAGCGGAGGCGCGCTGTGCTTCCAAGAAACTGCCGCGCCGCCTGCCAAAAAACACGAGCCGGAGCAGAGCCCGATAATTTTGGGGCTGGAGGACAATTTTGCCTCCGAGCAACGCGGAGATTTTGTTACTCTGGGGCCTCCCCGCGTCTCATCCACCCCCCCAAAAAGCTCCCCCAAATCCAAGGAATGAGGGTTGGGATGACGCCGGCCGGACCAGGCTGGCTCAGAGGCAGCTGGACACGGCGCAGGAGGGAATTCCTGCGGTGAGGATTTCAGAGGCTCAGCATTAATTTCTGCTCCGATCCAGGCACAATTCCCCCCCCCCTTCCCTCCCTGCCTAATTCCAGCCGGGAAGGAAAGCGCCTGCAGGAATTCTTTCCAGCTTCCCAGGGCCGGTTTGTAGCCGCGGTGCTAGAACAGCAATTTTTGCCTCTTTTTGGTGAAGTTTCTTTCGCCGGGAGCGGAGGGAGAAGCCTCAGAGCCGCTTCTCCATCATTTCCGCCCCCCCCAAAATTCACATTTTTGGCACTGGGGGGACTCAGCCCGGCTCCGATGGGAGCAGAGAATGGAAAAGAGCTCCAGAGCTCTGGGATCTGCTCTGACCCACCCTGTACCCCCTGTCTGGCAGGACTGAGGATTTCAGAGGCTCAGCATTAATTTCTGCTCCAATCCAGGCACAATTCCAGCCAGGAAGGAAAGCGCCTGCAGGAATTCTTTCCAGCTTCCTAGGGCCGGTTTGTGCAGCGGTGCTAGAACAGCAATTTTTGCCTCTTTTTTGGTGAAGTTTCTTTCCTGGGAAGCGGAGGGAGAAGCTCCACGAGGTCCTCGTACCCCGAGCAGTCTCAGAGCCGCTTCTCCATCATTTCCGCCCCCCCCAAAATTCACATTTTTGGCGCTGGGGGGACTCAACCCGGCTCTGATGGGAGCTGAGAATGGAAAACAGCTTCAGAGCTCTGGGATCTGCTCTGACCCACCCCTGTCTGGCAGGACTGCGGGCTGTCCCTTGTCCCTTTATGCTGGGACACTCCTCGAGCCTGCGCCTCTGGCCCGGGCTCCGTTCCCTCGCCCCATCTGGCGTCTCCATGAGTAATAAAAGCCGCTAATTGCCAGCAGATGCCCCAGGAAACCCTGACGCTGCCTCTCGCGGCTGTGTTTGGCCGGGGAAGGAGAGGAGGGGAGCTGGAGCAGGCCCCGGATCCCCCCGAAGCAGGGAGGGTGGATAGGGGGGGGATCCCTGTGCGTGGCAGATCTGAGAAAGCGGAGCTGGAGATGCGGCTGCAGAATTCCAGCAGAATTTTCCAGCAGAATTTTCCAGCGGAATTTCCAGCAGAATTCCAGCAGAATTTTCCAGCAGAATTTTCCAGCAGAATTCCAGCGGAATTTCCAGCAGAATTCCAGCAGAATTTCCAGCAGAATTTTCCAGTAGAATTAGGGACGAGCAGGGGGGACACCCCAAGGAATGGATGTTGCTCCTGACCCACACCCTCCACGGGGCTGGGAGCCCCACAGCAGCCCCAGGATCTGTCACCCGCCATTCTGACCCCTGCCATGGGCAGCCAAAATGCTCATGCTCATCCTGGCCCCCTCCCCAAACAGCTGGATCCCGCTTAGGAGGTGGCAGTGGGATAATTTGGCTCCTTCCACGCCCTCCTCGTCACTCCCAGCACCACGCTGGGACACAAATGGCTTCTCCCAGTGGCCCAAACCTAAACTGGGCACTGCTGGGATGAACTGGGTTATGAAATTGGGACCTTCAACCCCACTCCAAGGGTCACACCCTGTCCCAGTGTCCCAGTGCTGGGGATGGGGGCAGCCCTGTCCCATCCCATGGGCAGTGGCCACCAGCCCAAACTGGGCAGTGTCCTTTGGTCTTCCCAAGCCTGTGCTGTCCAAGGGAAGCCCTCAAGAAGCTCAGGAGGCTTTTCCCAGAGGGAAAAGGGCTGGGACCAGGATCTGCTCCCACCATGGCACCGCCCTGGAGGAGCTGGAAGGGTTTTGGTGCCGTGGTCCCACCATGGATCCAAATCTCTCATCCCAGATGTGCCCAGAGCCACCAGCAGAGATGTCCTCTCCTCCAGCACCACTGGACATTCCCACCCACACTTGCTGCTCCTGCTGGAGCTCCCACCTCCATCTCCAGATGCTGGGATGCTCCAGCAGCACCAGGCAGCCCACCTGGAGCGACTCCACGTGGTGATGACCTCCAAAAGCCCTAATTTACTCACAGATTAATTACTCTATAATTACCTTTCCCATCTGCCATGACCAGACCCTCATTCGCAGCACATGGGTGCAGGACCAGCCCTGCTCAGGGTGGCATTTTTTGGGCAGGGGGGCACAGGCTGTGACACGCTGGGTGACACTGGGTGGCACTGGGTGACAGCCACCCCCAGGCCAAGCACAAGGCAGCGCCCACGGCCCCACGGCACCACAGAGAGTGAATTTTATTTCCAACAACGACAGCACCTGCCCCGTGGGGTGGGGGACGGTGGGGAGGGCTGGGAGGGGGCGGCCGCGGGGCTCCCGGCGCTTTTTGGGGGGGGGGGTCCCGGGGGGCGGCCGCTGGCGTGCACACGGTGCACGGCGTGAAGAAGAAGAAGAAGAAGAAGAAGAAACATCCCGGTAGAAAAGAACAAAGGTCTGAGGGCCTCCACGGGCCGGTCCTGCCCCGGGGGTTGGGGTGCAGGCGTGAGCGTGGGGGAGCATTTTGGGGATGGGCTGGGGGGGAGAGGGCGCGGGTCCCCTCCACACCCGCGTCCTGGGGGTGGCGGGAGGAGGAGGAACCGCATGAGGACAGGTGGGAGGCGGCTCTCCCGAGGGGCAGGGACCCCCCGGCTGCCCCGGGGCTCGGAGCAAACCCAGTGGGGCCGCGCACGGGGCGGCGGCGGCGGCGGCACCTCCGGGGCTCACACCTCCGTCTGGAAATCGCCGTCGGCCGCGTCCAGGCCAGCGCAGTGGCTGTCCCAGTCTGCCCTGCACAGCTCCAGCCGGTCCCGCTGGGCGCTGGGCAGCGAGCCCAGCGTCATCGCCTTGAACGTGCTCCATGGCTTGGGCGGCGCTGCCGGAGCTTTCGGCCGCTGCTCCTCGGGGCTGGTCACGTCCTGCAGGGTGAGGGGCAGCTGTGGGCAAGCTCTGTGCCACAGCCACCTCCTGCCCTCTCCACAACACCCCCAGGGGAGGGTCAGGACTTACGTTGGCCGTGCTCTTGTCCCCGCCGCCCGACGAGACGCTCCACCGCTTTTCTCGCTGCGGAAAAACGCCAGCGCTCAGCCCCGGCGGCGCCCCTGGGTGCCCTGAGTGCCCCCGGGGTGCCACAGTCCATGCGGGAGGAGGAAAAGGCTGGCAGGGTGCACGCCAGGGCAGGACGGGGCCTCCAGGACCTCACCTTGGAGGGGCCGGTGGACGGAGCCCGGTACCGGTCCAGCGTGTGGAATTTCTGGTTGAGCTCGTGGTAGAGCTCCGAGTGGCGTTTCCGTGTGTGCATCACCTTCTGCGGGGGCAGAGCAGGGCCTGTGGCCATCGGCTCTGCCCGCTGTGTCCCCTGTCCCTTGGCACTGTGCCCATCCCTGTCCCAATCCCTGGCATCCCAGACCAGCACTCCATGCTCATCATCGGTGTTTTAATCCAGAGCCAACGCTTGGCACTGCCTGGTCTAAACCCCTCGGAGCTCAGGAGCTGCTGGCGGGGCAAAGGGAGTGGGGACAACGTGGATCAGTCCCCCACGATGGCACCAGTGCCACCTCCATGGCAGCACTTACCTCAAAGTCCAGGTCAGAGTACCGCAACCTCTTCCTCTGGCAGGGGGACAGGCAGGAGCAGGGGAGGAGATGGACAAGAAAAGGGAAAGGTCTTTGCAGGGCCAGGATGAGGGGGAACAGGGTTTAGGGGCTCATGCCAACCCCAATCCATGCCCAGCTGGGGACACGGAGCTCATCCCGCCAAGGCTGGGATGGCATGGGGGGAATTCATGCAACTTTACACGTGCATTTGTCTCCTGGGCACACATCTCCCTCCCCACGCGGGCACCAGCCCCCCGCTCACCTCCAGGGACCCCACTTTCATGGCAGAGCCGGGCACGGTGCGGGGCATGGTGCGGCTGCGCTCCGACAGCTCCGAGGCCAGGATCTGCCTCACCGTGGGGTGCTGCTTGAACTGCAGGCCGTAGGGCGCCTTCACCGTGGCGTAGGGCTGGTTGAGGTTCACGTTGACGTGATCCACGGCCACAAAGCCGGGATAGGCGTCCCCTTCTGCCGCCGGGCGCCCCGTCCCGCCGGGCACCGCTTCCTCCGCGCCGGCACCGAGGGTTCCTTCCTCCCGCGGGAAGCGCTTGAGGCTGCTGGCGCGCCGGGGCAGCATCATGTAATCGCTCTCTCGGGGCGGCTCGGGAGCCCGGATCCAGCCGTATTCCAGGGGTCTCAGACTGCTCTCGGTGCACAGGTAAACGGGACCCGGCGCCTCCAGGCTGAGCTGCTGCGCCGGCGGCTCGCCCAGCTCAGTCAGACCCGCCACCACGTTGGGCGTCATCTTGGGCACCTGCACCAGGATGCTGGTGGGGGGGATGTTGCCGGGCAGGCTGGAGAAGCCCAGGCCGCCCTCCGAGGTGGTGTTGAGCTTGGGGTCTTCGTCTCCGTCCAGGGAGATGCGCGACAAGGTGCCCGTGATGGTGGCGGGGTTGCAGGTGTTCACCTCTTTGAACAGCACTGTGGGCATGGAGCGGGGTCAGAGCCGGCCCTGAGGGTCCCACCGTGGGTAGGGGGCGCAGGAGGGACCCCTCTGGCTCGTGCTGCCTGTCCCTCCCAGGTGTGGCCAACAGAGGGGAGCTCACCTGTCTGACACGCCAGGTCAACGTCCTTTTCAAAATCTGTCTATAAAAATCCAGAAAGAGGGGAGAGAGCGAGACAGAGAGGAGAGAAAGAGAAGGGAGAGACACGGGGAAATGAAGCAGCACGGCCGGGCACGGGCAGCAGCGGCGGCGGGGGTCTCCAGGGGGGGACCCACTCACCAGGATCTGCACCTGCCCGTTCTTGCAGGAGTCGGGCGAGTTCTCATTCTCCTCGCTCCTGCACCCCCCCATCTGACACTTGACCACGTCCTGGACCTGCGGGGACAGAGCCGGTCACGGCCCCGCGGCCAGGGCTGTCCCCCGGCGCCCCTCCGGCGCCGCCCCCACCTCTCGGCGCAGGAAGCCGTGCACGGTGATGATGACGAAGCCCTGGACGGAGTTGAAGACGGCGAAGAGGACCTGGAAGAGGATGGAGCGCCGGTCGGTCATGGCGAGCACGGCCGACATCCAGGTCAGCGCCAGCAGAGGCAGGACCACGCAGGAGCTCCACAGCGATGCCCTGGCGCAGGGAGAGAGGGGCCGGGGTGAGCCTGAAGGGTGGGGCTGCTCTGGGAGAGCCCCCCGAGCATCGCCCCCTCCCCACAGCAGCCCCCCAAACCCCACAAGCATGGTTGGGGCTGTGTGACACAGCTGTCCCCTCGTCCTCGGTGTCCCCAAGCCAGTGCTGGCTGGGAACTGAGGGTTGAGGGGACCTGTGGGCTCCAGCCCCGCAGGTGTGTACCTGTCCTCACACAGCCACAGGGTGCTGGGGGGACACGGGGACACCACCGCCCTACCACGGCCACCAGAACAGCAGAGAGGGGAATTTGGGGATTTTTCTCTTTTTTTTTTTTGCGAATTTTGGGGCCGCCTCTATTGTGACCAAACCCCCATGAGCAGAGATTTTGGCAGCCACACTCCATGAGGAGAGAGTCCCGAGGGTCCCCCGGTCCAGGCCAGACAAGCCCCCCCAACCCCAGCAATGAGGTGACCTGCCATGGGAAGCCATGCCATGCAGACGTGATGGGACACCCCGCCCCGAGCACACAGCGTCACCCTTCCTTCCTTCCTTCCTTCCTTCCTTCCTTCCTTCCTTCCTTCCTTCCTTCCTTCCTTCCTTCCTTCCTTCCTTCCTTCCTTCCTTCCTTCCTTCCTTCCTTCCTTCCTTCCTTCCATCCCCTCGGGGACCCCCAAGCCGCCCCCAGAGATGCCCAGAGCCCCCTCCCCGCGCTGTGCTCGGGGCGGGGGGCGCGGGACGGGCACTAACATGGCACTGCTGGCGGTGGCGGAGGTCATGGCCGCGCTGGACACCACGCCGCACTTGGTGCATTTCAGCAGCAGGCTGCCGCACGGGGGGGGCTTGGAGCTACGGGCCCAGCGCCCCCCCGGCGCCCCGCGGCCAGGACCGGGCCACGCGGGGACGAGGAGGAGGAGGAGGAGGAGGAGGAGGGATGCAGGCATGGGGAGAGGGGAGGGAGCAAGGCACGAGGGTGAGGGCATGGACAGATGGACGGACAGATGGATGGATGGATGGATGGATGGATGGATGGATGGATGGATGGATGGACGGACACACAGGCAAGAAGCAAATGGGAGGAGGAGAAGAAAGAGAAAGAGAGAAAGAGAGAGAGCGTCGGGTTAGTCGAGGGTGGCAGCTGTTAATGGCGAGGGGGGGTGGCCAAGCGGCAGGGGAGGGGGCGGGCACGGAGGGGGGGCTGCGGCCTGCGGACCCCCCCCTTCCCCGAGGGGCTGCCCCCCAAAATTCTGCCCCTCCAGCAGCCCCCAACGAGGAGGGGCTGTGCTCACCCCGCGCTTGGCCCCCGCCACCCACTGATGCGGTGAAATCTGCCCCATCCCCATGCCCGCTGCTTGGGCACGCCGTGCCCAGCCCCTGGCAGGGTGTGGGGGTCTGGGGGCACCCCTGCGACCCCCTCTCGTGGGGCACAGGGCACACACTTACCCAGCTCGCTGCTTTTTGGACTTATCTGAAATGCCGTCGCGGGACATGAGCTTGTTGAAGACGATGATGCCCACCAACATGTTCACCTGCGGGAGGGTGGGCTCAGGGCTGGCATGGAGACCCCTACCCGTGCCACCAGCCCTCCCAGGGTGGGGTTTGTGGGGGTCCAGGGCTCACCAGCACGATGACAGCAGCGGGTCCCACGAAGGCGTAGAGCAAACCGCCCTCCAGCGAGAGCCAGCAGCTGCAGGGGACACAGGGTGGCGGGTCAGGGACAGCCCTGGGGTTGTGCCCTGCTCCCAGTGAACCCACAGCAGCCACCATGCCCTGCCCCCTGTCCCTTGTCCCCTGTCCCCACCACCCCGTGTCCCTTGTCCCCTGTCCCACGTACTAGCTCGCTGTCCCGTAGCCTTTGGTCCGCGTGAATCCAACGGAGACGGCGACCACGAGGGCTGGCAACCCTGGAGAGGGGACACGGGGATGGAGGAGATGGAGGAAGGTGGCACTGTCCCCACCCTGTGCCAGCTCCAGGGGTGGGGACAGCGATGGAGCTCCTCTGACAGCTCCTGAGGGTGCCACAACCGAGACACCCGGGTCTGCTTTCCTCCACTGGGCCTCAGTTTCCCCTCTGATGTGTCACAGACATCTTGTATGAAAAGTCCTTTCCTTAGGATTTTTCCTCAGGAGCAAAATGTAAACATTGATTATCTGCTGCTGTGGAATGCAACAGGTGCATCTGGGATTGGGCTCATGTTAATTGTTTCTAATTAATGGCCAATCACAGCCCAGCTGGCTCAGACAGAGCCTGAGCCACAAGCCTTTGCTATCAGTCTTTCCTATTCTACTCTTAACCAGCCTTCTGATGAAATCCTTTCTTCTATTCTTTTAGTATAGTTTTAATGTAATATATATAATATAATAAAATATGAATATGAAATGAAAAATAATAATATATATAATAAATAATAATATATAAACGTCATAAAAATCATAGTATTTAATTAATGTTTCCTTAGAATAGTTTATTTTTAATATGTTTATTATTTATAATATCTTAATAGAATATTTTATAATATTTTAATTGAATACTTTATTATGTATTTATATATTTATATATTTATATATTTATATATTTGTATATTTATATATTTAAATATTTGTATATTTATATATTTATATATATTTATATGTTTATATATTTATATATTTATACATTTAAATATTTTTAAATTTTTATATCTTTATTTATATACTTTTTGTTTAATATAATATTTATATTATCCTATTTTTAATATTTTAATATTTTAATTTTAATATTTTATTATATATTTCAATCTATAGATAATAATAAATATATAATAATAATTAATAATATTAATATAAAACAAGTCTTCTGAAACATAGAGTCAGATCCTCATCTCTTCCCTCCCCTTCAGACCCCTGTGAGCGCCATCACACTGAGCCCAGGGTGTGCCAGGGACGGGCAAGGGGTGCCCCCCTCCCAGCCAGGCCAGGAGATTTGTAAACAATGAAGATTCCTTATTCCGAAATAAAGATTTGCACAGCCAGGCCGGGCTCTTACCCCATCCCAAGCACAGGAAGCGTTTCCTGACCAGGCGTGTCCGGATCCGGCCGATCACCGCCAGGTACGACTGCCAGGCCTCGGTCAGCACCCAGCAGAAGGACGAGAGGAAGAAGAAGTGGAGGAAGGCAGCAGTCATGGTGCACACGCCCTGCAGGGGGGACACGGGGACATCACGGGGACATCACGGGGACATCAGTGTCTGGCACCGTGGTGGTTAAACGCCCATGCCCGGCGAGGTTTGTGTCAAAGCACGGGGGATTTAATCCCGGGATCGAGTTAATCCAAATGCAATCTGCAGCTGGGAGCCAGCAGGGGACCAGGCGAGCGGCCGAGGGTGGCAGGGTGGTGGCAGGGTGGTGGCAGGGTGGTGGCACCCACCTTGCTGAGCATCTGGGACTGGCCCACGAGGATGAGGATGTTGGAAGCCAGGATGGAGACACAGAAGTTGAGCAGGATGATGGAGCGCTCCGACTTGATGAACCTGCGGCAGGAGCGGCGTGGGGCCAGCCTGTCTCTGTCCCTGTCCCTGTCCCTGTCCCATGTACCATGTCCCTGTCCCATGTCCCTGGCACTTATCCTATGTCCCTGTCCCTTGTCTTTGTCCCATGTCCCTGTCCCTGTCCCTTGTTCCTGTCCCTGTGCCTTGTCCTATGTCCCGATCACTTCTCCCATGTCCTTGTCTCATGTTCCTGTCCCTTGTCCTTTGTCCCTGTTCCATGTTCCATGTCCCTGTCCCTTGTCCCTTGTCCCATGTCCTGTGTCCCTTGTCCCATGTCCCCGTCCCATGTCCCATGTTCCATGTCCTTGTCCCTTGTCTCTGCCCCACGTCCCTGTCACTTGTCCCATGTCCCTGTCCCATGTCCCATGTCCCTCTCCCATGTCACTGTCCTATGTCCCTGTCACTTGTCCCATGTCCATCACTTATCCCATGTCCCTTGTCTCATGTCCCTGTCCCTGTCCCATGTCCCTGTCCCATGTCCCCATCCCTTGTCCCCTGTCTCTTGTCCCTGTCCCTGTCCCTTGTCCCACATCCCATGTCCCTGTCCCTGTCCCCTGTCCCTGTTCCTTGTCCTTGTCCCCGTCCCCATCCCTTGTCCCATGCTGCCACTGTCCTGTGGTGGGGACAGTCTCAGGCACTTCTCCCACCCAGCTTCTCCATTCCCATTAATCCCATTGATCCTGAGCCTTCCCCAGCGCCCTGTCCCCCTTTGTCACCCCCTCCCCACACAGCCCCACGCCCCAGGAGCCCCCCATGTCCCCATGTCCCCTCGGGTCACCTCCAGAAGGCGGCGTAGATCACCAGCAGGGTCAGCAGGGCCATGCAGGACACGGCACAGCCGATCATCAGCGGCACCGACGGCGTCCCCGAGGGGTCCATGGCCTGGGGGGACACACAGGCTGAGCCCAGCCCCCTCCCCACTGCTCCCTGACAGCCCCTCTGGTGCCAGAAGGGGTCGGTGGCACTGGTGGCACTGCCAAAGGGGACTCTGTGCCAACAGGGAATAGCGATGGGGTGCCCCCTCCCCTCCTGGCACACTGCAGTGCCCCGTATGGGGCTCTAGGGGCCGTGGCAGCCCCTGCCCACACAAACCCACCCTGCTGGGGGTGCTGGGGCTGCTGGGGGTGCTGAGACCCTTCCCCTGGCTGCTGAGGATACCCCAACCCTCCTGTGCCCACCTCATCCTAGGAATGCCCCTTACCCATCCCCATTCTCCAGTGCCCACCTCATCCTAGAAATGTTCTGTGCCCATCCTCACCCTCCTGTGCCCATCTTATCCTAGGAATGCTCTGTGCCCATCCCCATCCTCCTGTGCCCATCTTATCCTAGGAATGCTCTGTGTCCCCACCCTCCTGTGCCCGCCTCATCCTAGAAATGCCCCATACCCATCCTCATCCTCCTGTGCCCACCTCATCCTAGAAATGCTCCGTGCCCATCCCAACCCTCCAGCGCCCACCTCATCCTAGAAATGCATCCCCACCCTCCAGTGCCCACTTCATCCTGGAAATGCTCCATGCCCATCCCCACCCTCCAGTGCCCACTTCATCCTGGAAATGCTCCGTGCCCATCCCCACCCTCCAGTGCCCACCTTATCCTGGAAAGACTTCGTGCCCATCCCCACCCGCCCTCAGGACCGCCCGTGCCCAGCTCAGGGGTCACTCCCCAGCCACACCCCGTGTCCCCAGCAGGCTGGTGGCTGTCCCCAGCCTGTCCCTGTGCCCTACCAGGTCCCTGGGCAGCTGGGCGAGCACGGCAAAGGTGGCGAGCTGGCGGCACTGGCACTTGGTGTGCGCCGGGAGGGTCTCCAGGGTTTGGCAGCTCTCCGTGTCCCAGTTTCCCAGGCCAGCATCGCTGATTAATGGCAGGAGAGAGCAGAGGGAGAGCAATTTGAAATGATCAAACACGCGGCAGCCCCTCGCTCCTCTCCGGGGTTAACCCCTTCCTGGCCTTGCCCAGAGGGTGGCACTGCCAGGGGAAGCCCCCAAGCTTGGGGAGGGGGTGAAACCATCCCTGCCCTGGAAGGCTCCGGGTTTAATCATCCCACAGTGATTTGAGAGGGAAGAAACAGCTCAGAGAGGGGTGGGGACAGGGCCAGCACCAGCAGGAACAGCCCCAAGAGCCCCCTGGCACCTCTGTCCCCTCCCAGGGGAGTGCAATGGGGACCCCTCCCTCCATGGGGTCCTCATTATGGGGACCCCTCTGTCTTTGGGACCCCTCCTGGCCTTGGGGACCCCTCCTGGCCTTGGGGACCCTTCTGTCATGGAGCCTTTCCTGTTAGAAAGATCTCTCCACCATGGAGATCCCTCATTATGGGGACCCCTCTGTCTTTGGGACCCCTCATTATGGGGACCCCTCATTATGGGGATCCCTCTGTCTTTGGGACCCTTCATTATGGGGACCCCTCATTATGGGGACCCCTCTGTCTTTGGGACCCCTCTTGCCACTGGGGACCCTTCTGTCATGGGGGCTCTCCTGTTAGAAGGATCTCTCCCCCATGGAGAGACAAAGGTCCCCCCCTTTTATGGGGACCCCCCTTTTTATGGGAACCCAACCCTTTGGGGACCCTCCTGCCATGGGGACCCTTCATATTAAAGTGATTTCTCCACCCTGGCGACCCTTCCTGTCACAGGGACCCCTCCTGCCATGGAGCGCCCCCAGTGAGGGGGCAGAGAGTGGGGTGGCGCTGCCACGCCCAGGGAGAGCAGCCACAGCCCCCAGCAGGTCAGGAGAACCAGGAACTGTGTCTGTGGGACAGCTGGGGATGTCCCTGGGGCAGGGCTGGCACCTGCCACGCTCATCACAGCCAACACCTCCCCGCCGCTTTGGGGGACGAAAGGAACCAGTGACCCCAAACCGTGGGGTTCCCGTGGCTACCTGGGCACGGGGGCTGGCGGTGCCCTCGCCCAGCCCGCGGCGCTGCCCGCCCCCCTCCCTGCCCTACTTTCCCTCATTCCTGCCAGCGCTAACAAATCACATCTGGCAGCCTGGCAGCGGCTCCGGGGCCGCATCGATCCCGTGGGAGCTCAATTCACCCGCGCCACTGGGGCTGGCATGCGGGAAGGGATGGTCCTGGTTCCTCATCCCTGCTCCCATTCCTGCCCTCCCATCCCTGCTCCCATGTCCCTGTTACCCCATCCCTGTTCCCATCCCAGCTCTCTCATCTCTGTATCCATCCCTGCTTTCTGTCCCTGTTCCCCCATCCCTGTTCCTTGTCCCTCTTCCCATTCATGTTCCCTATTCCTATTCCTATCCCTGTTCCCTGTTCCTTGTTTCCATCCCCGCTCCCTGTTCCCATCCTTGTTCCCCTGTTCCCTGTCCCCGTCCCTGTTCCCCCATCCCTTTTCCCATCCCCATTCCTCCATCCCTGTCCCCATCCCCATTCCCCCATCCGTCTCCCACCCCTTTTCCCATCCTCCTTTCCCCATCCCTGTTCCCCCATCCCTGCTCCCTGTTCCCTGTCCCCGTCCCCGTTCCCCCATCCCTTTTCCCATCCCTATTCCTCCATCCCTGTTCCCCCATCCCCGTTCCCTGTCCCTGTTCCCATCCCTGCTCCCTGTCCCTCTTCCCTGTCCCTGTTCCCATCCCTGCTCCCTGTCCCTCTTCCCTGTCCCTGTTCCCATCCCTGCTCCCATCCCTGTTTCTTGTCCCCATCCCCATCCCTGTTCCACATCCCGTTTCCCCCATCCCTGCTCCCATCCCTGTCCCCATTCCAGTCCCTGTCCCTGTCCCTGTTCCCAGTCCTGGCTCCCCTCCCTCCCAGCAGCCCCCTGGCACTGCCAGCCCCGCCCTGTCCCCAGAGTGTCCCCATGTCCCCGTGTCCCTCACTCACGTCCTCGTGTAGTCCCAGGTGACACACTGCGGGTGGGACGTGCCCTGCGGACACAGGGACAGGTCAGAGCTGCCCCCAGCCCTGTCCCCACCCCACCGGGGACATGCCACCCCTTGGGGACGTTCCCCGGGTGTACCAGGGGTGGCATGTCCCCACCGTGGGCACAGGGACCATGACACAAATTGGGAACTGCTGGTTCAGTGCCTGCAGGTGACAGGGACACACACAGGACTGGGAGGGGACACGGTGATGGGACAGCAGGGTGACACACGGATGGCGTGGGAGGGGACAATCACATTGATGATATGGGAAAGGACATTAATGGTGACACGGGAGGGGACACTCATGGTGGTGATGAAGGAACTCGTTGATGACACAGGAGCGTTGACGATGAGGAAGGGCAATGCCACAAGAGGGGACAGCCACGACGGCAATGTGGGACAGGGGACACTTGTGCGGGTGACACAGAGGGGCACGCTCACAATGACGTGGGAGGGGACACTCAGTGATGATGAGGGACAAGAACAGTCACATAGACATGCCAGGGGGGACACAGGCTGATGGCATGGGGAGGGGACACATTGATGACAGTGGAGGGGGACACACACCTAGGTTGGTGTTCTGGGAGGAGACACATTGGTGATGTGGGAAGGGACATTCATGGTGACGTGGGAGAGGGACACGGTGACACGGGAAGGGACATTCCCGGTGACATGGGAGGGGACACTCACATTGAGGAACATGGGAAGGGGGACATGGTGATATAGAAGGGACACTCGTGACACCAAGGAAGGGGACACTCAAGGGAGGGGGCACTCACGTTGATGATGTGGGAAGGGACATTCCCGGTGACATGGGAGGGGACACTCACGTTGATGACCATGGGAAGGGACACTCGTGATGCCAAGGGAGGGGACACTCACGTTGATGATGTGGGAAGGAACATTCCAGGTGCCAGGGGAGGGGACAATCACGTTGATGATGTGGGAAGGGACATTCCAGGTGCCAGGGGAGGGGACACTCATGTTGATGTGGAACAGGAGGGGACACTCACGTTGATGATGAGGGAAGGGACATTCCCAATGACACGGGAGGGGACACTCATGTTGATGATGTGGGAAGGGACATTCCAGGTGCCAGGGGAGGGGACACTCACGTTGATGATGTGGGACAGCTCCACCAGCACGAGCGGCTCCGCGGGCCGGGTGGGCGGGCGCACCGTCACCGTCAGCACCTTGGAGGTGACGGCCAGGGGGCTCCTGCGGGAAGGGACACGGGCTGTGACAGGCTGGGGGGACAGCGGGGGACACGGTGGGGCGGTGCCACTCACCTGGGTGGGGGCAGGATGAGCCCCAGCGTGCGGTACAGCACCGCCCCGATGACAAAGTGCGACGATTCCTCGGCCTCTGCAGAGAGAGACACAGGGTGGGTGACACGGGAGAGGGGACACGCGGGGCAGGCCAGATGTGTGCCCAGATGTGCGGGGCACACGGCTCGAGGGCACGTGCGGTCACCTGCACATGCCTGGGGGTGCAGCTCAGGTGTGTGTGAATGGGAGCCAGATGTGAGCCCACATCTGCAGCAGGTGTGCACTCATGGGCATCTCCAGGTGTGCAGGCTCACAGGTGAACACATCTTCACACCTCCAGATGTGCAGGCTCGTATATGTGTGCACTCCCAGATGTGCACTCACATGTGCACCTTCACACCTGAGCGCACATCCGGATGTGCACGCCCTCAACATGCACACCTCCAGGTGTGCAGGCTCACACACTTGTGCACATCCAGATGTTCACGTTCACACCTGTTTGCACACCTGGACACTCCCAACATGCACGCTTCCATATGTGCAGGCTCACACACGTGTGTGCACATCCAGATGTTCACGTCCACACCCGTGTGCCCACCTGCACGCCCCCAGATGTGCACACGCCCAACTGACACACCTCCAGATGTGCAGGCTCACACACACACGTGCACACCCAGACGTTCACATTCTCACCTGTGTGCACACCTGCACGCTTCCAGCGTGCGCACCTCCAGACTTGCAAGCGCGCACCTGTGCCGTCCCAGACGTGCAGGAACACTCGGTTCGACACACGCCCACCTCCAGCTGTGCCCACCCCGCCAGATGTGCCCACAGCTGGGCCCTCCCCGCTCACCTGCCGAGGCGAGGCTCAGCACCTCCCTGGGGATGAAGAGCTTGTCCTCGGAGCTGCGGGCCCAGTCCTTCATCCCCCGCCGGCCCCTCATGGGGAAGTTGATGTCGCTGGACACGGCGGACACGGGCTCCCGCTGGATGCTGGTCACTGTCAGGGGACACCAGGGTCACCTCCCCGCCCCTGAGTCCCCTCGGGTCCCCACACTCCCATGGTGGTGGTCCCAGGATGAGGGAAGAGATGAGAGTGTTGACTCCGTGTTTCAGATTGAACTTGATTCATTATTTTATTTTATATATATATCTAATTTGATTTTTATATCTAAAAATCAAATACATATAATATATAATATGTATAATATATATTTATTATATAAATATATAAATATATAAAAATACTAGAGAAATATATATTTATTATTTTATGATATATATTTTATATTATATTATAATATAATATAATATAATATAATATAATATAATATAATATAATATAATATAATATAATATAATATAATATATAATATAATATATAATATAATTAATATAATTAATATATATTTATTATAAAACATATATTTATTGTTTTATTACATGTATTATATTAAAACTATGCTAAAATAATAGAAGAATTTCATGTGGGAAGGTACATTCCTGATGACATGAGAAGCCTTTCAGCTTCTCAGGAGGAAAAATCCTAAGGAAAGGATTTTTCATAAAAGACATCTGTGACAGCAGGGTGAGTGTGGAGCCATGACATTTCCTGAAAAATCCTTTCCTTAGGAATTTTTCTCCTGAGAAGTTCAGGGACAAAATGTAAACATTAATTATCTGCTGCTGTGGAATGCAACAGGTGCATCTGTGATTGGTCTCATGTGGTTGTTTTTAATTAATGGCCAATCACGGTCAGCTGGCTTGGACAGTCTGGTCAGTCACAAGATTTTGTAATCATTCTTTTTCTATTCTTAGCCAGCCTTCTGATGAAATCCTTTCTTCTATTCTTTTAGTATAGTTTTAATGTAACATATATCATAAAATAATAAATCAGCCTTCTGAAACATGGAGTCAGATCCTCATCTCTTCCCTCATCCTCGGATCCCTGTCCCACCCTGCCGCTCACCCAGGTTGTCAGTGACAATGAGGGAGCTCTGGAAAGCCTTCAGCGCGTTCCCCACCAGGTGGATGAAGTCCTCCACCACCTTCATCAGGTGCACGGAGCCAGGAGAGACCTGCAGGAGACGGGAGAAGCTCCAGAACCAGCGGGATTTGTCGCCACGATGGGGACACCCCCGCGGCGGGGACATCCCAGCCGCCGCCACCACCAGCACCGCCCCTGTGCCACTCACCTGCTGGGCATCCTCCCACTTCTCCCGGTTTTCAGCGTCCACCATGTAGCTCACCACCTGGAAGAAGCGCTGCGGGGACGGGGCTCAGCGGGGCTGGGGACAGACCGACGGACAGACCGACCGACCGCCACCTCCCCGGCTGATCGGGGGACCCTCTCCGTCCCCCCCGGCCGCTACCTGCACGTCCTCGGAGGACGGGATGTAGGTGGCCCTCTTGAAGGTGTCGGTGACGTTGCGCAGGATGTCCACGGAGAAGAGCAGGTCCCCGCTGTAGTAGCTCTTGCGGGCCATGAGCTCCAGCAGGCTCCGCACCACCTGCGACATGCCCTCCCCTGCCAGCACCCGCTGGCCCTTGGCCAGGTGCTCCCGCAGCTGCCACGGGGAGGGGACAGCCGTGTCACCGAGCTGCCACCACCCCACAGCGGTGCTGAGCGTCCCTTATTGTCCCCAGAGCCCCAGGGACGCTGCAGAGATATTTAAAGGAAGATGTGCAGGATGAGGGAGTCCACAGGGGTTTGGGGACATCCAGGGTGGTCTGGGGATATTTACAGGTGTCTGGGGACATTCACAGAGGTTTGGGGACATCCAGGTTGGTCTGGGGACATTCACAGGGGTTTGAGGACATGCAGGTGGTCTGGGGACATTCACCAAGGTTTTGGGACATCCGGGTTGGTCTGGGCACATCCAGGTGGTCTGGGGACATTCACAGGGGTTTGGGGACATCCAGGGAGGTCTGGGGACATCCATGGGGGTCAAGGGGCATCCTGTCCATCCCAAAATCCTTTTCCCAAACACGCAGGTGCACAACCCCAACCAGAACCCCCCTCCAGCTCTGGGATGGGATCCCTCTTCCCACCCCATAGGGGATTC
This sequence comes from Passerculus sandwichensis, assembly GCA_031885435.1. Taxonomy (NCBI): domain Eukaryota; kingdom Metazoa; phylum Chordata; class Aves; order Passeriformes; family Passerellidae; genus Passerculus; species Passerculus sandwichensis. The sequence goes on along the minus strand of CM063159.1, from coordinate 2,190,624 downwards.
CATGGGGATCCGAGGAAACCTTCCCATCCCAAGAACCATTCCCCACGACACAGCCTGGTGGGATCCCCTTTCCCCAACCACCCTGCCTCAGTTTCCCCATGCCAGGGAGGCTTTTGGAGTGCCAGGGATGGGACAGAGCCCCACGGACAGGGCCAGGGGGCAGAAGGGGCCGTGCCAGAGCGGGCACCTACTGAGAGATGCAAGTATCTGTACTCGTGGGACACGCAGCGGGCGAAGCTGGGCACGCCCCAATAGGCGACCCCGTGGGGACTCAGCAGGCACCGGCGGCTGGCAGTCCCTGTGACGGAGATTTGGGGTTGGGGCGGGCACTGCCATCCCTTCCTGGCACCCCCATGCCACCCTGTGCAGCTCCAGGGCCAGGGGATTTAGGGGTGCTTGACCTCAATGTCACCTACAGCCCCCTGCCCAGCTCCAGGGGATTTAGGGGTGCTTGACCCCATTGTCACCCACCACCCCCTGCCCTGCTCCAGGGGCCTGACCCAAATGCCACCCCCTGCCCATGGGTTTGGAGTTGCTCAACCCAAATGCCACCCACACACTCTACTCCAAGTCAGAGGGGTTTGGGCCACTTGTCCCTCATGCCACCCACTTCCCCTGGGGTTTGGGGTGCTCAGCCACCCACCACCCCCTGCCCTGTGCCAGCCCTGGGGACATCTGGGCTCACCTGTGGCGTTGGGGGGACATTTGTTGTAGATGATCTCCCCGGCAGCTGTCTTCTTCCAGGTCATCAGCATCACGTACTCGTCCTTGCACATCTCGTGGTAGGCTGGAGGGGGAAAAGGGGGATCAGCACGGCCCAGATGTGGGGTGAGGGGCGCTGTGGGGTGGGGGGCACCCCGTACCTGGGCATTTCTTCTCGTTGCAGGTCTTCACCTCCTCGCCGGTGCCCTCGCAGGGGTAGCCCTGCATGCCCGTGCCCTCGCACATGCGGAAGCGCCGCTGCCAGCCGGTGTCGCAGGTCTTGGAGCAGAGGCTCCAGTGGTTCCAGGGACCCCACTTGCTGTCTGCTGTGGGGATGGGGACACTGTGGGACACGTGGTTCTGCTCACAGAGAGTGACACCCGCGGGGACGGGGATGGGACAGCATCGGTGACGCCCCACGCGCTGTGAGCCGAAAACCCGCGGGGTGTGAAATGCGTGGGTCAGTGATTGAAATCTCTTTTAGAGCAGGCTGGCATCCTGCTGCAGATGATGCCCATCCTGCTGCAAGTGATGCCCATCCTGCTGCAGATGCCATCCTGCTGCAGGTGGTGCCCATCCTGCTGCAGATGCCCCTCCTTCCCTGCCACCATCCACGGGAAGAGCAGAGGTACGTTCCTTGTTATTTGGCTTTTTCTCCATTTCCCTTTGTTTGCTTGGACTTGTAAACTCCACAACACAAATTTGGCTGAAGACTCATTCCCAGACTTTCCCAAAGTTATCAATTCATGCCCTACTTTGTCCCAGAATTGAACGTTGAGCACTTCTTCAGGAGAAATTTGTGGGAAGTGTAGAAAAAGCCACCTCACACAGCCACCACCTCCCTCTGTGGCTGCCACCAGTGCCACCACTTCTCCCACAAACCAGGAGCTGCTCGAAGGACAGGATGGGGACCTCGTGGTCCATCCTGTGCCCGGTGTCCCCACGCCCAGAGCCGTCCCCAGCCCCGTGTGCACAGTGAGATCTCCCTCGTGCTTGTACGCCCAAAGCACGGCGGGACCCGTCACCACCACCTGGCACCGACGGGTCCCCAACGCGACCCATGGCGAGGACTGTGCCAGCCTCCTCCAGCTGGATGTGCCCGGTGATCCCTGGCATCACCGGCATTCCCAGCATTCCCGGAATTCCCAGTATTCCCAGTTCAGGAGGCACAGGGACATTTATTGAGCCGCGACACAGCGAGGACACCGCGGGGACACCGCGAGGACACCGCGGGGACACCCCAAGGCCCAGCCGGGACACCCCCAATTCCTGAAAAATTCCCAAGGAATTCTTGGGGGCCCCTGGCCCCAAACTGGTAGTGCTGGGAAGGACGGGGACACCACGGTGGGGTCCCTGTCCCCGTCCTGGGGGTGGCACTGGGACCCTCTTGTCCCAGTTCCTGTCCTTGTCCCTGTGTTCCCCTCCCAGGGGTGGCACTGCCATCCCCCTGTCCCCACCCCCGGGGGTGTCCCTCTGTCCCTGTCCCATTGTTGCTTCCCCTGTCACCCTGTGTGACACATGGCCGTGTCCCCTTGTCGCTGTTGTGTCCCCTATCCCTGTGTCGCTATCCCTGTCATGGACGTGGCACTGCTGTCCCCCTGTCCCTGTCCCCATCACAGTCCCAGAGGTGGCATTGCTGTCCCCCTGTCCCTGTCCATGTTGCCATCCCCTGACCCTGTCCTCCTCTCCATGTCCCTGTCCCTGTCTGTGTCCCTGTTCCCCTGTCACTGTTCCCCTGTCACTGTCCCCTGCCCATGTCCCATGGTGACATTACATCCTGGAGGTGGCATTGCTGTCCCCCTGTCCCCATCACGGTCCTGGAGGTGGTGGCATTGCTGTCCCCCTGTCCTCCTCTCCTTGTCCTTGTTCCCCTGCCCCTGTCCTCCTCTCCATGTCCCTGTCCTCCTCTCTGTGTCCCTGTCCCCTGTCCATGTCCCTGTCCCCTGTCCACGTCCCTGTCCTCCTCTCTGTGTCCCTGTTCCCTGTCCATGTCCCTGTTCCCTGTCCATGTCCCTGTCCTCTTCGTGTCCCTGTCCCCATCTGTGTCCCTGTTCCCTGTCTGTGTCCCTGTCCCCTGTCTGTGTCCCTGTTCCCTGTCCGTGCCCCTGTCCCCAACTGTGTCCCTGTCCCCATCCGTGTCCCTGTCCCCTGTCCGTGTCCCTGTCCCCATCTGTGTCCCTGTCCACATCTGTGTCCCTGTTCCCTGTTCATGTCCCTGTCCCCTGTCCATGTCCCTGTCTCCATCTGTGTCCCTGTTCCCTGTCCATGTCCCTGTCCCCTGTCCATGTCCCTGTCTCCGTCCATGTCCCTGTCCCCTGTCCATGTCCCTGATCCCTGTCCGTGTCCCTGTCCCCGTCCGTGTCCCTGTCCCCCATCCGTGTCCCTGTCCCCTGTCCGTGTCCCTGTCCCCATCCGTGTCCCTGTCCCCTCTCCGTGTCCCTGTCCCCGTCCGTGTCCCTGTCCCCTGTCCATGTCCCTGTCCCCTGTCCATGTCCCTGTCTCCGTCCATGTCCCTGTCCCCTGTCCATGTCCCTGATCCCTGTCCGTGTCCCTGTCCCCGTCCGTGTCCCTGTCCCCCATCCGTGTCCCTGTCCCCTGTCCGTGTCCCTGTCCCCATCCGTGTCCCTGTCCCCTCTCCGTGTCCCTGTCCCCGTCCGTGTCCCTGTCCCCTGTCCATGTCCCTGTCCCCTGTCCATGTCCCTGTCCCCCGTCCGTGTCCCTGTCCCCTGTCCGTGTCCCGTGCCGGGTGCGCGGTGCCGTCCCCCCGTTCCCCCCCCGGCGCGCGGGGCCTTACTGGGACAGGTGGGGTTGGAGCACTCCCGGGCGTCGGCGTGGGCCCCCCGGCACTCGGCCCAGCCCTGGGGGGCCGCCACGCTGCACCTGCGCGTCCGCTGCTGGGTGCCGTTGGCACAGGTGACGGAGCAGCGGCTCCAGGCGCCCCACGGCAGCCACTGCCCTTCCACTGCGGGGACAAGGAGAGCGGCGTCTGTAGCCGCGGTTCTCTTGGCAGAGAAAAGCAACGCACAACTTCCCCGAGGTGGTTTTTGGGGTTCACTTTCTCTTCGCAGAGAAAAGCAACGCACAACTTCCCCAGGATGTGTTTTGGGTTCACTTTCTCTTCACAGAGAAAAGCAAGGCATGACTTCCCCAGGATGTTTACTGGGATTCGCTTTCCCGTCACAGAGAAAAGCAAGGGATTCACATTTGTCACGGACATCTTTTCATGAAAAATCCTTTCCTTAGGATTTTTCCTCCTGAGAAGCTGAGAGGCCTCAGGAACAAAATGTAAACAATGGTTATCTGCTGCTGTGGAATGCAACAGGTGCATCTGTGATTGGTCCATGTTAGATATTTATAATTAATGACCAATCACAGCCCAGCTGGCTCGGACTCTCTATCCGAGACACAAGCCTTTGTTATCATTCCTTCCTATTCTATTCTTAGCCAGCCTTCTGAAGAAATCCTTTCTTCTACTCTTTTAGTATAGTTTTAATGTAATATATTTCATAAAATAATAAATCAGCCTTCTGAAACATGGAGTCAGATCCTCATCTCTTCCCTCATCCTTGGATCCCTGTGAACACTGTCACAGACAATCACGAGATTTTGGGCAGTTGAGTGGAGTTGAGTGCTTGGCACATTCAGTGTAATACAATGTATTATATAATGGAATAATATAGCATAATAAAGTAATTAATTAGCCTTCTGATATCAGTGGAGTCAGATCCATCATTTCCTGCCTCAATTTCTGATAGGTGTCAGCTCCCACTGCACACTTGGGCTCACCAGGCATCGGGTCCGACCCATGGATGTGCCAGCTCAACCTGGACAGGCAGTGCTGGGAGTGGGGATTGTCACTGGGATTGTCCCCTGCACCAGCTGGGACACAAGGGACACGCTCAGGGTGGGGACTTTGGTGTCGCTCACACTGAACTTAGCGTTTCTGGCAGCCTTGGTATTGCTTCCAACCAAACCCAACGTCTCTGGCATCAGTCCTGACAAATCCAGCAGCTCTGGCATTGCTTTCCACCAAATCCAGCAGCCCTGGCATCACTTCTAATCAAACCCAGAATCCCTGGCATCGCTTCTGGGCAAATCCAGCATCCTTGACATCACTTCCAAACAAATCCAGCATCCCTGGCATTGGTTTTTACCAAATCAAGCATCCCTGGCATTGCTTCCAACCAAATCCAGCATCCCTGGCATTGCTTCCAACCAAACCCAGCATTCCTGGCATTGCTTTTTACCAAATCCAGAATCCCTGGCATTGTTTTTAGCAAATCCAACATCCCTGGCACTGCTTCCAACCAAGTCCAGCATCCCTCTCATCTGTCCTTCCAAATCCATCAGCCCTGGCACCACTTCCAACCAAACCCAGCATCCCTGGCATTGTTCCCTGCCAAGCCCAAGGCTCCAGCAGCATCTCCACAGGACAGCCATGGCCAAAGCTCTGTGCCATGGGTGCCACGTCCCTGTCAGAGCCGCTGCAGGAGCAGCTCCTGCACTCCCTCCTGCTCCAGCTGTCACACATGGTGTCCCCATAGGGACAACATCTGAGACATGGCATCCCTGTCCGTCACCGCAGAAACCCCACAGCCACCACCACGGCCACTCCTGGCACTCAGGAGGAAGGGACAGCTGTGCCACTGCCACCTGTGTGCACTCAGACCCTGCAGCCAGCCCCCTTTGTCACCTCCCTGAACCCCACAACGTCCCTGTGCCACCCCAGTGCCCATCACCGCAGAAACCCCACAGCCACCACTATGGCCACTCCTGGAAGGGACAGCTGTGCCACTGCCACCTGTGTGCACTCAGACCCTGCAGCCAGCCCCCTTTGTCACCTCCCTGAACCCCACAACGTCCCTGTGCCACCCCAGTGCCTGCCACCGCAGAAACCCCACAGCCACCACCACGGCCACTCCTGGCATGGACCTCATGGATACGGGAGCTCGGCCACCTGTGCCACTGCCACCTGTGTGCCCTCAGACCCTGCAGCCAACCCCCTTTGTCACCTCCCTGTACCCCACAACGTCCCTGTGCCACCCCAGTGCCAGGCACAGCAGAGGGTAGGGAAGGAGCCGCCTCCTCTGTGTTCCCCTGCCCATGATGGGGTCATGAGACCCCGGCACAGCCAAGAGCACCAAATTTCCTCTTGGATCTCCAGCAGGGACAGGACGGTGCACCGAGTGCCACAGCATCCATGGCACCCTGGCACTCAGCTGGCACCATCTCCTGGCATTCCCGGCGGGAAGAAGGATCATGGGGAGAGGGAGGGAGGTACTGACCGGGGCAGGTCTGGATATTGCAGGGCTTGGCCTGCAGCTCGGGGCCCTCGCAGCCCTTCCCTGGGCGCCGCGGGGCCGCGCAGCGCCGCGTCCTGGTCCTGGCGCCTCGCCCGCACGTCACCGAGCACAGGCTCCACGGGGACCACGGCTCCCACGCGCCAGCAGCTGCAACACAGCACAGCCCGGGGGGTTTTGCTGTTTGAGGGGGTTTGGGGGCAGGATTTGGTGTTTGAGGGTAGCTCGGGAGCAGGATTTGAGTGGAGACCTCAGCGATTTTGGAATCAACCTCAGCCATGGCATCTGGCCCTGTGGCCACCTCCCGGATGTCCCCTGATGTCCCCAGGGCTGTCCCTTTGCCACCGCAGCCCCTCCAGCCTCCGAGGGGTCCTGGCACGGCAGACCCCTCATGCTCTGCCCAGGGTACAGCCAGGCACAGTTTCCGAATTTCTTATCCCAAATCCCTGAGCTGGCAGCGCTGCTGCAGCCTCTCTTTTGGGGTGCTGGCACTGGCGGCGCACGTCCCCCCACAGCCACACGTGGGTCACCCCAATCCCTGTCAGCACACCCAGCACAATCTGCCCCTCACATCCACGGGAACTCAGCACTCCAGGAACATCCTAAAGGTTGTTCCTCCTCAAGCTCTGATGTCCTCGGGGTGCCAGGACAGGGCTGCACTCCCTGGTACAGACACTGCATGTCCTGGGGGTGAAAATCACTCAAAACACCCCAGATTAGGACAGGGCAGTGTGGCTGCCACTGTGGCACCCTGAGGTCCCTCCTGTGTCCCACATGAGACACACGGACACCACCATGGACAGACAGGAGATCCTCAGCATCCTGCTGGAGCCACCGAGCAGCTCAGGGGGAGCCCCTGGGAACGCCAGGCTCCAAATCCCCCAGGCTCCAACACAAAGCCTTGGGGACATCCAGGAAGAGCCCAGAGTTCACCAGGAGAGAGGATGGAAAGGAAATTCTCAGCATCCTGCTCGTGTCACTGAGCAGCTCAGCCCCTTCCTGCCCCACATCAGGGGGAACCCCTGGGAATGCCAGGCTTCAAATCCCCCAGGCTCCAAATCCCCCAGGCTCCAGCACAAAGCCTCAGGGACATCCAGGAGGAGCTCACGGCTCACCAGGAGAGAGGATGGGAAGGAATTCCCGAGGCAATCCCTGGCAGCAACATCCCTGACAGGGCACAGGGGTGCGGGGTACCCACGCAAGGAGAGGATGGGTGGATGCCAACAGCACTGAGAGCATCCACAACCACGCCAGGCCACCCTTCTCATCCACCGCAGCACCCCGAGGACACCCCAGAAACCTCCCAGCAACATCCACAGCACCCCGAGGACACCCCAGAGACGTCGCCGAAACGCGTTCTCTCTGTCCCCGCGATGTCCCCGCCCTGTCCCCGCTGTCCCCGCTGTGTCCCCCGTACCTGGGCAGGTGGCGGTGTTGTTGCAGGTGCGCGTCTCCCGGAGCAGCCCGCTGCACAGCGTCCCGTAGGGAGAGGAGACGCAGGAGCGCGTCCGCACCTGGGAGCCCTGGCCGCAGGTCAGCGAGCACACGCTCCACTGCGACCACTCCTCCGCCGCCGGGTCCCCTGGGGGAGACAGCGAGCCTGAGAGCCCGCGGGGGACAGGGGACAGGGGACACGCCAGCAGGGACGCGGACAGGGAGGTGGCACCAAGGAGAACAGGGGGAGGATGAGGGGTGGTGGGTGACAGGGGTGACACTGAGGGTGGCACTGAGGTGAGGCTGCAGACGGAGGTGGGGAAGGGATTGGGGCACGGGGTGGCAGCTGGTGTGAGGGACGGGGTCTGAGCTGGGAGGGGATGGCAGCGCAGGCAGGGTGGGCAGGATGGGCAGTGGGCATCAGAGGCAGGGTGAGCAGCGTAGGCAGTGGGCAGCATAGGCAGGGTGAGTTGGGTGGACAGGGTGGGCAGAATGGGCAGGGTGGGCAGTGGGCAGCACGGGTGGGGTGAGCAGGGTGGGCATGGTGGGCAGTGGGCAGCACAGACAGGGTGGGCAGGGAGGGCAGAGTGGTCAATGGGCAGCACAGACAGTGTGGGCAGAGTGGGCACTGGGCAGCACAAACAGGGTGAGCAGAGTGGGCAGTGGGCAATATGGGTAGCATAGGATGGGCAGGGTGGGCAGCGCAGACAGGGTGAGCAGTGGGCAGCATGGACAGGGCAGGGTGGTCAGTGGACAGCACAGCCATGGTGGGCAGGGTGGGCAGAGTGGTCAATGGGCAGCACAGACAGTGTGGGCAGAGTGGGCACTGGGCAGCACAAACAGGGTGAGCAGAGTGGGCAGGGCGATCAGCGGGCAGCATGGACAGGGTGGGCAGCATGCACAGGGTAGGCAGGGTGGGAAGGACGGTCAGTGCACAGCATGGACAGGATGAGCTGGGTGGGGAGGGTGGGCAGTGGGCAGCGCAGATGGCACAGGCAGGGTGAGCAGTGGGCAGCACAGGCAGCACGAGCAGGGTGGGCAGAATGGTCAATGGGCAGCATGAACAGGGCGAGCAGTGGGCGGCACAAACAGGGTGGACAACCTGGGCAGCACGGGCAGCACAGACAGGGTGATCAGCGGGCAGCATGGACAGGGTGGGCAGCACGGACAGGTGGGCAGGGTGGTCAATGGGCAGCACAAACAAAGCAGACAGCCTGGGCAGCACGGGCAGCACAAACAGGGTGAGCACAGTGGGTAGGGTGGGCAGTGGACAGCACAAACAGGGTGTACAGGGTGGGCAGCACAAACAGTGTGGACAGCCTGGGCAGCACGGGCAGCATGGGCAGGGTGGGCAGCACAAACAGGGTGTACAGGGTGGGCAGCACAAACAAAGTGGACAGCCTGGGCAGCACGGGCAGCATGGGCAGGGTGAGCAGTGGGCAGCACAAACAGGGTGTACAGGGTGGGCAGCACAAACAGTGTGGACAGCCTGGGCAGCACGGGCAGTGTGGGCAGGGTGGGCAGTGGGCAGCACAAACAGGGTGTCCAGGGTGGAGAGCACAAACAGTGTGGACAGCCTGGGCAGCGCGGGCAGCATGGGCAGGGTGGGCAGCACAAACAGGGTGTCCAGGGTGGAGAGCACAAACAAAGCGGACAGCCTGGGCAGCACGGGCAGCATGGGCAGGGTGGGCAGTGGGCAGCACAAACAGGGTGCACAGGGTGGGCAGCACAAACAGCGTGGACAGCCTGGGCAGCGCGGGCAGCCCTCCGCCGCTCCCTCTCCCCACCCCGTCACACGCTGACATTTACAACAACCGGCTCTTATTAAGGTTGATGATGTCTCTGAGGCTCTTGGACAGCCCAGCAGCAGAGCCCATCCGTTTAAATTAAACAGGGATGGATGGGGGAGGGCTCCGGAGGGCACCGTTTGTCCTGCAGACAAGCACAGCGTGGGCTCCGCGTCACCCGCGGCGGTGACAACGTGCTGGGGCCGCTCTGTGCCACAGGAGCAGGACAGGGCCACCACTGGGGTCACCCAGGAGCTCCCAGTGGGGCAGGAACCCCGTGAGCAGCCGAGCGTGGTGGGAATTCTGCATGTGGAGCAGAGCTGGGGCTCATCCATCTCCCCGCTCGCCTCCGAGCCCTCCGACCATAAATCAGGGAGGCTGGGGAGAGGGGGGAGCAGCACGTTCAAATTACCCAGATGGATTTGCCAAATAAATACGTTTGAACGAAACAATTAATAGATTTTTTTTCCCCCCTGCTTTTGCTTTACAACCCTCGGAGGAAAGTGCGGAGGAAAAAATATATAAATGGAGCGAATTAAGGCAGTCCGTGGGCAGGAAGCCAAAGGGAGTCGCTCCATCTCTGTCACCCCTGGCCAGGCGCACGAGCCTGGTGTCACCAGTGTCCCCCTGCCCGTCCCTGGTACCTGTCTGGGCCATGTAGACCCCGGGTTCATCTGCTGAGCGTGGCCACTGGGTCTTCACCTTCTGGTTCTCCTCGACTGCATTGCCTAGGGGAGAGAAATGGCCAAAATGAGAGTGGGCAGGGGACAGGGATGGGGACAGGGATGGGGACAGGCCAGTGCAGGACATTTCAGGGGTGCCTGGCTCCATGCTGACACCCCTGAGAGCAAAACCTGGTGGAGCATCACTGATCACACCCCCAGCACCCCAAATGTGTCACAGCCACCCCAAAATGTCCCAGCTGGACCCCAGCCCGGGGTGCCACGTCCCTGGTGCAGGCAGGATGCCAGTGTCCCCACTGTGCCAGGCGGAGGTGCTCCCTGTCCCCACTTATCAGCTCGCTGCAGTGAGGTGGCACAAATTTATGGCTCGGCTCACCAAAAATAACAAGTGATCCATCAAGGGCACTTGGCGTGAAATTAACTGGCGTGCGCGGGGCCGGGCGGGGGACGCGGCTGCAGGCACAGGGGGACACCTCCCTCGGCCTCCCCCGCACCCCTGGGACACCTCCCTGTCCTCCAGAAGGACTCCTGTCCCCAAATCTGAGCTCCCGTGGATTCATCCCAGCTGGCTGCGCCATGGGGACAGAGGGACAGCGCCATCCGTGCCACCCCAGGGATGCCACCCCCCAAAAATGCTGTGGTCACCGTGCTGCTGTGACAGCCAGGAGAGCAGCCAGGGATGGCACAAGCACTGCCAGCCAAACACAGCCATGTCCCCAAGGGATGGAGGGGAGGTGGCATGGGGACACCTGGCACTGCCAGCGCGCTTTGGGGACACGGTGGCACCCACTGGGACACAGAGCGGGGACACCCAGCCCCAGGCAGGGAGCACAGCATACTCTGGCACTGCTTGTGCTGGCAAAAAGCCCCAAATTTGCTGAGTTTTGCCTTAAATTGGGATAACCCTTCAGGGCTCCCCTCTGGCACCCTCAGATCCTTGGACATCCCACTCCAGAATTCCCGGGGGAATGGGAGACACAGGGGGACACTGAGGGGATGCCCAGGGGGGTCTGAATTCCCCACGGGGCCATCCCCCTTTTGGGAGTGCCACAGCAGAATGGTTGTGCTGTCCAAAAGCCCCCAAATTTACCAAGTTTTGCGTTAAATTGGGATAACCCTTCAGGGCTCCCCGCTGGCACCCTCAGATCCTTGGATATCCCACTCCAGAATTCCCAAGGGAATGGGAGACACACAGGGACACCGAGGGGATGCCCAGGGGGATCTGTGGGGCTGAATTCCCCCTCTGGGAGCAGCAGAATTACACACAGCACAGCAAGAGCCCGGGGAAAGCCATAAATCCCGAGGATATACGAGGGCGTTCTCCCAGGCTGTGTTCAACAGAGACACCAAATTCAATTTCCTTTGGAGAGCACTAAATCCTCGCCTGTCACCACCAGGAGGCTGCAGCCAACCCCAGCTCTGCACCCCAGCCTGCCCAGGGGTCCCCCAGTTTTCCCTTGGTGGGGACAAGCATGGGAGGGGATTTTGGGGACATCAGGGGTGTTTTTTGGGGACATCAAGGTGAACCCCAAGGCTGGTTGTGTCCTTGTCCCAGCAACACCTCTCTGGGGGTTGGTTTCTGAGCAGGGATGGGTTTGGGGTGAGGAAAACACAAAATTGGAGGTGCTTGGCCTCGACACAGCAAAAAGAGGGGGGTCACACCTTTGGCGGTCTTTAGAGGGGTCACACCACCTGGATTGTGGAGCAGCAGGGTCGAACACACCCGAAGTCACCCCACAAACCTCCAACCTCATCCCTGAATCCCCCTGGCAGAGCGGGGATGACATTGGCACTGGGGATGACATTGGCACTGGGGACCCCGGGGTCAGGGTGTTGAATGCACCCAAAGTCACCCTCAAACCTCCAGCCCACCCACGTGGCTCCAACCTCATTCCTGAATCCCCTGGCAGGGCAAGGATGATATGGGGCACCAGGCACTGGGGACAGGGCATTGAACACACCCAAAGTCACCCACAAAATCCCCACGTGGCTCCAACCTCATCTCTGAATGCCCTGGGGGAGCAGGGATGATGTGGGCACTGGGGGACCCCGGGGTTAGGGCATTGAACACACCCAAAGTCACCCCACAAACCTCCAACACACCCAAATGGCTCCAACCTCATCCCTGACTCCCCTTGGCAGAGCAGGGATGACGTGGGCACCGGGAACCCTGGGGTTAGGGCATTGAACACACCCAAAGTCACCCCAGCCCATCCAAATGGCTCCAACCTCTTCCCTGAATCCCCTGACAAAACAGGGATGACGTGGGCACCAGGGACCCCGGGGTCAGGGCATGAAACACACCCAAATTCACCCACAAAACTCCCACGTGGCTCCAACCTCATCCGTGACTCCCCCTGGGGGAGCAGGCATGACGTGGGCACCAGGCACTGGGGTCAGGGTGTTGAACGCACCCAAAGTCACCCACAAAACTCCCACGTGGCTCCAACCTCATCCCTGACTCCCCCTGGCAGTGGGGATGACCCGGGGTCAGGGCATCGAACACACCCAAAGTCACCCCAAAAAACTCCAACTCGCCCACCCCAAATGGTTCCAACCTCATCCCCGAACCCCCCCGGCAGAGCGGGTATGACGTGGGCACCGGGCACGCCGGGGTCAGGGCTGTGGGCAGGCTCTGGGCGGGCGCCAGCCCCGCGTCGCTGCGGCGCAGGAGCCGCTGAGATCAGCGCTGGGCGCCCGCCAAGCCTCGGCTCACAGGCGCCATTCAGCCCCCGGCCCTGCGTGCCACCATCCATCCCCCTCAAAGGGGACCATTCTCCACCCCGGGGGGCTGGGGGGAGGCCAGGTGGGAGCTGGGACGCCCCCCCGGCTGCATGAAGGGCGCTCTGTGATGCGGCCCCGCGGCTCGGCGCGGTGACACCGTCCGTGGTGTGGCACCAGGGGTGGCCGTGGCGGCGCGTCACCCCCGTGGCTCTGGCGCTGCAATAACACTGAGCCCCCGGGCGCTCCAGCCTTTAATTGAATGTCAAATGTAATTTGGAGAAGGAGCCGGAGTTTGCGGCCGTGGCAGCCGGAGAGGCGGAATGTGGCACCGAGCCCTGCCAGCTCTGCAGGGACACCCCAGGCCAGCGCCCTGTGCCAGGCTCGGGGGGAATAACCCCGCTGAGCCACCCCTGGGGATGTGCTGGGGCCCCTGGAGGAGGATCCCGCTTCTCCATCCTATCCTAAATCACAATTCTCCATCGCATCCTGCATCCCAGTTCTCAATCCCATCCTGGATCCCACTTTTCCATCCTGTTCTGCATCCCCCATCTCCATCCCATCCTACATCCCAATTCTCGATCCCATCCTGGATCACAATTCTCATTCCCATCCCAAATCCCAATTCTCCATCCCATCCTGCATCCTAAATCTCAATCCCATCCCAGATCCCAATTCTTCATCCCATCCTGGATCCTCCTTCTGCATCCTATCCTGGATCACAATTCTCCATCCCATCCTGGATCCCAGTTCCCAATCCCATCCTGAATAGCAATTCTCCATCCCATCCCAGATCCCCCTTCTTCATCGTGGATCCCAGTTCTTCATTCCATCCTGGATCCCACCATCCTGGATCCTGATTCTCAATCCCATTCTACATCACAATTCTCTACCCCATCCTGGATCCCAATTCTCCATCGTGGATTCCAATTCCCAATCCCATCCGGGATCTCCCTTCTCCATCCTGGATCCCAATTCCCAATCCCATCCTGGATCCCTCCATCCTGGATCCTAATTCTCAATCCCATCGTGGATCCCAATTCTCAGTCCCATCATGGATTCCCCCTTCTCCATGGTGGATCCCAATTCCCAACCTCCATGGTCGATCCCAATTCTCCATCCCATCCTGGATCCCCCTTCTCCATGATGGATCCCAATTCTCCATCCCATCCTGGATCCCCCTTCTCCATCGTGGATTCCAATTCCCAATCCCATCCTGTATGTCCCTTCTCCATAGTGGATTCCAATTCCCAATCCCATCCTGGATCTCCCTTCTCCATCGTGGATTCCAATTCCCAATCCCATCCTGGATCCCTCTTCTCCATAGTGGATCCCAATTTCCAATCTCCATGGTCAATCCCAATTCCCAATCCCATCCTGGATCCCCCTTCTCCATGATGGATCCCAATTCTCCATCCCATCCTGGATGTCCCTTCTCCATCCTGGATCCCAATTCCCAATCCCATCCTGATCTCCCTCCTCCCCAGCCAGCCCCAGCCACCACAGGTGTCACCCCTGGGGCACAGGGTCAGCCAGGCTGACCTTGGGGCTGGCACCTGACCCCAACCCTGAGCTCTTAATCACCCACAGGGAGTGGCTTTTATGGGGGGGGGAAATAAACCAAAACATGAAAAAAAAACCCATAAAATGCAATCAGCTCAAGCAGCTCCCCTCGGGATGAGGCGATTTAGAGCCCTGCAGCTGTAAGGGACCGGGGATTTACCGGGGGATCTGCCCGTAATGACATTTAGCTCCTGAAATAAATGCTAAAGCCCAATGAAATTATCTCTACACCCACCCCCATCCAGGCCCCGCCACCTAATCTGCCGGATAAAAACCCCACACAGCCCCGTCGGGGATTGCTCCTGCCCACACATCACCCTGAGGCTGCCGAAGGGAAAACATCTGGCCAGATGTGACCCAAAATCCCCTCATCACCTCGCCGGGCTTGGCACCGCAGGCACGGGCAGCACTGTGGTGTCGCAGACGTCTTTTATGAAAAATCTCTTTTGTTTAGGATTTTTCCTCCTGAGAAGCTGAGAGGCCTCAGGAACAAAATGTAAACATTGATTATCAGCTGCTGTGGAATGCAACAGGTGGATCTGTGATTGGCCCATTGATAGTAAAAGGTTTTAAAATCATAAAATTCGGGAGAAGCTAGACTTAGTGGGGCCCTGGAAAAATGTTAAAAACAGACTCTGAAAATGTTAGGCTTTGTGTTTGCCAGATCGTGTGAAATTGCACCTGAGTAAGCAGTATATGATAAATTATATAACTGTTAGATGTGATTATTTTTTAATAATTAAATATAATTATTGTCTAATGGTAAGAAGAATCATGAGAAACTCTGTTAGAAGTTTGAGGGGGACCACGAGGAGCCCATGCTTGGATGAAATCAATGTATGCAAGAGAACAATATAAGTTTAATAATTAACATGAAAGTTACATAATGATAGAATATAAAATGTCGAGGTCAGATTTGGGTTTGTACCCCTGACACCCAGAGCTCTTCAATAAGAGCACCTGCATATAATCATTCTCGTGATTATGTGTTTCTGAACGCTAACACCGTGTTAGATGTTTCTAATTAATGGGCCAATCACAGCCCAGCTGCCTCGGACAGAGAGTCCGAGACAGAACTTTTGTTCTCATTCTTTCTTATTCTATTCTTAGCCGGCTTTCTGAAGAAATCCTTTCTTCTGTTCTTTTAGTATAGTTTCAATATAATATATATTATAAAATAATAAATAAATCCAGCCTTGTGAAACACGGAGTCAAATCCTCGTTTCTTCCCCCAACCCGAGACCCCTGTGAGCACAGTCACACCCCAGGGCAAGGCGGATCCTGGGGCCTAAACCTCCTTTATCCTCAGCCGTTCCCGCAATCCCGGAACGAGCAAATGGCCTCATTCCGCCTGGTTAACAGCCCGGCCGTGACATCCTGCCTGGAATAACAAGCGCCCGGGCTGCAGCAGTCAAGGGTAATTTGCCACGGCAAAGGGTCATTTTACCTGCAAATTGTTTTCCGCGTCTCCAGCGGGGCACAGGTAGTTGGCTCCTGCTCCTGCCCCGCGCCAGGGAGGCGGTGAGTGATGCCAGGGAGCCACGAGGGATGTGCCAGAGCAGCCCTGGCATCAGCCCTGGCATGGTGGGGTCACCGTGGTGTTCCCAGGGATGGCTGGGCCACGGCAAGGGCTCAGCAAGCTGCAGCTCCACGGATTTGAGCTCATATGGATTCCCTGCTCCACGCAGGGATTCCCTGCTCCATGATCAGTGTCCCACTGGAAACTTCTAGCCCTAAGGGAGCACGGTCAGGCAGGATTCATCCATAGCTCCCTCCTGCCCTGAGGAGTGTGCCTAGGCAGGATTCATCCACCCCATGGATTCCCTGTTCCATGCACAGCTCCCTCCTGCCCTAAGGAATATGCTCAGGCAGGACTCATCCACCCCATGGATTCCCTGTTCCATGCCCAGTGCCCAGTTGGCACCATCCTGCCCTGGGAGTGTGCTCAGGCAGGACTCATCCATCCCATGGATTCCCTGTTCCATGCCCAGTGCCCAGTTGGCACCATCCTGCCCTGGGAGTGTGCTCAGGCAGGATTCATCCACCCCATGGATTCCCTGCTCCATGCCCAGTGCCCCACTGGCACCTCCAACCCCAGGATCCATCCATTTCAACATTCCCAGCGCCCCACTGGCACTTTCCAGCCCCAGGATCCATCCATTCCACCATTCCCTACCCAATTCCCAGTGCCCCCAGGATCCATCATTCCACCATTCCCTACCCGATTCCCAGTGCCCCCAGGATCCATCATTCCACCATTCCCTGCCCCATCCCCAGTGCCCCACTGGCACCTCCATCCATTGCACCATTCCCTGCCCTATTCCCGCTTCCCACCTGGCACATTCCAGCCCCACAGAGCCCACACAATCAGGACCCAACCCCTGCCCCATTGCCACCCTCCCCACTCCCCGTGTACCCCACATAGGCACAACCCACGCGTTCCACCAGCGCTGGCATCACCCAGAGACCCCCACCACCACGCAGGGTGCCCATCCGCGCTCCCCGCTCACCGTGGGGCACCTCGGGCAGCTCCAGCTCGTTGGCATTGGCGGGATGCAGCTCGGTGGGGCAGCAGTCGGGCGCGGCGGGCACCGGCGTGGGCGTGGGGGGCCGGGTGCCGTTGCGCCGGGGCGCCGGGGCGCTCTCGGCCTGGCAGCTGCAGCCGGCGTGGGTGAAGCCGCAGCGGCGGGCACCGGGAGCCTGCAGGCACTCCTCGAGCCAGCGGCACAGCACGCTGCAGGTGAACTGGCTGGAGTTGTTGTTGTTGATGAGCAGCACCTCCACGAAGCGGAACTCCAGCGCTTGCGGCTCCAGCAGCCGCGGGGCCGCCTCGGGCTCGGCCGCCAGGCACAGCTGCACAAAGTTCTTGTCAAAGTGCAGGAAGGTGAAGGGTCCTGTGCCCTCGCACAGCTCCAGCTCGGCTTCCTCGTCGTCCTCCTCCTCCTGCTGCTGCTCCGGGTGATGGGGGGTGGGCGCAGGGCTGGCCTCGCCCCGGGGGTCGCAGGTGTAGTTGGCCAGGTAGTGGTCGAGCGGCAGCACCATGGGCGAGAAGTGGGTGCAGACCTGCTCCTCCCGGTTGAAGCGGAGGTAGAGCGAGTACTTGGTGGGGTCGGGGTTCTCCAGGGTCCAGGAGCAGCCCGAGGAGATGGTGGGGAACAGGTCCTTGAGGGAGAAGGAGCCGTAGAGGACGCCAGAGGCCAGGGCGGAGCAGGCGCTGGGAGCCGGGTCGAAGCCCCGCGTGAGCCACAGGACAGACGAAATCACAGCCAGTAAGAGGGGACCAGCAGCGGTCATCCTATGGCATTTGCCCTGCGGACAGACAGACGGACACATGGACAGAGGCTTACCAAGAGGTTTGGGCGCTGGGGAGCTGGGCTGGGGGTCAGCACCCTGCTCTGAGCCCGGGGACAGGGACCAAGTGGGGACGTGAACCGGGAGGTGACATCGGGTAACCGGGGTGTTGTGTGCAAGTAGCATCCCTGTTACCCCATGTCCCCTCCTGGTTCATGTCCCCACCTGGTCCCTGTCCCCATCTGCCACCTTGCAGCGTTACAGGGGACTCCTTGCAGTGCCAATGAGTGCCCAGGCTGGGGGCAGTGCAGCACAGAGGGAGTAATTCACCCCAAAACCACCACAGCAGCATCCCAACCCCGCAGGTCCCCACTGCAACGATCCCCCCGCCCATGGCTCACCCCTGGCCCAGCACAGCCTGGGCATGGAGCCACCAACTTCAGACAGAGCTAAAAAAACCCCTTGGAGCTCATCCTGGAGCATGGTGGGGACAGGCTGGCAGCTCGTGGTGACGTGCTGGGGGCGCACAGTGACGCCCCAGCAGCGTGGTGTCCCCACGTCTATCCTAAGAACCAAGCACGGGGTGAGCACTCACTGCTCAGCACAGATTTCTTGGATGCCTCTCTGGGAATGCAGAGCATGGCCATGAACAGCTTTTTAATACCTCATTAATAAAATAATGCACGCCGTGGCCTTATTAAGCGAGCCCGGAGCGCGGCTCTACAGAGGCCGAGGCCGCCGCGCACGTGGCAGCATCACCCAGCCCGTGCCCAGGGCAAAGGGACAGCCCTGGGGACATCAGGGGACATCCGGGAGGTGGCCACAGGGCCAGATGCCGTGGCTGAGGTTGATTCCAAACTCGCTGAGGTCTCCGCCCAGCCGTGTGCTGGGGATGCCGAGCGCTTGGCACGGCACGGGGGGATGCTCATCCTCACCCTGAAACAGCAAATCCTGCTCCAAAACCGCCCTCAAGCACCAAATCCTGGTCCCCAAACATCCTCAAACACCAAATCCTGCTCCCAAACCGCCCTCAAGCACCAAATCCTCCTCCCCAAACATCCTCGAACACCAAATCCTGCTCCCCAAACATCCTCAAACACCAAATCCTGCTGTCAAACAGCAAATCCTGCTCCAAAACTGCTCTCAAGCACCAAATCCTGCTCCCAAACCACCCTCAAGCACCAAATCCTGCTCCTAAACCGCCCTCAAACAGCAAATCCTGCTCCCCAAACATCCTCAAACAGCAAATTCTGCTCCCAAACTGCCCTCAAACACCAAATCCCGCTCCCAAAACACCCTCAAACACCAAATCCTGCTCCCTCAAACAGCAAATCCTGCTCCCAAACCACCTTCAAACACCAGATCCTGCTCTCAAACCGCCCTCAAACACCAAATCCTGCTCCCGAGCCGCCCCTGCCCGAGGCGCTGCTGCTGGGGCATCCCCGGCTCATCGGGAGGGACTCTTGGCCGAGCCTGCAGCTGGGGCCACTCCGGGGACTTTAAAGAGCTAAAAATATCCCCATTCTCATGCAACAGGCTGGCGCTGGCTCCGGCAGCACGGAGGGGAGGGCTTGGTGCTGGCGTTCCCCCCTCCAGGGCACGGGGAGAGGGGCTGGGAATGGAGCAGAGCCGGCTGGATGTGCCCGATGCAAGCAGCGCTGAAAGAAAACTCCATTTTCCCGGATTAAAACCCTCCGGTTTTTCTGATCTCCAGCCAGAGAAATGCAACAGGAGAGACCCAAAAGCACCGAATTCCAAGTGCAGCCGGAGCGGTGCTGCTGGAGGACCTGGGGTCCCCCCCCGAGAGTCGCAGCCCCCTCGGAGAGCCGGGAGAGGAGGAGGAGGAGGAGGGAGAGGAGGAGGAGGAGGGAGAGGAGGAGGAGGAGGTCAGGCAGGGACACGCTGCTGCTCTGCAGCGAGCTCCCGGGGCTCCCGCAGCCTGGCAGGGACACAAGATGGTGCTTGCTTCCCTCGCCCAGCAGCAGCAGCGAGCGGGGAGGACGCTCCGGCAGCACCATCCCTCCATCCATCCCTCCATCCATCCATCCATCCATCCATCCATCCATCCATCCATCCATCCATCCATCCATCCATCCATCCATCCACCCACCCTCGGGGATGCGCACAGCCCGCTCCTCACCTCTCCAGGCACGCATGATCCAGCTGCTCTGGGATATGCGGAGCTTCCTCCCGGCCCCAAAACCTCCTCCGGGTTGCGGCTGCCCGAGCGGAGCCGCGGCCGGGGCCGCACCGGAGCTCGCTCGGCACCAGCCCCGCTCCCTGCAGCTGCTGCAGTGAAAATATTTCACTGATCTGCGAAGGGGCCGAGGAGATTTTTAACATCTGTGCCACGGAGTCACCCGGCTGGAGCCGCCCGGGGGTCACCGTCACCCCCAGCCATCATCAGCACGGCGGGGACACGGAGCCCTGCGGCGTCACCGTCTGCGCTGCCCGGCTCGGGGCAGCCCAGCCCGGCCGCGGTGCCAGGGCACGGCCGCGCTGGCATCGCCCCCTCTGCCCCCAGAACCGCCTCGATCCATGCGGGATGAACCCCCTGAACCACCCCCCGCTCCCCGCCGGTGCTCCCTGGGGGCAGCGATGCCACCCGGAGCGCGGCGGGCACAGCGATGCCACCCGGAGCGCGGCGGGCACAGCCTGGCACGCTGCAGCCCCTTCCATCTGCCTTTGTTGCCGCCCGGGCGCAGGGGAAGGGGGTGGGTTTAGAGCTTTAATTAAAGCTTTTAAAGAGCCATCACGGAGCTCTGGCAAAGCGGGCGGGCGGGCGGAAGCGACAGCTCGGGCTCGCCGCTCTCCCTCCATCCCTGCCTCGCATCCCTGCTGGAATTTCGCTCCGGGAACAGCAGGATCGGAGCGTGGCACGGCTTTGCCCGGCCGCGGCACGGCACTGCTCCCCGTGCACAAACAGGTTGTTTCCCCGAGGGTGTTTTGCCTGGATTTTGGCTGGATCCAGGTCCGGCTCCATCATCCCGGCACGGCAGGAGAGCGGATCGTGATCAGGAAAAGCCGGGGACAACCAGCGAGTCCCCAAAAAAGTGATAAATGGGCAGCACTAAAGCATCAATAATCTGAGAAACGATTAAAGGAGATTTGGGGGTGGGGGGATGTGGGTTTTAACCCAACCGTTCTTTTAACAGGCTGTAGAAAATACAAAATCCATGGGAGAAAAAGATCCGATCCAGGAAAATTCCTGACATGAGCATGGCTTAGAATAAAGGAATAAAAAGTGAGGAAGGGCTGGGGCATCCTGGATGGTTGATCCAGCATGGAACAGCCTCATTTCCCTGCCGAAAGGAGCAGGAACGGGCAAAGCCATGGGGCTCCATCCCATGGGATGCCATCTGTGCCCACCCAGAGGTGACAGTGACAAAGGCAGCGCCACCACGAGCAATTCCCACCAACCCCCGGGATTCAAAGGCATCTGAAAACTCCAAAGCTGCCCCAAATCACCTCCATGGGGTGTCCTGAGCCTTCCCAGCCCCTCCACCAACACCCCAGCACCATTCCTGGCAAAAACTCCCCTGATATCCCATCCTCCAGCCCCAAAACACGGATCCCTGCTCGGCACACACTTGCACACGCGTGTGCACACACAGACACCCAGTGGGCACAGCGCTCTCCCAGCTGCTTCCACCCGCTCTGGCAGCGGGGTCCATCCCACGGGATGCCATCTGTGCCCACCCAGAAGTGGCAACGACAAAGGCAGCGCCACAAATTCCCACTGCCCTCCAACCCCTGCGATTCAAAGGCATTCCAGGGAATCCAAAGCTGCCCCAAAGCTCTTCCTGAGCCTTCCCAGCCCTTTCACCAACACACCAGCACCACTCCTGGCAAAAACTCCCCTTCCATCCCCCCGAAAACACGTATCGCCGCTCGGCACACGCGTGTGCAAGCGTGTGCGCACACAGACACCCGGCGGGCACAGCGCTCTCCCAGCTGCTTCCACCCGCCCTGGCACAATTCCCTCAGCATCCCGGAGCACGTTTCCCCTCCCTTCCACGATTCCACGTCTCCCTTGTCCCCGTGGCTCCCCGGCGCGCTGCCACGGCCCCTCCTGGAGCCGGCAGGCTGGCAGCGGTGCCAGGCTGTAATTAATGGTGCCGCTCTGCCAATCCCTGGCGCGGCCTCGCGAGCACTGGCAGGCACAGGCCTCTTTATTTATTTTCCTTAACTGCTGTTGGTGAAACTCCACTCCAAAAAGCAAGGCCGGGAGACAGCACAGAGAGATCTCCGCTGGGGTTGGGGATTTGCTGTGCCAGGGGACGATGGGTGATGCATCCCCTCTTGGATGTGCACAGCTTGGGGGGGTCCCTGGAGGCAAAACCCCCTCAGCTTCAGGGGCTGCAGCAGCCACGGTGTTCCCACAGCTTCTTCCAAGGAGTTTCTTCCACATCTTTGGGATGTGGGACCCTCTCTTCCATCAGCTCCATTCTGGAGACCCAGGAAGGCTCCAAAGAGGGGTTCTGTTCTCGCTCCATTCTGGAGACCCAGGAAGGCTCCAAAGAGGGGTTCTGTTCTCACCCCAAAGGGGGATATTTTTTTATACCCGTTATCTCATCCAGATCCATCCCCACCATGACCTTCTGAGGTGCTCCAGGGAGAGAAGGGGCCTGGCTCCATCCTGCTCTTGGAGGACATCAAGAAGGAACAGCACAGGGGGGACACGATGGCCCTCGTGAGCAGCGAGGAGCTGAAGAGCTTCTGACATTTGGCCACGGAGCCAGGTGGCCCCGAGCCAGCCTTGTCCCCATTAGAGGACGGGCCCGTGGTAGGAAATGAGTTTGCAGGGCCTCAGTCCAAATTCCCATGGAGAAGCATCCATGTGGAGGCATCACAGCAGGGCTGGAGCATCATCTTCCTCCAGGAAATGGGGAATCCATCCTGCAGCTCCCATCCCATCTGAAAATCCCCGTGGGATGTGGGGATGTGGCAGCAATGGGGACACCCTGGCCGGAGGAAATGCCATCTGATCCCACAGCGGTGAGCTTGGTGCCAGGGCAGAGCTCTGCACCAGCGGGGAGAGCCGAGCAGCCCCGGTGCCACCTCCAGCATGGCAGGGAGCGACTCCAGGCTGAAAATTCCACGGCCAAAGGTCCTTGGAGGTGTTGAGGAGAAGCAGAAGGAGCTGGGAAGAGCTGGCAGCGTGTCCCAGCCGGCTCTGGAGCCCCTCTGCCACGCGGCTCCCAGCTGGACGGCGAGATCCCGCTGTGCCCGCTCTGTGCCCATTTTCTCTCCGGCACAGCCCGAATTTGTAGGATCCTGGCTCCTTGGATCAGAGCTGGGGCCGGTGACAAGGCTCGACAGGCCTGGCAGAGGAGCTGCTGCCAGGCTCCGTGCTCTGGCACAGCAGGGCTGGTGCTGCCACACGGCCAGCCCCGCATCCAGCGCCACCGTGGCATCACCAAGGAGCCCCGCTGGGAGCGGGGAGCAGACCCTCCCTGCCAGGTGACAGCGACGGTGACAGCGACAACAGCTGCGCCACCCCGCTCCTCCCCGTGCGAGCCCACGGAGCCTCCCCACGACCCCCCCTCAGCTCAGCACGGCCTTCAAAGCAGGGACAACGCTGTCCCCAAGCCCTGGGGACAACCCCGGTGGCGCAGCTCAGAGCCAGCCCGGTGCCACCCGCGCGCCCCGCACCGAACCCCCGGCCCGGCCACCCCGGGGCCGCCTCCCCGCGTCACCGGCGGCCCCGGGTGCCAGGCGGGGGCCGGCAGGGCCCAGCCAGCGGTGCCATGACCTAGAAAAGGGAAGGGCTCTTCACACAGTGCCCCCCCCAGCGCCGGCTGCGCAAAATCCTCCCCCGTCCTCAACAAGTGCCACGCGCGGGAGGCGCACCGGGCACCGCTCCGTGCCACCGCTGCCAGGGCTCGCGGGTCCCCCCCGGAAAGAGCTGCGGGTCCCCCCCGAGCTGCCACCTGCGCGCCGCACGTGCCCGCCGTGCCCACGTGTGCCCTCCCGCACGCCCACGGGCCCCGTGGCGCCCCACGCTGGCACCGAACAAAGCCCCGGCGCGCAGGGGAGCGCTGAGAACCCACCCACGAACCCACCCACCCACGACCGAGGCTTCACCCACGCAGCCCTCAGGGCCCTGCCCGAGGGGTGACGAACCCCGCCGGGCACCCACGCTGGCCAGGCTGGCACAATCCACGCGTGTGCCCGCAGCGGGGATGCCAGCAGGGAGCCCCGCACCCACGCGTGGCCTTGCTGTGTGACACGCACCGCCGTGCCACGCGTGTGCCAGCGCCGAACACACATGTGCCCGCGGACACGCGTGCAGCCCCTCCGCCGTGGGGCGGCCGGAGCCGGGCACGGTTTAACGGGAGGGAGGGAGGGAGGGAGGGAGGGAACGGCGCCTCGAGGGGGGCACGGGGGTCCTGAGGGGCACCGGGGAACCGGCAAAGCCGAGGGGAGAACCGGAGAAACGGCAACCAGCGGGGAGGGGGGAGCGGCAGAGCGGGAGGAGGAGATCGGGAGCCCCGGGAGAACCGGGGAGCGGCAGTACCGGGGGAAGGAGCGGCAGTACCGGGGGAAGGAGCGGCAGCCCCGGGGAAGGACCGGCAGTACGGAGGGAAGGAGCGGCAGTACCGGGGAAGGAGCGGCAGCCCCGGGGAAGGAGCGGCAGCCCCGGGGAAGGACCGGCAGTACCGGGGAAGGAGCGGCAGCCCCGGGGAAGGACCGGCAGTACCGGGGAAGGACCGGCAGCCCCGGGCACGCCGCGGCTCTCCGCCAGCCCCGCTGCCGAGCCCTCCGCGCCGCCGCATCCCCGCGCAACTTCCCGGCAGGGCCGGGGCCGCCCCGGGGACGCCGCTGCCCGCGCCGAGCACCGGGCACGGGGCACCGGCGCGGCCGCAACTCCCGTTCCCGCAGCCCCGCCGCCGCCGGGGCAGCGAAGTTGGGGCGGGAGCCGCCGGGGTCCCCCCGGTGGAACCGGGGCTCTGCCAAGCGGCAGCACCGGCCGCCGCAGCCCGCATCGCCGGCGAGCTGCCGCCCCCGCTGCGCCGCGCCGGGGGGGAGCGGAGCCGCCGCACCGGGGAAGAGATGGAGGAGCGGAGGGGGGGGTTCACCGATAACCGGGGGGTGCCGGTGCACCGGAGAGGGGGGAGATATCAGATTGTGGCCGCCTTACCTGCGCTCCGTTAGCAGCGCGTGTAGCCCCGGCGCGGCGCGGCGAGCAGCGGGCTGGCCATCCCCGAGCGGCGGCGGCGGCGGTGGCGGTGGCGGTGGCGGTGGCAGCCGGTGCCCGGGCGCGCCCGGGGGAGCGCGGCGGCGGCGGCGGCAGCGCGCGGGGCCGGGAGCGGGGCCGGGAGCGGGCGCGCAGCGCGCCGGGCCCCGGTGGCGGCGGCGGCGGATGCGGCGGGGAGGGGAAGGGAGAGGGGGGGGCTGGGGGAGCGGGGGGCGCGGGGGCGGCGGCGGTGCGCGCTGCTCGGGCACTTGCTGCATGCGCCGGGAGCGGGGCGGTGTGTGACACACCGGGCACCGGGTGTGACAGCAGCGGGTGTGTGACACACCGGGCACCGGGCGTGTGACAGCACCGGGCACCGGGTGTGACAACACCGGGTGTGTGACACACCGGGCACCGGGTGTGACAGCAGCGGGTGTGTGACACACCGGGCACCGGGCGTGTGACAGCACCGGGCACCGGGTGTGA
This sequence comes from Passerculus sandwichensis, assembly GCA_031885435.1. Taxonomy (NCBI): domain Eukaryota; kingdom Metazoa; phylum Chordata; class Aves; order Passeriformes; family Passerellidae; genus Passerculus; species Passerculus sandwichensis. Next base: position 2,165,477 of record CM063159.1, on the reverse strand, counting down.
CAACACCGGGTGTGTGACACACCGGGCACCGGGTGTGACAGCACCGGGTGTGTGACACACCGGGCACCGGGTGTGACAGCAGCGGGCACCGGGTGTGTTACAGCACCGGGTGTGTGACACACCGGGCACCGGGCGTGTGACAGCAGCGGGCACCGGGTGTGTGACACACCGGGCACCGTGTGTGACAGCACCGGGTGTGTGACAGCACCGGGCACCGGGTGTGACAGCACCGGGTGTGTGACACACCGGGCACCGGGTGTGTTACAGTACCAGGTGTGTGACAGCACCGGGTGTGTGACACACCGGGCACTGGGTGTGACAGCAGCGGGTGTGTGACAGCACCGGGTGTGTGTGACACACCGGGCACGCTGTGACAGCACCGGGCACGGCGGGGACCCCCCCCCGCTCCCTCACCGTCCCCGCTCCGCTGCCCCCGCCGTGTGTGTGCGGGGGGAGGTGACCCCCGGGTTCTGCTCCTGCCGGGGGGTGAGCGCTGCACACGCACACGGGGTGGGGAGGGGGTGGCGTGTCCCCAGCCCCCCCATCCCAGCCGTGTCACACGCGTGGAGTGGCACACGGGCACAGGGGGGTTGTGGCTGCGTGTGCGCGGCTGGAGGGCTGTGAACGCTGGGAGATGTGGGTTTGCACACGCGTGTGCAAAGCACGCAGGGCTGTGTGTGAGTGTCCCGTACGCGTGTCCCGTGTGTGTCCCCACACGTGTGCAGGCCTCGGGGAGTTCTGCAGGAGTGTGTGGAGCACAGGGATGCTGAGAAACGGGGCTGTCACAACCGCAAATGTGACACGTGTGGGGGTGACACGCAGCCTGCCGGACCCCCAGGACCTCGGGGGGCCCCCATGACCTCGGGGGGGCTGCAGAGCTGCGGTTTCACACCCAGAGAGGAAGCACGGACAGGATAAACTTGAGGATTTGGTGGCCCGTGGGCGACCGAGCCGCTCCACTGCAGCTGGCATCCTGCTCTGGCTGGCAGGGGATGGGGTGCCAGGGCCGCGGAGCCCCGGGCGGGCAGGAGGAGCTCAGCAGGATGCAGCAGGGCCTGGCTGCCACGCTGCTGCGGGAGCAGCGCAGCTGGAAATGCAGCACATTCCCTCTGCTGCCTGTCCACCTCTGCCGGACACATCCTGCTGCTGCCAGCGCTGCTCTCAGCCCAGCGCTGCTCTCAGCTGTCTCAGCTCACAGCTGTCCCCTGTGCCCTCCATCTGGGGCTGGACACCACGGGTGGCGGCTCCAGGACAACTGCTCAGCACGCTGGGGATCAGCACCAGCTCTGACCCAGCTCGGTGCTGCTGGAAGTGCAGGATCCACCCTAGAGCTCCACACAGCTCAGCTCCTTCCCTTCCTGGCATTCCTATGCCAGTGCTGCTCTCAGCTGTCTCAGCTCACAGCTGTTCCCGTCCCCTCCATCCAGGCTGGACACCATGGATAGAAAATCCAGGATGCAGCTCTAGGAGAACTGCTCAGCACCAGCTCTGATCCAGCTTCACGTGCAGGATCTCATCCACCCCAGAGCTCCACGCAGCTCAGCTCCTTCCCTTCCTGGCATTCCCTGTTCCCAGCGCTTCCCTGCAGTCCCTGGGTGCCTGACCCAGCGTCCCCAGACAGACACTCGTGCCCTGCAGGTCAAGGCCGGGAGGAAGCAAACCAGCTTTTCAGGCTGGTCTTTATCCCGGGGAGAAAAGCAGCATTAGCTCTGCTGGAGCTGCAGGATATTCCCAGCCCTGGATCTGTAAATACAGCTCAGCACAGCTCTGTGCATGAACAACCCCAAAACCCGCAGCTCCCTGGTCATTCCCGGCTTCCCGTGAGGTGTTCGCTGCCTCAGCCAAGCAGCCCAGAAGGGATGAGGGAATTGGGGATGTCCAAAGGGATCCCCTGGACCGGCTGCCACTGCCCTGTGAGGAACACAAGAGATGGTGTGGGATGCAGGATGCAATGTGAGATTGATATGGAATGCAGGATGCAAGGTGGGATTGATGGGGAATGCAGGATGCAATGTGAGATTGATATGGAATGCAGGATGCAAGGTGGGATTGATGGGGAATGCAGGATGCAATGTGGGATTGATGGGGAATGCAGGATGCAAGGTGGGATTGGTGTGGGATGCAGGATGCAATGTGAGATTGATGGGGAATGCAGGATGCAAGGTGGGATTGGTGTGGGATGCAGGATGCAATGTGGGATTGGTGTGGGACTGATGAGGATGCAGGATTTAATGTGGGATTGCTGTGGGATGCAGGATGCAATGTGGGATTGCTTTGGGACGCAGGATGCAAGGTGGGATTGATGGGGAATGCAGGATGCAATGTGGGATTGCTGTGGGATGCAGGATGCAACGTGAGATTGATATAGGATGCAGGATTTAATGTGAGATTGATATGGGATGCAGGATGCAATGTGGGATTGCTTTGGGACGCAGGATGCAATGTGAGATTGATATGGGATGCAGGATGCAACACGGGATGCACCGCAGAATGCAACACGAGATGCACTATGGGATGCAGGATGCAATAATGGATGCAACAGCGGGTGCAACACAGGTTGTGGTGCAGGATGGATGCGGTGCCCGTGGGGACTCCCCCAAAGCTGTGGCAGTGCCTGGCTGGTGTCACCCTGTCCCACAGGGCCACCACCCCCTGTGCAGCCCAGGCATCGCTCCCATCCTCCCATCCCCTCCCTGCCAAGCCCCCTCAGCCCCAGGAGGGCAAAGAGGAGCTCGGGGGGCTCCATCCCTGGGGTGGCAGAGCTGTGGGAGCGGGAGGCACCCACTGTTACCAGGACAACTGGGTGCTGCTCTCGGGAGCTGCTGCTGCTGCTGCTGCATCCCTGCAAACCTCCCCCGGCACCGCCGCTGCCACCAAATCCCCAACAGGAGGATGCTCATCCCTCCCAGCCCCCAGGAACAGCTTGGAAAAGCGCCGGAGACCCCCCCCAGGGTGAGGGGAGCGAGCCTTCATCGTCCTCCTCATCACCGAGCTGCCGGGATGTGGGAAAACAGCGATTGGGGCCTGAAGGATTGGGATTGAGGGGCTGGGCTGAGCAGAGCTCCTGGCAGGGTGCAATTAGAGCAGCACTGAGGTGGTGACACCGGGCCTTTCCGGCTGGCTGGCAATCGGAGCCGTCCATTAAGGCCACAACAACCCCGCCGGGCTGTGACACGAGGTGCCCCGGTGCCACCGCTGTCATCAGCGGGGACCGGGCCCACCGGGACAGCCGAGCAGGGCAGGGCCTCCCCAGGCGCCCGGCGCTGCTGCTGCTGCTTTCAGCGCAGAGCTCTCGTTTCCCCTTCATTTGGCACAGAAATCAGGGCCAGGCAGAGGCACCGAGGTGGCAGCTGCTCTGTGCCCGGTGAGGATTCGGGGAAGAGTTGAGAGCTCCTGGGGATGCTCACCGCGCTCTCTCCGGGCTCCTGGGGATGCTCATCACGCTCTCCCCGGGCTCCATCCCCAGGGATTGTCTCCCCTGAGCTTGTGGATGTTCCAGAAAGGTTCGTCGGGAACACCTCGGCTCCAAAAAGGGGGTGAGGAGGGGAGGGGATGCGGCCCCCGAGCAGCCGGTAACGACAGGCGCTTGTCGGAATCGCTTCCCGTAAACTCGGCGGGCGAATTGCTCCAGCGGGAAAACAAAACCAGCCGTAAACAGGCGAGTTTGGGGTTGCAGGATAATTTAATCCGCTCTGATGGGAGCCCTGACGGCGATGGAGGGACCTGCCCTGCCCGGGGACCTTCACGAGGAGTTTTCTCCCAATGGTGTCAGGGGAGAAAAGCCCAGGAAATACGAGCGAGATGATGAGAAACGAAGGACAAGCCGTGGAATAAATTTCGCTTCGTGGTTGTTCCAAACCGTGGGCACAGCCAAAAATCCTTCCCAGGTGGTTCCAGACCGTGGGCACAGCCAAAAATCCTTCCCAGGTGGTTCCAGACCGTGGGCACAGCCAAAATCCTTTCCCAAGTGGCTCCAGGGCCTCTGGATGTGTTGGTGGGCCCAGTTTGATGGATTCCAGCTCAGCATCCCCATTTTGGTGTTCCCAGGCTCTTCAGGGATGGATCAGGGCTGGTCCTTGCCCATCTGTGCCAGGTGATGCTGTGCCACAGGGCAGGGCACCAGGAAGGGCCAGGCTGGGGAGAGTTTTGGGGTAAAATTGGAGGAATTTCTGCTGGATATGGTGCTGACCTCCCTGCTGGGCCTGTAGGTCAGGGATGGATCAGGGCTGGTCCTTGCCCATCTGTGCCAGGTGATGCTGTGCCACAGGGCAGCAGGAAGGATCTGAGGTGCCAGCTGGGCACGCTGGGGAGAATTTTGGGGTAAAATTGGAGGAATTTCTGCCGGATAAGGCACTGACCTCCCTGCTGGGCCTGTGGGTCAGGGATGGATCAGGGCTGGTTCTTTCCTGTGCCAGGTGATGCTGTGGCACAGATGGGCACCAGGAAAGCCTGAGGTGCCAGGCTGGGCACGCTGGGGAGAATTTTGGGGTAAAATTGGAGGAATTTCTGCTGGATAAGGCGCTGACCTCCCTGCTGGGCCTGTAGGACTGAGAGATGAGCACAACACCAGTGGGATTTTCACCTCCTGCTGCTTCCTGGGCGAACCTCCCTGGTCCAGAGCAGCCTGGCAAGGAGCAATGCCACCCTCAGCCCCTTTTACACCACAGCAATGCCACCCTCAGCCCCTTTTACACCAGAGCAATGCCACCCTCAGCCCCTTTTGCAGCGGAGCCATCTCACTGCCCAGCCTGATCACGCCTGCATTCGAGCAGCAGAAGCTGGAGGAACTTTGCATAAATATTCATGGCGATTAATAAACATGAGGGCTGCAGAAAGCCCGGCTGCAGCGGCTGCTCAGCCTGCCAGCAAGGAGCTCAACCCCCCGACACCTGATGGGTTTTTGCACAGCAGGAAAAAACCCAGAGGTTGGATGTTGGGAAAGCGCTCAGCCACGTCCTTTGTCACCTTGTTAGCGAGGAGGTGGCATCTCCCCAAGGGGCTGGAGATGGAGAGGACCTAAATGGGGACGCTGGGAGGCAAGGGAAGGTGTCCTGGTCACCTTTGTGACAACCCCACGGAGACAGCAGGCAGGACAAATCCCCTTTGGGTGTGGATCTGGAATAGCCCCAGGGGGAACATTCAGGGCCAGCTTTGAGCAGTGCCAATCCTGCACAAAGCCACGGCAGTGGGGACAGGGACAGCACTGGTGACAGACCCACAGTGCTGGTGACAACCCCATGGTGGCACAGGGACTGCAAGCAGGCCAAATCCCTTTTGGGTGTGGATCTGGAATAGCCCCAAACCCTCTGTGGCACCAGGGGGGACATTCAGTGCCAGCGTTGAGCAGTGCCAAAAAAGCCACGGCAGCGGGGACAGGGACAACATTGGTGACAGCTGGCACTGAGGCTGTGGCACCAGCACTCCCCACCCCAGGGGGATGGATCCGGGTATTCCCATCTCCTGTGGGGGAAACTGAGGCACAGGGGCAGTGGGAAATGGCAGAGGCAGCGCTCGGAGCCAGCAGCACCAGGTGACTTAGGAGGAGGTGACATTTCCCCAGGGGGCTGGAGATGGATAGGACCTAAATGGGGACACTGGGAGCCAAGGGAAGGTGTCCTGGTCACCTTTGTGACAACCCCACAGAGACACAGGGACGTCTTTGGGTGTAGATCTGGAATAGCCCCAAACCCCCCATGGCACCATGGGGAACATTCAGGGCCAGCGTTGAGCAGTGCCAATCCTGCACAAAGCCACGGCAGTGGGGACAGGGACAGCATTGGTGACAGGCCCACAGTGCTGGTGACAACCCCACGGAGGCACAGGGACAACAGGCAGGCCAATTCCCCTTTGGGTGTGAATCTGGAATAGCCCCAAACCCCCTGTGGCACCAGAGGGGACATTCAGGGCCAGCATTGAGCAGTGCCAAAAAAGCCATGGCAGCGGGGACAGGGACAGCACCGGTGACAGCTGGCACTGAGGCTGTGGCACCAGCACTCCCCACCCCAGGGGATGGATCCAGGTATTCCCATCTCCTGTGGGGGAAACTGAGGCACAGGGGCAGTGGGAAGTGGCAGAGGCAGCGCTCTGACGTGTGGTGACACCTGCGGCACGCCGCCTTTGTCACTCCGCCAGCAACCCGGGGCACAAACAAGTGCCTGACATTTCCACACCGCCGCCAGGCCCTGGGATTAAAGCAGAACATAATTAGCAAATTAATCAGCAGACAATAGCCCGGGATCTGAGGCTGCCGAGCTGTCACCGGCTCCGCACGGAGCTGACCCCGGCCGTGTTCGGGGCGATGGCCACGACTTGATGTCCCCATGTCCCTTGCCTCGGATTTTCCCATCGGGGCAGGGGTTAACCGGGATTCCCTGTCCCGTCAGGAGCCTGGGGATGAATTTCCAAAGGGCATCGCCTCGGTGAGGCTCAGCGGGACGCAGAGAACGCGAGGAGCAAAGGGGAATTTGCATTCCGCTTATTAGACGCCCTGCAAATACGGGCGGGCCTCGTTCAAACACATTTGGGTGATAAAATGATATTGACTCTGAGTAATTAAAAGTCATTTCCATATTCAAATACGCCCTGATTGAGGAGAAATAGCTTGCCTTTAATTGCCTGGAGCGGGGAGAGGAGCAACTTTCGGAGCGTGCAAGCCCCGGTAAATGCAGCTCCGCTTGGCAGCGTGCGAATGGCCCGGGGAGGAGGAGGAGGAGGGAGGAGGAGGAAGAGGAGGAGGCAGCACAGAGGGTGAAGGTGTGACCCTGCCACCCTCCAGAGGCTCTTCCTTTGATAATTGTTTCCCAATTATCAATCCCAGAACAAGGCGCTCCTTCCTCCCCCTCATCCAGGGGCATTCCCAGGAAAATGGGAGCAGGAATCCAGGCTTGGGGTCGCAGGGACAGCCCCCCAAATCCTTGTGCCTCAGGAGGGGATCCTCTGGGTGATCACGGGTGGGCACAGCCCCAAATGCCCCTTTCCAACCCCCCCAGTGTGCCACCAGCAGGTCCCCGAGTGCCACCACAGGATTCCCACGCCTCCCCGAGTGCCACCACGCTGTCACTGTCGCGGGGTCCCCGCAGCAGCGCTGGGACAGCGAGGGGCAGAGCTCTCCCAGCCTCCTCCTGGAGCCCCTCCAGCGCTTCCCTGCGGGATTTTGGGCTCTGCTTGGTTTCCTAGGGAAACGGGGCTGCAGCTCGGCTCAGCCCCCGCGCACGGGGGTGTGCGGGGAAACGGGGGTGTGAGGGGAAATGTGGGTGTGCAAAGGAAATGTGGGTGAGCAGGGAGGGATGTGGGTGCCCTACACCCTCTGTCTCCTCTCCCAGCTCTCCTTGGAGCCTCCCAAACCCCCCAGGAAGGGATTGGAGCAGAGTCCGCACTCCCGGGTGTCCCCTGAGCAGGAATCCTTGGAGACGATGCAGGTCCTGCATCCCTGAGGATGCTCTGGCGTGCAAAGGATGTGCAGGGGGGCCATGGGTGTGCAGAGGGGGGGATGTGGGTGCCCTGCACCCCCTCGCAGCTCTCTCTGGATCCTCCCAACCCCCCCCCCAGAAAGTGACTGCAGCAAAGTCCCCACTCCTGCGTGTCCCTTGAGCAGGAATCCTTGGGGACGATGCAGGTCCTGCATCCCTGAGGATGCTCCGGTGTGCAAAGGAAATGTGGGTGAGCAGGGAGGGATGTGGGTGCCCTGCACACTCTGTTTCCTCTCCCAGCTCTCCCTGGAGCCTCCCAAACTCCCCAGGAAGGGATTGGAGCAGAGTCTGAACTCCTGGGTGTCCCTTGAGCATGGATGCCAGGGGATGATGCAGGTCCTGCATGCCTGAGGATGCTCTGGCGTGCAAAGGAAATGTGGATTTGCAGGGAGGGGCCATGGGTGTGCAGAGGGGGGATGTGGGTGCCCTGCACCCTCTCCCAGCTCTCCCTGGATTCTCCTGAACCCCCAGAAAGGGATTGGAGCAGAGTCCCCACTCCTGCGTGTCCCTTGAGCAGGAATCCTTATGGATGATGGAGGTCCTGCATCCCTGAGGATGCTCTGGCATGCCGGAGGGACCTGGGTGCAGGTGTCACCAGTGTGCAGGAGGGACCAGGGCTATCCCCACACTGGGATCCCAGTGGGAATGGGGTCACCCCCACAGGACCAGCCCCATCCCCATACCGGGATCTGGGAGATGTGGAAAGGGATCTGGGAGAAGATGGGGACCATGATCCTGAGCACCCTGAGCACCCCAATCCTCTCCTGACCTCACCTTTGTGCTCCTGCAGTTCCAGGAACCCACAGGGAGAAAACTGCCAGGAATCACCAATTCCTTCCAATTCTCTCATCCCCAATCCCAGATCCCCATCCCCAGTGGGAATGGGGTCACCCCCACAGGACCAGAGCTATCCCCACACTGGGATTCCACTGGGAATGGGGTCACCCCCAAAGGACCCAAGCTATCCCCACACTGGGATCCCAGTGGGAATGGGGTCACCCCCACAGGACCAGGGCTATCCCCATACTGGGATCCCAGTGGGAATGGGGTCACATCCACAGGACCAGACCTATCCCCATACTGGGATCCCAGTGGGAATGGGGTCACATCCACAGGACCAGGGTTATCCCCATACCGGGATCCTAGTGGGAATGGGGTCACCCCCACAGGACCAGAGCTATCCCCACACCGGGATCCCAGTGGGAATGGGGTCACCCCCACAGGACCAGGGTTATCCCCACACTGGGATCCCAGTGGGAATGGGGTCACCCCCACAGGACCAGGGCTATCCCCATACCGGGATCCCAGTGGGAATGGGGTCACCCCCACAGGACCAGGGCTATCCCCATCCTGGGATCCCAATTGGGAATGGGGTCACCCCCACAGGACCAGAGCTATCCCCATAGCGGGATCCCAGTGGGAATGGGGTCACCCCCACAGGACCAGGGTTATCCCCACACTGGGATCCCACTGGGAATGGGGTCACATCCACAGGACCGGGGTTATCCCCATCCTGGGATCCCACTGGGAATGGGGTCACCCCCACAGGACCAGAGCTATCCCCATCCTGGGATCCCACTGGGAATGGGGTCACATCCACAGGACCAGGGCTATCCCCACACTGGGATCCCAGTGGGAATGGGGTCACATCCACAGGACCAGAGCTATCCCCATAGCGGGATCCCAGTGGGAATGGGGTCACATCCACAGGACCAGAGCTATCCCCACACTGGGATCCCAGTGGGAATGGGATCACCCCCACAGGACCAGGGCTATCCCCACACCGGGATCCCACTGGGAATGGGGTCACATCCACAGGACCAGGGTTATCCCCACACTGGGATCCCACTGGGAATGGGGTCACATCCACAGGACCAGGGTTATCCCCACACTGGGATCCCAGTGGGAATGGGGTCACATCCACAGGACCAGGGCTATCCCCATACCGGGATCCCACTGGGAATGGGGTCACATCCACAGGACCCCAAACCCGAGGCCCATCCCCTCTCCCAGGCTATCCCTGCTCAGCAGGGCAAATAAAGCGGGATAAAAGCTGGGGCTGGGTGGGGAATTAAAGCACCATAATTAAAGGGGAAAAATTTTCCAGCACGCTGAAGCCAGAAGAGGATCATTGTGTTTGCCTCCCACATCCCAGATGGATGCAGACAACGCCGGGGAGAGCGTGGAGAGGAGGAGAGGAAGGGTGTGAGTGAGACCGGGACGTGTGTGAGCAGAAATTGAATTTTTATCAGTTCCTATGTAGATTGTGTTTATTCATCTGTCTCCTCTCCATCTCCCCCTGCATCTCCTTATTTCTTTGACAAAATTACTTTCCTCCTTTGGCCTAATTTTGTTTGTACAGATAGCAGCTGCTTCCTCCCGTTCCGGCAGAAGAAATATCCCGGTAAATGAGGTGTTCCATGTCCCTGGAACAGGTTGGAGCTGCTCCCCAGAGCCCCTGGGACACAGCTCCATCCCAAAATAAAATTATTATTTTCATTTTATTGTTTATTTCACTATTTTCATTAAAAACAAATAAAAATAATATTAATATTAAAATAAATTAAAATAATATTAATATTTAAATAATAATAATACATAAAATAATGAATACTATTAATATTAAAAAATAAATAATAAATATTGAAAATAAAAATATTGAAAAATCTTCAAAATAGTAGAGTATTTATATTATTTTACTTTTATTATTTATTTCAATATTTTAATTAAAATTAAAATAATGGATATTATTAAAAAATATAAAAATATTAAAATATAAAAATATTAAAAATATTTAAAGTTTTGTGGAATTTTTTTCCCCTCAGAAAAAAAAACATTCCCGGCAGGATCTGTCACTCTCTTTCTCCCCGGCTGGACTGGATTCTTTTGGAATCTTGAGGAGATTCCCTCTGGATGCTCCCAAAAACTGGGGTGATCAGGAATAAAAATAGGGGCATTTTTACCCAAAAAACCCCAATCCTCTCCTGACCGCACTCCTGGCGGATTTTCCCCCCAGAAGAAGAGGGAAAGGAGCTGGGAGGAGATGGAAATTCTGATCCTGAGCATCCCAATCCTCTCCTTGTGGGCTTTGACCCCCTGAAGATGTGGGAAGGGATTTGGGAGAGGGAAAATCCACCAGGAATGAGGTCAGGAGAGGATTGGGGTGCTCAGGGTCATGGTCCCCATCTTGTCCCAGATCCTTTTCCACATCTGAAAGGGGTCAAATCCCGCAAGGAGAGGATTGGGATGCTCAGAATCAGAGTCCCCATCCTTTCCCAAATCCCTTCCTTTCTCTTATGGGGGGAAAATCCACATGGAGTGAGGTCAGGAAATAATTGGGATGCTCAGGATGCTCAGGACCATGGTCCCCATCTTCTCCCAGATCCCTTTCCATATCTTCAAGGGGTCAAAACCCACAAGGAGATGATTGGGGTGCTCAGAATCAAAGTCTCCATCCTTTCCCAAATCCCTTCCTTTCTCTTATGGGGGGAAAATCCACCAGGAGTGAGGTCAGCAGAGGATTGGGATGCTCAGGTTGCTCAGAATCACCGTGCCCATCTTCTCCCAGATCCCTTCCCACATCTTCAGGAGGTCAAAGCCCATAAGGAGAGGATTGGGATGCACAGGATCAGAGTCCCCATCTCCTCCCAAATCCCTTCCTTTCCCTCATGGGGGAAAATCACTTGCAGTGATGTCAGGAGAGGATTGGGATGGTCAGGATCACAGTCCCCATCCTCTCCCAAATCCCTTCCCACATCTGAAGGGGGTCAAGGCCCATAAGGAGAGGATTGGGATGTTCAGGATTAGAGTCCCCATCTCCTCCCAGCTCCTTTCCCTCCTCTTATGGGGCAAAGCCCATCTGGAATGGAGTCAGGAGAGGATTGGGATGCTCAGGATCACAGTCCTCATCTTCTCCCAAATCTCTTCCCACATCTGCAGTGGGTCAAGGCCTACAAGGAGAGGATTGGGATGATCCAGGTGCTCAGGATCACAGTCCCCATCTTCTCCCAGATCCCTTCCCACATCTTCAGGGGGTCAAAGCCCATTAGGAGAGGATTGGGATGTTCAGGATCACAGTGCCCATCCTCTCCCAAATCCCTTCCTTTCCCTCATGGGGGAAAATCACTTGCAGTGATGTCAGGAGAGGATTGGGATGGTCAGGATCAGAGTCCCCATCTCCTCCCAGCTCCTTTCCCTCCTCTCATGGGGCAAAGCCCATCTGGAATGGGGTCAGGAGAGGATTGGGATGCTCAGAACCCTCAACACCATGGTCCCCATCTCCTCCCTTCCCATTTGGAGTGGGGCAAAGCCCATCCAGGCTGAGGTCAGGAGAGGATTGGGATGCTCAGGGTCACGGTCCTCATCTTCTCCCAAATCTCTTCCCACATCTGCAGTGGGTCAAGGCCTACAAGGAGAGGATTGGGATGCTCAGGGTGCTCAGGATCACAGTCCCCATCTTCTCCCAGATCCCTTCCCACATCTTCAGGGGGTCAAAGCCCACAAGGAGAGGATTGGGATGCCCACAATCACAGTTCCCCATTTCCATTTCCTCCCAGGTCCCTTCCCTCCTCTTCTGGGGGGAAAACCCACCTGGGGGAGTGAGGATTGGGATGCCCAGCTCAGAGCAGGGCAGTGCCACCAAGCGGCACCCACAGCTCAGCCGTGCCCTCGGTGCCCTCTGGGGTCACCAGCTGCCACCAGGGCTGGGCCAGGCTCGGATCCCGTTCCCCCTCGGTGCCCTCGGTGCCCTCGGGGCTGCCACCAGTTGTCACCAAAGCTCGGCCAGGCTCGGATCCCGGCGGGATCGCGCTCCGGTCCCGCGGGCTCTGACACGTTCCGCAACATTGCCCGGTAATTGCGGCTCCCGAAAAGCAATTACGGCTCCGGCAGCCCCGCGGCGGCGGAGGCGACGCTGTTATTTATTCATTCACCGAGCTGGCTGCCCTGGAGTGCTGCTGGCACCGGGGACGGGGCACTTAACCCCCCGTGGAGTGGCCGTGACGGTGACACTTGGCACAGCGGGGCCGGGGACATCGATTTCCACTGGCCGTGCCTCAGTTTCCCTTTCCTTACAGCTCCTTTCCTTTCCTTCCCAGCTCGTGGGGTCTCCCTGGATGCAAATCTCCACCCCAATTCCCCATCCTGGGTGGCACCGGTGACACTGGGGGCGCTTCCCTGCATCCCAGCTCCCCATTCTGTGTGGCACTGGTGGCACTGGGGACACTGGTGTCACTTCCCTGCGTCCCATCCCCTTCCCTCCATCCCAATTCCCCCATTCTGGGTGGCACTGATACTTTCCTCCATCCCAATTCCCCATTCCACGTGGCACTGGTGGCACTGGTGGCACCTCCTTGCATCCCACCCCTATCCCTCCATCCCAGTTCCTCATTCTGGGTGGCACTGGGGACATTTCCCTGCATCCCAATTCGCCCATTCTGGGTGTCTCTGGTAGCACTGGGGACATTTCCCTGCATCCCATCCCCTTCCCTCCATCCTAATTCCCCCGTTCTGGGTGGCGCTGGTGGCACTGGGGACACTTCTTTGCATCCCAATTCCCCCATTCTGGGTGGCACTAGTGACACTGGGGACACTTCCCTGCATCCCATCCCCTTCCCTCCATCCTAATTCCCCCATTCTGGGTGGCACTGGTGGCACTGGGGACATTTCCCTGCATCCCACCCCCTTCCTTCCACTCCAATTCCCCCCTTCTGGGTGTCTCTGGTGGCACTGGTGGCACTGGAAATACTTCCCTCCACCCCAATTCCCCATTCTTGATGGCACTGGTGGCACTGGGGACACTTCCCTCCACCCCAATTCACCCCTCCGGGTGGCACTGATGGCACTGGAGGCACTTCTCCGCATCCTAATTCTCCATTCTTGGTGGCTCTGGTGGCACTGGTGACACTTCCCTGCATCCCAGTTCCCCATCCTGGGTGGCACTGGTGGCACTGGTGCCACTTCCTTGCTTCCCTCCCTTCCCTCCACCCCAATCCCCCATTCCCAGGACAGCCACATCCTCCCAGGGGGACACCCCAGGGGGACACGGTGGCGTCAGGGTGGCACCGCTGCCCTCGCAGCTGCCCCGGGGCCGTGCAGAGCACGCAATTAGCAAATTAATTAATTATCGAGCGGCGAGGGGGATTTCGTAGCTCGGAGCTGTCACATCACCCGTGTTTTGTCAAGCGAGATGACGACTGGTGGAATTATTGCTGCGGTGCCGGGGCTGGGGAAAAAAAGAGGAGAGAGAGAGAGGGAGAGACTTGCAGGGAGAGGGGAGGATAAAAATATAAAGGGAAGAGATAGGGAAGAACAAGATAAGTGGGTTTTGTTGCTAATGGAAGCTGGCACAGGGACAGGATCGCAACTATTAGAAGACAACACTCACTACACTACGAGTGGCTCTGAATGATCCTCTTAATTAACCACCAGCACAAAAGGAGCCCCTGCCCACCTCCAAAGCCGGCGGCGCTGCTGGAGGAGCAGCCACGGCTCCGTGAGGACGCCCACGGATCCGGGCCGTGCCCAGCGGTGACACGGAAAGAGCTGGCGACCCAATGGGGACAGCGAAAAAAGCTCCCTGTCCCCTCCTGCCACCTCCCAGAGGGGCTGGCAGCGATGGCAGCGCTGCTGAAGGGACACGATTCTCCCTCCCCGCCCGCCCCGCTTCCCCTCCATCATCTCCCAGGGCCGGATTCAAGCGCGATGTAAAAATAACAGCCCGCCCTCCCACTTGGGAAATTGATTCCTTCGCTTCCCACCCGGCTCCGGCTTTAAATATCCCCATTTCCATGCAGATGGTGCTGCCTCCCTGCACCAGCCCGCTGCCGAGCCCGGGGGTGGCCGTGCTGGGACCTCGTCCTGTCCCCACAGAGCACCCGATGCTCCTTCCCCAGCTGGGAGGTGACACGGAGCGGTGGCAGTGCCAGGGAGCGCCACCCTGCCCGCCAAGGGAGCCGCGTTGGGGTCCCATCCCAAATGCAACCCCACAAATCCCATCCCAAATGCAACCCCACAAATCCCATCCCAAATCCAACCCCGCAAATCCCATCCCAAATCCAATCCCACAAATCCCATCCCCAGCACGAGGAGCAGCAGATGCCAGGGCTGGAGAGAGGATGAGGAGAAGCCACTTTTGGGGTCTCATCCCAAATCCAACATCCCAAAATCCAACCCCAGCATGAGGAGCAGCAGATGCCAGGGATGATGGAGGGATGAGGAGGAGCCACTTTTGGGGTCTGATCCCAAATCCAACCTCACAAATCCCATCCCAAATGCAACCCCACAAATCCCATCCCAAATCCAATCCCACAAATCCCATCCCCAGCACGAGGAGGAGCAGATGCCAGGGATGGAGGGAGGATGAGGAGGAGCCTCTTTTGGGGTCTCATCCCAAATCCAACACCCCAAATCTCATCCCATCCCCACAGCACAATGCCAGGGATCCAGGAGGGGATGAGGAGGAGCCACTTTTGGGTCTCATCCCAAATCCAAACCCACAAATCCCATCCCAAATCCAACCCCACAAATCTCATCCCAAATCCAATGCCCCAAATCCCACGCCATCCCCACAGCACGATGCCAGGGATGGGGAGGATGAGGACGAGCCGCTTTGGGGTCTCATCCCAAATCCAACTCCCCAAATCCCATCCCCAGCAGGAGGAACAGCAGATGCCAGGGATGGGGAGGATGAGGAGGAGCCTCTTTTCGGTCTCATCCCAAATCCAACCCCACAAATCCCATCCCCATCCCCAGCACGAGGAGCAGCAGATGCCAGGGATGGGGAGGGAGGATGAGGAGGACGTGGGCAGCCGTGGCTGTGCCCTACTTTTCTAGGGCAAAAATCTGGAGAGGGGAAAAGCAGAGCTGTCGTGTGAGCGAAGCCGGCATCTGTGCCGGCTGGCAGAGCTCACACCCACGGCCCCCAGCCCTGCCAGCCTCCCCAGCAGGCCGGGAGAAGGGGGACAGGAGGTTCTGACAGGAATTTAGGGTTCTGTAGGGTCTCAGGGATGGGATAACGCCCCCATGGAGCCGGGGATGAGAGAGGAGCGGGGCCGCGCGTTGTAACTTCTGAGGGGAGGATGGGTTTGAAGAAGCCGCCGCAGGGCTCCCGGAGGGATCTCTGCCAGCTCCTCAAAGTGCTTTAATTCCTTCCCCTTAATTCCTTCCCCTCGGCAGCCGCGGGAGCAGCGGAGATTCATGGCAGCGCTCCCGAGTTATCCCTGCCTCGCCGAGCGAGGAGGCAGCGAGGGAGATGCGGAGCTTCTGCCTCGGCCAAAACCCTGCTCGTGTCTCGGGGCAGGGCCCGATCCCCCCCCAAATTCCTGCCAAGAATGTTCTGGGTTCAGAGCCTGATCCTCCCCAGATTCCTGCTGGGAATATCCTGAGTGCAGAGCCTGATCTTCCCCAAATTCCTGCCGGGAATATCCCCCCAAATTCCTGCCGGGAAGATGCTGAGTGCAGAGCCTGATTCCCCCAGATTCCCCCTGGGAAGATGCCAAGTACAGAACCTGTTCCCCCCCTTCAGTTCCTGCTGGGAAGATGTTGAGTGCAGAACTCGATCCCCCCCCCAAATTTCTGCCAGGAAGATCCTGAGTACAGAACCTGATTCTCCTCCCCAAATTCCTGCCTAATCCTCCCAAAATTCCTGCCAGGAAAATGCCAAGTGCAGAGCTTGATGCCCCACCAAAAACTGAGTGGAGAATGCTGGGAACAGAACCTGATCCCCCCCGCCAAATTCCTGCCGGGAATATCCCCCCAAATTCCTGCCAGGAAGATGCTGAGTGCAGAGCCTGATTCCCCCAAATTCCCCCTGGGAAGATGCCAAGTACAGAACCTGTTCCCCCCCCCTTCAATTCCTGCTGGGAAGATGCTGAGTGCAGAACTCGATTCCCCCCCCAAATTTCTGCCAGGAAGATGCTGAGTACAGAACCTGATCCCCACCCCCAAATTCCTGCCTAATCCCCCCAAAATTCCTGCCAGGAAAATGCCAAGTGCAGAGCTTGACGCCCCCCCCCCAAAAAACTGAGTGGAGAATGCTGAGAACAGAACCTGATCCCCCCCCAAATTCCTGTCAGGAAGATCCCCCCAAATTCCTGCTGGGAAGATGCTGAGTGCAGAGCCTGATCTTCCCCAAATTCCTACCAGGAAGATTCTGAGTGCAGAGCCTGATCCCCCTCAAATTCCTGTTGGGAATATCCTGAGTGCAGAGTCTGATCCCCACAAATTCCTACCAGGAAGATTCTGAGTGCAGAGCCTGATCTCCCCCAAATTCCTGCCAGGAAGATCCTGAGTGCAGAGCTTGATCCCCCCACAAATTCCTGCTGGGAATATAATCCCAAATTCCTTCTGGGAAGATCCTGAATACAGAACCTGATCTTCCCCAGATTCCTGTCATGAAGATCCCCCCAGATTCCTGCCAGGAAGATGCTGAGTTCAGAGACCAATTCCCCCGCAAATTCCTGCTGGGAAGATCCAGAATTCAGAGCCTGATTCCTCCCAAATTCCTGCCAGGAAGATGCTGAGTTCAGAACCCAATTCCCCCCCAAATTCCTGCTGGGAAGATCCAGAGTTCAGAGCCTGATTTCCCCCAAATTCCTGCCAGGAAGATCCTGAGTGCAGAGATTGATCCCCCCAAATTCCTGCCAGGATGATGCTGAGTTCAGAACCCAATTCCCCCCCACAAATTCCTGTTGGGAAGATCCTGAATTCAGAACCTCCCCCAGCCTCGGTGTAACCAAAGGGAGCTGGTGACGGTTCTTGGCCAAATTTGGGTGAAAAACCCCAAGATTTAGAGCAGCTTCAGGGAAAAGGGTCAATGGTGCCAAGGGGAGTTCACAAACCCATCCCACCCCCGGGCAAGGCTCCGTGTCCCGGCATTCCCCGATCCCAAACGCCTCCCCGGGCTGAGGCTGGCAGGAAAATCATCATTGCTGCTGAAGGGAAGGAGGCAACAGGGCGAGCACAAACAGCATTTACATATCCTTAATTCTATTTTAGCACCTCCCGGGCTATTTCTGGCGCGGCAGAAACACAACAGGAGTGCAAGGCCAGAGAAAGGGCAAGGAACGGGCTCGGAATGTGGGACAGGGGGAGGAAAATAAACGCCGGGCATGGGAATGGCTCTGTCCTGCTTTGTCACAGGCTCTGCTTTGCTCCTCAGCTGGGCGGGACAAAGGGACACGAATGTCCCCAAACACGCCAGTCCCGAGTGCGGTTTGAGGGTGACAATCAGCATATCCCGGCTTTTCCTGGCTGGGAAAAGCAGAGCTGGGGGGACAACCCCGCAGCCGGAGGGGACAGGCCAGGTCCGGCTCCGCAGCATCCTCGCCTGTTGCCAGGACAACAGGATGTGATGGAGCCTCCTCCTCCTCCTCCTCCTCCTCCTCTTCCTGGGATGTGGGGGGCCCAGCAGGCGGCACGTTTGGGGTGCTGGGGGAGCCCCCCAAGTCTCAGAGGAGCCCCCAAAGTGCCACCTGCGCCCAGCGGGCACGGGCAGGGAGGCGGGCACGGGGCACAGCGGGATGGAAGCCGCCGGGACAAGCTCAGATCCCGCAGGATCAGCCCATGGCAGCGCCTCTGCCCCTCCGCCGGCGCAGGGCAGGGCCCGGGGGCTGGCACAGGGTGCCCCGTGCCCGGCGGGTTCCTGGAGCGCCGGGCACAGGGGCTGGAAACGCCCCGAGGCTCCCGAGCAGCCACAAAGGTGCAGCTCCGGTTCTGTGCTCCCGGTGCCATGGCAACCTTTCCCACTTGGCTTAATTACAGAGCGGCTGCGCCTCCGCGGGGGGGCTGGGGTCTGCTCCATCCCTGCTCCATCCCTGCTCCATCCCTGCTCCATCCCTGATCCATCCCTGATCCATCTCTGCTCCATCCCTGCTCCATCCCTGCTCCATCCCTGCTCCATCCCTGCTCCTTGTCTGCTCCTTGTCTGCTCCATCCCTGCTCCATCCCTGCTCCATCCCTGCTCCTTGTCTGCTCCATCTCTGCTCCATGTCTGCTCCATTCCTGCTCCATTCCTGATCCATTCCTGCTCCATCCCTGCTCCATCCCTGATCCATTCCTGCTCCATCTCTGCTCCTTGTCTGCTCCATCTCTGCTCCATCCCTGCTCCTTGTCTGCTCCATCTCTGCTCCATTTCTGCTCCTTGTCTGCTCCATCCCTGCTCCATCCCTGATCCATTCCTGCTCCATCTCTGCTCCTTGTCTGCTCCATTCCTGCTCCATCCCTGCTCCTTGTCTGCTCCATCTCTGCTCCATCCCTGCTCCATCTCTGCTCCATCCCTGCTCCATCTCTGCTCCATGTCTGCTCCATCCCTGCTCCTTGTCTGCTCCATCTCTGCTCCATCCCTGCTCCATCTCTGCTCCATCCCTGCTCCATCTCTGCTCCCTCCCTCCATCCATCCATCCATCCATCCATCCATCATCCATCCATCCATCCATCCATCATCCATCATCCATCCATCCATCCATCCATCCATCCATCCATCATCCATCATCCATCCATCCATCATCCATCCATCCATCCATCCATCCATCCATCCATCCATCCATCATCCATCCATCCATCCATCCATCCATCCATCCATCCATCCATCATCCATCCATCCATCATCCATCCATCC
This sequence comes from Passerculus sandwichensis, assembly GCA_031885435.1. Classification (NCBI taxonomy): domain Eukaryota; kingdom Metazoa; phylum Chordata; class Aves; order Passeriformes; family Passerellidae; genus Passerculus; species Passerculus sandwichensis. The sequence goes on along the minus strand of CM063159.1, from coordinate 2,146,391 downwards.
ATCCATCCATCCATCCATCCATCCATCCATCCATCATCCATCCATCCATCCATCCATCCATCCATCCATCCATCCATCCATCCATCCATCCATCCATCCATCCATCCATCCCCAGCTCAACATTCCCCCCTCTTCCATGAAGAAACCAGTTTGGGGTTGGATTCTCCATGGGGAACACTGGAAAACTCCATCCCAGCAGGCAAGAAGATCCCAAAGTGAATCCCAGCAAATCCTTGAGGATCCAAGGACAGAGATGAGACATCTCCACCCCCACGGGACATTCCCTGCTCAGGGCAGGGCTCCAGTGCAAATCTCTCTGTAATTAATTACACACAATTAACCTCCTGTGGCAGCTGACCCTGACCCCGTGGTGTGGGATTTAAGGATTGATTGATCCCAAAAAAATCCCACAAGAGCCCTGTGGGAGCAGCTCCCCATCCTGGGGCAGATCTTGGAGCTGATGTGGACATCCATGGCTGGAGAATCCCTGGAGAAATGCAATTTATGGCAATTAAAAAAACAAAAAACAAGGGGGAAAGGAGCCCTCTGGAGCTGGAGAGAGCGTGAGAAATTAAAAAAAAAATTTAAAAAAAGAGAGAAGGGAAAATATAAAAACCCAACCCAAGCCAGCAGCAGTGCTGGGCTTCAAAGGTCACCTCTGGGCATGAATTTTAATTTCACACAGGAGTTTTGTTCATTTGTTAATTATTTTCAGATGAAAAGGGAGATATTCCTGCGGAGGGTGAGGAAAGGGCCACGGCAGCATTTGAATTTCAAAGGCGAGGCTGTTTGCAAGGAAAACACAAGGGGAGAGAAGGGAGGGAGAACTTGGGGAGGGGAGAGAGGCTGGAGAGGTCCCCCCTTGCCACAGGGACACGCTGAGGGCACGGAGGCTCCAAAAAAACCTTGGAATTGCATTAAAAAAAAAAAAACCTTGGAATTGCATCCAAAAAAACCCTTGGAATTGCGTCCTGATCCTCTTTCCAGGGAATATCGTGCACACCATGGAAACACTTCGTGGGTTGGAGCGTCCTGATCCTCCTCTCCATAAACAGGAACAGCCGGGATGAGCCCTGACCCCTTTAGAAAGCTCAGGAACGATCCCAAAACCAACTCCAAGAGGGATTTTTTGGCCTCTTTTTTTTTGTTTTTTTTGGAATCTCCATAGGTTTTGCAACCCCAGGAGGAGGATGAGGAGGAGGAGGAGGGAGAAGAGCAAAAGCTGTTGGAAAGCTCCAGGCAGGAGAGGGGCAGGGGGAATGAAGCAGGGAATGTTTTTCCTCCTCCTTTCAGCTTTTAGGGCAGCAGTTTGCTTTTTATGGAGCTGCACATCAACCACAACGGGGTCAACCAAACCTCCCCCACCTCAAAATTCCCAGCATTTCCCAGCATCCTGCACCCCAAAATCTGCTCCCTCTGGGATGGAGCAGATCCGTGGGAACCTCCCTGGATGGAAGGGGAAGGGGGTCACCAACTCCCAGCCAGGCAAATCCCGCCTGGAATTTCTCCTTTCCGCTTTTCCTTTCGAGGCAGAGTCGGGAATTCCCAGGAAATCGTTCCCCAGGAAAGGGCACAAGCAGTGATGGGGAAAAGCGAATTCTTTTCCCACGGATAAAGCAAATATTTCCCTTTTCCAGATAAAAGCGTGTATCCCACAAGGAGGGGTGGGAGGGAGGAATCCCAGGGGACAGGGAGAGCCTGAACAGCAGGGAAATCTCCTCTTAAACCCCCAAATCCTCCCCAAGGGCCCGTGCCTCAGTTTCCCCACCCAGCTGGGCACAAGAGGAAGATTAGGGCGAGGATTCACCCTCGTCGTTCAGCTCTTCATTTCCCACTGGAACTGCCAGGGGAGGGGATCCCACCCTCAGCTCCTCAGCCCTGCCAAATCCAGGGAAAAGCCCAATTTCCACAGTTCTGAGCCCGTCCTGATCTCCTAAAACCCAGCGATTTTCTGCCTGATGGGGAATTAAATCACGGAGGAGCGGAATGCAGGGAACGATCCCAAATCCCTGCACTGCTCCCATATCACCCCTCCAAAAAGGGACAAAAAGGCAGGAAAGGGGCTTGGTGACCCCAAACCCCCTCTCCTGCTCACCCACAGGTACCAAGAAACCCCAAAATCCTCACTCTGTATTATGGGGCTGCTCCTGGAGCTTCCCCATCCCAAGGGATTCGTGTCCCACTCCATAAATCAGCAGTTTTACCCTTCCCTGGGGGGGGATCTGGCTGATAAAGCAGCAATAAAATTATGGATAAAGTTATTAACGAAGAGAAGCAGCTCCCTTCTGGCAGCACAGAGATAGATTGGGAGATTCCCAGGTGAATTCCTGCCGCAATCCCAAAATCCCGGTGGCACCGGGGCTGGCAGTGCCACCACCCCGAGCTGATGCCACCCTCTGTCCCCACCCCCCCCCGGCACCTGCGCTGAAATCGCTCCGTATTTTTATGTGGCTGTAAGAAAACACGCAAAGATCGGCCGCATTTAAATGCAAATTGCGTTATTTCTGTCTCGGGGAAAAAAAAAAAAAAAGAAAAAGAAAAAAAAAAGCGTCATTAATACATTTTCTGCAATTTGGAGAAATCAGTGGCAATTATTTTTTTCATAACGAGCCATTAGCCAACTTTCATTTGAAGGGGAGGAGGGGAAAAGGGGGGGAAAAAGAAAAGATTAAAAACCTCAAGGAAATCATTCAGTGACTGACACATTTCCTCGCAGGTCTTGGAGCTGCCTGCTCATCCCAATAATTACAAAGGGAAGGAGCTAAAAGTACTTCCAGGAGGAGGATGTGCAAAATTCCAAGTGTTTTTCCAAGGGGTTGATCCAGCACCATGAGGAGCATTAAACATCCTTGGGATAAATGGAAAAGGGACACTGAGGGTTGGACATCAACCCTAAAACCATCCCAAAATGGCTCGTTATGAAAAAAAAAAAAAATAATTTCCACTGATTTCTCCAAAATGGGGTGGTTTTAGGGCTGATGGATGAGATTTTGGGGCTCTTCAGGGATAATTTTAGGTTGGGAGAGGCCTTAAAATCCGTCTGGTTTCACCTTTCACCATCCCAGGTATCACCAAGCCCCATCCAAGCAGATCTTGGGCATTTCCAGGGATGGGACATGGGGGATTTTTCCTGGAGCTGAGGGTGCTGAGGGTCTAGAAGCTTCTCCAGCGTTTCCTGATGTCCGTGCCCAGACGTTGATGGGGTTGGGGTGGGATTTGAAGGGTCAGGACAGAGGGAAAGGCCTCGTGTGAGGTCTCAGGTATCCAGGTGGTGCCTGACTTTGGAATGAGCAGGTCCCCACTGGAATCGTGATCTCCTGCCTGCTCTGCTGCTAAATGAAAGGGAGCAGAGAGGAGAAAAGAAAAGAGAGATCCGTGGTGAGATTAAAGGGGAAAAGAAAAAAAAAAAAAAAAAAAAGAAAAGAAAAAAGTAAAAAGGAAGGCGCCCGCTCTTGTTCGGATTCCTCGGGGTGAAGAGCGAATTTCCATAACGCTGGAAGTGCTCATTAAGCGCTGTTAAGTGACAGTCCCCACCCCCGGAGCGCAGCAGGGGTGGCTCTTTCCCCACCAGGAAAGCACATCCCAGCCTCTCCGGGGTGGGATTTGGGATAAACCAGAGGTGCCAGGCACCACCTTTTCGGATTTTCCTCATCCTCCCTCCCTTCTCATCCTAAAAGGAGTCAGCAACCAAAGGGAAGAGCCCCAAAACTCCCCAAAACCGGGTGGGGAGTGGCAAAGTCAGAGCCAACCAAGCTCTGGGGGATATCAAAAGTGGCATCAGAGCTTTGGCAATGCCGCCTTTCTGTTGGATAAAACAGGAAAATTCCTGAATTCTCCTCCCTGGGCACGCAGGAGAGGAGGCAGCAGCCCCCCACCCTCAGCACCTGGGGGCTGGGGGAGTCATCTGGGCCTGGTCCTGAGTCCCAGTGGCCTCCATCTATTGATATCCATTGATATCCATCGATATCCATTGATATCCATCGATATCCATCAATATTTGATATCCATTGATATCCATCGATATCCATCAATATTTGATATCCATTGATATCCATCCAATGTCCGTTGATATAGATCAATAACCATGGATATCCATCAGTATCCATCAATAACCATCAATATCCACCAATAACCATCGGTATCCATTGATATCCATTGATATCTATTTATATTAATCAGTATCCATGGATATCCATCAATAGCCATCAATATCCATCAATATCCATCAATAACCATCAATAGCCATGGATACCCATCAATGTCCACCAATATCCACCAATACCCACCAATATCCATCAATTACCATCGATACCGACCAATATCCCCCAATACCCATCAATAATCATCAATAACCACCAACACCCACCAACACCCACCAGTACCCATCAATATCCATCAATACCCACCAATATCTCCCAATACTCACCAATATCTCCCAATACCCACCAATACCCACCAATACCCATCAATATGCACCAATACCCACCAATACCCACCAATACCCACCAATACCCACCAATACCCATCAATACCCACCAATACCCACCAATACCCACCAATACCCACCAATACCCACCAATACCCATCAATATCCACCAATACCCACCAATACCCACCAATACCCACCAATACCCATCAATATCCATCAATACCCACCAATACCCACCAATACCCACCAATACCCACCAATACCCATCAATATCCACCAATACCCATCAATATCCACCAATACCCACCAATACCCACCAATACCCATCAATACCCACCAATACCCACCAATACCCACCAATACCCATCAATACCCATCGATATCCATCAATACCCCCAATACCCATCAATACCCCACACTCCCACCCTCCCCACTGTCCCCCAGCCCCTCCCAGGCCAGCGCCATTGGGGTCACAGTGGGGTGGGAGCCCCTCCCGCGCTGTCCCCGATCCCAAATCCCAAATCCCTCCCAAGGCCTCATCCCATCCTCCCCACAAATCCCAAATCCTTCCCAAGGCCTCGTCCCATCCTCCCCGCAAATCCCAAATCCCAAATCCCTCCCAAGGCCTCGTCCCATCCTCCCCACAAATCCCAAATCCCTCCCAAGGCCTCGTCCCATCCTCGTCACAAATCCCAAATCCCAAATCCATCGCTCCAGGTGATGGATGACCATGGGGTGACCAAACCCCCCTTCCCAGGAGGAGCTGAGCAGCTCCAGGCTCCTTTTCCCAGGATAATCCCTGGCCCTGGTGACGGTGATGGATGGAGCTGCCATCCCCGCTGGCCTTTCCTATTGACTTTTTTTTTAATTTTAATACACATCATAACCCTGGAGGGATCACAAACACCTGGATCAGCACGGGGAAGGGATGAGGAGCATAAAACATCCCTTGAGAAATGGAAAAGGTTCAGTGAGCATTCCAGAAAGATAGGGCTTGGACATCAGCCCCAAAAGCATCCCAAAAACGCCTTTTTTATTTTAAAAATCAAACCCTGCATCAGCGCAGGGAATGGACGAGGAAAATAAAACATCCTCGGGATAAATGGAAAAGGGACACTGAGCATTCCAGAAATGGAGTAACGGCAAGGAAAGGGTTGGACATCAGCCCTAAAAGCACCCCAAAAATGCAATTTTTTTATTTTAAAAATCAAACACTTGGATCAGCACAGGGAATGGATGAGGAGCATAAAACATCCCTGGGATAAATGTAAAAGGCACACTGAGGGTTCCAGCAAGAAAAGGGTTGGACATCAGCCCTAAAAACACCCCAAAAAATTCCTTTTTTATTTTAAAAATCAAGCACTTGGATCAGCAGAGGGAACGGATTTGGAGCATTAAACATCCTTGGGATAAATGGAAAAGGGACGCTGAGCTTTACAGAAAGATAGGGGTTGGACATCAGCCCTAAAAACACCCCACAAATGTCTTTTTTATTTTAAAAATCAAACACTTGGATTAGCATGGGGAAGGGATGAAGAAAATCAAATATCCCAGGATAAATGGAAATGGGACACTGAGTGTCCTAGCAAGAAAAGGGTTGGACATCAGCCCCAAAACCACCCCCAAATCCACTTTTTTATTTTAAAAATCAAACACCTGCATCAGCACAGGGAATGGATGAGGAGCATAAAATATCTCCAGGAGAAATTGAAAAGGGACATTGAGGGTTCCAGAAATGGGGGAACAGCAAGAAAAGGGTTGGACATCAGCCCTAAAAGCACCCCAAAAACGCTGTTTTTATTCTAAAAATCAAACATCTGGATCAGCACAGGGAATGGACGAGGAAAATAAAACATCCTCGAGATAAATGGAAAAGGGACACTGAGCATTACAGAAATGGAGTAACGGCAAGAAAGGGGTTGGACATCAGCCCTAAAAGCACCCCAAAAATGCAATTTTTTATTTTAAAAATCAAACACTTGGATCAGCACAGGGAATGGATGAGGGGCACAAAATTTCCCTGGATAAATAGAAAAGGGACACTCATGGATCCTGCCCCCAGCAGGAACCAAATCCCAGCTCCTGCAATCCTCCTCTGTCACTCATTGCCACCTCCCTCCACCCCAGCACAGCCAAATCCCTTCCCACCCTCCCAGAACCGAATCCTGAGGGGATTTTTGGGGGTCCCTGGGGGTGTCCCCACTCCCCATGACTCCAATCCCTCATTCTCCAAAGGATCCAGCTGCTGGCTTTGGGTGAAACGCGTTTTAAGGGCCATAAATTCCACCTGGGTTGGCTGAGGATGCTTAATCAAAGCGCCGTGAGTGATCTCCTCTCGGCTTTAGGAGCTTTTTTCACGTCCTCTGGCGCTCCGATATGGATCCAATACCTCCAGGGCCGTAAAGATAAAAAACGGGATAATTGCAGTTATCGGGAGTTTTACGGGTGGGAAAATACAGGGGAAGCACCAAGCAGCACTGACAACTGGTTTTGGGGATGCTGGGAGAGAATCTCCTGCCATCCCAGCTCATTTTTTTATTCCAAAAATCAAAGTTTTTAAAAGGCCTCTCTGTTGTCCCATCTCTAGGTCAGAAAAGGCCTGATCCAACACCCTTGCTCATCCCAATGCTTTTCCCTGACAACTGATTTTGGGGGTGCTGGGAGAGACTTTCCTGTGCAGATCCAGCCATCCCAGCTCATTTTTTATTCCAAAAATCAAAGTTTTTAAAATGCCTTTCTGTTGTCCCATCTCTAGGTCATAAAAAGGCCTGATCCAACACCCTTGCTCATCCCGACGCTTTTCCCTGTAACTGTTTTTGGGGATGTTGGAAGAGACTCTCCTGCATGGATCCACCCATCCCAGCTCCTTTTTCATTCTAAAAATCAAAGTTTTTACAACATCTCTCTGATGCTCCATCTCTGGGTAAGAAAAGCCTAATCCGTCACCCTTGTTCATCCCAATGCTTTTCCCTGACAACTGATTTTGGGGGTGCTGGGAGAGACTTTCCTGTGCAGATCCAGCCATCCCAGTTCATTTTTTATTCCAAAAATCAAAGTTTTTAAAATGCCTCTCTGTTGTCCCATCTCTAGGTCATAAAAAGGCCTAATCCAATACCCTTGCTCATCCCAATGCTTTTCCCTGATAATTGTTTTTGGGGATGTTGGAAGAGACTCCCCTGCATGGATCCACCCATTCCAGCTCCTTTTTTATTCTAAAAATAAAAGTTTTTAAAACACCTCTCAGTTGTCCCATCACTGGGTCATAAAAAGCCTAATCCAACACCCTTGCTCATCCCAATGCTTTTCCCTGATAATTGTTTTTGGGGATGCTGGGAGAGACTCTCCTGCACAGGTTCAGCAATCCCAGCTCCTTTTTTATTTCAAAAATCCAAGTTTTTAAAATGCCTTTCTGTTGTCCCATCTCTAGGTCATAAAAAGGCCTAATCCAACACCCTTGCTCATCCCAATGCTTTTCCCTGACAACTGATTTTGGGGGTGCTGGGAGAGACTTTCCTGTGCAGATCCAGCCATCCCAGCTCATTTTTTATTCCAAAAATCAAAGTTTTTAAAACGCCTTTCTGTTGTCCCATCTCTAGGTCATAAAAAGGCCTAATCAAAATCAAAGTTTTTACAACATCTCTCTGGTGCTCCATCTCTGGGTAAGAAAAGCCTAATCCGTCACCCTTGCTCATCCCAATGCTTTTCCCTGATAATTGTTTTTGGGGATGCAGGGAGAGACTTTCCTGTGCAGATCCAGCCATCCCAGCTCATTTTTTATTTCAAAAATCCAAGTTTTTAAAACGCCTCTTGGTTGTCCCATCTCTAGGTCAGAAAAAAGCCTGATCCGCCACCCTTGCTCATCCCAACATTTTTCCCTGACAACTGTTTTTGGGGATGCTGGGAGAGAATCTCCCTCATGGATCCAGCCATCCCAGCTCCTTTTTTATTTCAAAAATCCAAGTTTTTAAAACGCCTCCCTGTTGCCCCATCCCTAGGTCATAAAAATCCAACACCCTTGCTGATCCCAACGCTTTTCCCTGAGAATTCCTCGCACTTTCCACGCCGGTTCCTCCCCATCTCCATCCCCGAGTGCCGCAGGAGCTCCGCTGAGCCGCTGCCGGGATGAGGCACAGCGCTAATTAAAGCACCCCCGACTACAGCTCCATTACAATTAACAGACAATTAGCAGCACAAGCTGCCGCTCGGGAGCGCCGAGCAGGAGCTGGCAGCGACACAAACCCGCCGTCCCTTCCCGATGGGGATTCGGAGATCCTGGGGCTGGGAAACTCCGGCTGAGCTCCCGGGGCCAGAACAGCGCTGGAGCTGCTCCACCACTTCTCCCTTTTTTTCCTTTCCCTTCTTTTTTTTTTTTTTCTTTCCCCTTTTCCCTTTCCTTCCTTTATTTTCCATCCCTTTCTGTTTTCCCTATTCCTTACTCATTTCCTTTCCCTTTCCTTCCTTTTTTCCCTTTCCCTTTCCTTCCTGTTCTCTCTTTCCCTTCCTTTTCCCCCCATTCTTTCCATTCTCTTTCACTCCCTTCCTTTTTTTCCCTTGCCTTCCTCTTTTTCCCTTCCCTTCCTTTCTTTCCCTTCCCTTCCTGTTTTCCCCATTCCTTCCCCATTCTCTTTCCATTTCCTTCCTTTTTTCCCTTTCCCTTCCCTTCCTCTTTTCCCCTTCCCTTCTTATTTTCCCCTTCCCTTCTTATTTTCCCCTTTCCGTTCCCTTCCCTTCCTTTATTTCCTATCCCCTCCTGTTTTCCCCATTCCTTCTCCATTCTCTCTCTCTTTCCTTCCTGTTTTCCCCTTCCCTTCCTTTTTTCCCAATTCCTTCCATTCTCTTTCACTTCCTTCCTTTTCCCTTTTTTTCCCTTTCCTTTCCCTTCCTTTTTCCCCTTCCTTTCCTCTTTTTCCCTTCCCTTCCCTTCCTTTATTTCCCATCCCTTCCCGTTTTCCCCATTCCCTCACCATTCTCTTTCCCTTCCTTTCCTCTTTTCCCCTTCCCTTCCTTTTTTCCCAATTCCTTCCATTCTCTTTCACTTCCTTCCTTTTCCCTTCCCTTCCCTTCCCTTCCCTTCCCTTCCCTTCCCTTCCCTTCCCTTCCCTTCCCTTCCCTTCCCTTCCCTTCCCTTCCCTTCCCTTCCCTTCCCTTCCCTTCCCTTCCCTTCCCTTCCCTTCCCTTCCCTTCCCTTCCCTTCCCTTCCCTTCCCTTCCCTTCCCTTCCCTTCCCTTCCCTTCCCTTCCCTGGTTTTGATTTCCCACTCCCAATCCCTAAAATCCCAATTAACGAGTAATTAAGCTGCAATATCCCAATAAATCCTCCTTGTCCTTCCCTGGATGCCATCCCGGCGGGAGGGGGACAGGGCCAGCCGGGCCCGGTGACATTCCCTTTTCCAGAGGTGGATTCGAGCCTGGCCATGGGTTGGGACACAAACCATGGGGCTGTGTGACACCCCAAATTCCCAGGGCGGTGGCAGCTCAGTGTCCCTCACCCCTTGTGCATCCTCAGGGGGATGTGAGGAACCCCCCAGACCCCACCCCAAATCGAGGCTGCACCCATCACATCCCAAAATTATCCTGGAGGTTTTCCCCACTCCATCCTCCTTCCCACAGCCCTCCAGAGGGAAACGGGATCGTCCCCTCTCCCTCCTGCCCCCCCGGGCTCCCCGAGGAGCAGCAGGCAGATGTTTGCTCGGTGCCAGTCTGCATCCTGCTGCATCCCATAATGGCATCAATTATCCCGAGCTTTCATCCACGGAGCTCGGCGTTCCCGGGGAAATGGAGATGGATGGAGCCGGGGCGCTCCTGGGGACACCGGGCTGGGGACAGATGGGGAGGGCGCGGAGCTGGGAGGGGCGGGGGCAGCCCGGGGCTGAGGAGCTCCGTGCGTGGCCAGGCGGGCTGGGGAGGGACACAGAGCTTCCCAGAGCATCCCAGAGCTTCCCAGTGCATCCTAGAGCATCCCAGAGCTTCCCAGTTCATCCCAGAGCATCCCAGTGCATGCCAGAGCATCCCAGTTCATCCCAGAGCATCCCAGTGCATCCCAGTTCATCCCAGAGCATCCCAGTGAATGCCAGTTCATCCTAGAGCATCCCAGAGCTTCCCAGTGCATGCCAGAGCATCCCAGTGCATGCCAGAGCATCCCAGTTCATCCTAGAGCATCCCAAAGCATCCCAGTTCATCCCAGTACATCCCAGTTCATCCTAGAGCATCCCAGAGCATCCCAGTTCATCCTAGAGCATCCCAGAGCTTCCCAGTGCATCCCAGTTCATCCCAGAGCATCCCAGAGCATCCCAGAGCATCCCAGAGCATTCCAGTTCATCCTAGAGCATCCTAGAGCATCCCAGTATGTCCCAGTTCATCCCATTTCATCCCAGTTCATCCCAGAGCATCCCACTGCATGCCAGCACATCTCAGTTCATCCCAGAGCATCCCAGTTCATCCCAGAGCTTCCCAGTGCATCCCAGAGCATCCCAGATCACCCCAGATCATCCCAAAGCATCCCAGTTCATCCCAGTACATCCCAGTGCATCCCAGAGCATCCCAGAACTTCCCAGTGCATCCCAGTTCATCCCAGAGCTTTCCAGTGCATCCCAGAGCATCCCAGTGCATGCAAGAGCATCCCAGTGCATCCTAGATCATCCCAGTGCATCCCAGAGCTTCCCAGTACATCCCAGTGCATCCCAGAGCATCCCATTTCATCCCAGAGCACCCCAAAGTATCCCAGTTCATCCCAGTGCATCCCAGTACATCCCAGTACATCCCAGTACATCCCAGAGCATCCCAGTTCATCCCAGGCTTCCCTCTCCCTCAGGGCCAGGTTTGGAGTCGGGAGTGAGGGGTGCAATGGGATGAAGGTGTCGTCACCCCAAATTTCCCCTACAAACCCGGATTTTCCCAGGGGATTTTGCTGTCCCTGCTGCCCTACAAGTAGGGGGGGATCCTTTTTGCCGTTCCCGTTCCTATTTTGGCAGCACTGGAGTCAAGTAGCTCAATTAAGCAATAACTGCCTCTGCACAGCTGCCCACACAGCCTGCAGTAAATAATTAAATGCTGAAATAATCCAGCAGATGGGAAGCAGCACGGAGAGGGATCCGGGAGGAATCCTCCCTCATTCCTGCCCTGCCACATCCCCAGGACACAGAAACACGGGGGAACACCTGGAGGGGAAAATCACAACTCCCACTGTGCGTCCCCGTCCCTGAGATGGGCAGCAGGAGAAGCAGAACGTGAGGAAAACGTGATGGAAAATTTTCACCCAGCCCTGGGATTGATCTGGAGGCGAAGCACATCCCCGAGCCAGCCCGTGGCTCCTCTCGCTCATCACCCGCATTTCAGCGGCTCCAACGCAGGCCAGGAGCATCCTTGAGAGGCCTAATTAGCGCTGCTGATGGATAAATATTAATTACAAACCCTCAGGAATGAGGATCCGGCTTGGAGAGTGGAGGGTTTGGCACGGGAGCCCGTCCTGAGCGTGGTGCAGCCGCCACCAGGGTGGTTCTGCTGTCCTGGCAATTCCTGGCGTGGAATTGGCATCACCCCTGTGCCACCTTCACTGTCTGCTCCCAGGGATCACCAGGGAAGCCTTTCCACCTCTCAAAACATGAAGAGAACCCCACAAAAACCATTTAATGTTCCCTAAAATCAGCTCCTGAGCGTGGTGCAGCCATCACAGTGGTTCTGCTGCCCTGGCATGGAATTGGCATCACCCCTGTGCCACCTTCCCTGTCTGCTCCCAGGGATCACCAGGGCAGCCTTTCCACCTCTCAAAAAATGAAGAGAACCCCACGAAAAACATTTAATTGTCCCTAAAATCAGCTCCTGCCCTTCCAAAAGGTGGCACGAGGAGCTGGCTGGGAGGGGGACGTTGTTCCAAGGAGATCCCAGCTTGCAGCCGTTCCAAAGGCTGCTCCAGGCCCATCCACGCCCCAAAAAGTGAAGAGAACCCCACAAAAACCATTTAATGTTCCCTAAAATCAGCTCCTGAGCGTGGTGCAGCAGCCACCAGGGTGGTTCTGCTGTCCTGGCAATTCCTGGCATGGAATTGGCATCACCCCTGTGCCACCCTCGCTGTCTGCTCCCAGGGATCACCAGGGCAGCGTTTCCACCCCTCAAAAAATGAAGAGAACCCCACGAAAACCCTTTAATGTTCCCTAAAATCAGCTCCTGAGCGTGGTGCAGCAGCCACCAGGGTGGTTCTGCTGTCCTGGCAATTCCTGGCATGGAATTGGCATCAACCCTGTGCCACCTTCACTGTCTGCTCCCAGGGACCACCAGGGCAGCCTTTCCACCTCTCAAAAAATGAAGAGAACCCCACGAAAAACATTTAATTGTCCCTAAAATCAGCTCCTGCCCTTCCAAAAGGTGGCACAAGGAGCTGGCTGGGAGGGGGATGTTGTTCCAGGGAGATCCCAGCTTGCAGACGTTCCAAAGGCTGCTCCAGCCCCATCCACGCCCCAAAAAGTGAAGAGAACCCCACAAAAACCCTTTAATGTTCCCTAAAATCAGCTCCTGAGCGTGGTGCAGCCATCACAGTGGTTCTGCTGCCCTGGCATGGAATTGGCATCACCCCTGTGCCACCTTCACTGTCTGCTCCCAGGGATCACCAGGGCAGCCTTTCCACCTCTCAAAAAATGAAGAGAACCCCACAAAAACCATTTAATGTTCCCTAAAATCAGCTCCTGAGCGTGGTGCAGCCATCACAGTGGTTCTGCTGCCCTGGCATGGAATTGGCATCACCTCTGTGCCACCTTCCCTGTCTGCTCTCCAAAGGCTGCTCCAGCCCCTTTCACCTCCCAAAAAATACCTCAGAGAACCCCACAAGAAACCCTTTAAAGTGCCTAAAATCAGCTCCTGCCTTTGCAAAGGGCGGGCAGGAGGAGCTGGCCGGGGGAGGGATGTTGTTGCAGGGAGATCCCAGCTCCCAGCAGGCAGCCAGAGCCTCCTCTCCATATTCACATTTCCATCACATCCTCCTCAGACAGCTCCACTCCACTCCACTCCACTCCTCCATCTGCTTAAATGCCACCTCCGAGAGGGATTGGCTCGGAACAGCTTCTCCCCCTCCTCGCTCTCCTCCTCAGGATTTGCATCCTTGAGCCCGGGAATTCGCCAAACCTTCAGATTTGTGGGGCCAGGAAAGATGTGTCAGCCTGGGGATGGGGCAGGGGGCGGCCTCAAAACCTGAATTTCTTCATGGGAACAGCGGATTTTTGGGTCCAGAACAGCCTGGGGAAAGCTGAGGTGTCTGATCCCAATGTCACCCACTTGGGGAGGATCGAGGCCAGGAGTGATTTATTTATTTTCTGAGTGTGAATTGAATCTCAGCTGGGAACAGATTTTTTTTTCTTGCCAGATCCACCTGCCCAGTACCTGGTGAATCAGATGGGGAAAGTGATCCCAGGAATTAGGAGGGAAAGTGATCCCGGTTCCAGATCCTTATCTCTGTTATCAGCTCCCGGCCCATTCCCGACCAGCCCTGAGCTTAATTCCTCACTCAGCCTGGCCCCATGGGGCAAAACGCAATCTTGGCGTGAACTGGGATGCTCTGGGATGAACTGGGATGCACTGGGATGCTCTGGGATGAACTGGGATGCACTGGGATGAACTGGGATGCACTGGGATACACTGGGATGCTTTGGGATGCACTGGGATCAACTGGGATGCTCTGGGATGCACTAGGATGAACAGAGATGCACTGGGATGAACTGGGATGAACTGGGATGTTCTGGGATGAACTGGGATGCTCTGGGATGAACTGGGATGTTCTGGGATGAACTGGGACGCACTGGGATGCACTGGGATGCTTTGGGATGAACTGGGATGCTCTGGGATGCACTGGGATGCACTGGGATGCTCTGGAATGCACTGGGATGAACTGGGATGAACTGGGATGCTCTAGGATGAACTGGGATGTTCTGGGATGAACTGGGATACACTGGGATACTTTGGGATGAACTGGGATGCACTGGGACGCTTTGGGATGAACTGGGATGCTTTGGGATGAACTGGGACGCACTGGGATGCACTGGGATGCACTGGAATGCTTTGGGATGAACTGGGATGCACTGGTATGCTCTGGGATGAACTGGGATGCTCTGGGATGCACTGGGATGCCTGGGATGCTCTGGAATGCTTTGGGATGAACTGGGATGTTCTGGGATGCACTAGGATGCACTGGGATGCACTGGGATGCACTGGGATGCACTGGGATGAACTGGGATGAACTGGGACGCACTGGGATGCTCTGTGTCTCTCCCCAGCCTGCCCAGCCATGCACACAATCTCCTCACCACCCTCCCTGTCCCTGGATCCGCTGCCACCTCCATCCTTTGGCCAAACCCCCTTTTTGTCACCTCCCGGCCTCTCCTTTGGGGTCCCCCACGCCCGTGTCCCCCCTCTCTTTGTGCCGGGGACGTGGGGACAGCGCAGCTGTGGTTGGTATGGGCTGGAACAGGGGATGTGACAGGGATGTGACAGGGGCTGTGACAGGGATGTGACAGGGATGTGACAGGGATGTGACAGGGTGTCACAGCCCCTCTCCCCACCCCCAGCACGGGCTGTCACAGCGCGTTTTTCCCGGGAGCTGCCGGATTATTTGCATCCGCCAGGACGCGGCTCCCGGGCCGGGATTTTTGTCAAAGCCAATCTGGACCTCGCTGCCTGCGGAGATCCCGGCGAGATCCAGGGGCTGCGCTCCGGGATGGCCCCGGCACCCCCCGCCCGCCCCGGGGGTGCGAATTGTTGGGAAGAGAAATCCCTGAATTCCCTAAGAATTAATAATTAAAAATGAACGTTGTACATTAGAGGGAAATCTTCGCGATCAGGCGTATCGGGGAGTCTGTACCTCAGCCCATGGGGAAAAAGCCCTAAATTCCATAAGAATTAAAAATTCCAAGGGAGGGTTGTACATTAGAGGGTAATCTTTGGGATCGGGCGTATCAGGGAGTCTGTACCTCAGCCAATATAAAAAAAAGCCCTATATTCCATAGGAATTAAAAATTAAAAATGAAGGTTATACATTAGAGGGGAATCTTTGGGATCAGGTGCATCAGGGAGTCTGTACCTCAGCCAATGGGGAAAAAAACCCTAAATTCCATAAGAATTAAAAATTCAAAGGGAGGGTTGTACATTAGAGGGCAATCTTTGGGATCAGGTGTATCGGGGAGTCTGTACCTCAGCCAATGGGGAAAAAGCCCTAAATTCTGTAGGAATTAAACATTAAAAGGGAGGGTTGTACATTAGGGGGGAATCTTTGGTATCAGGTGTTTTGGGAAGTCTGAATCTCTCAAGTTCCTCAGAAATGGGAGAAAAACCCCTAAATTCCATAAGAATTGAAAATTCAAAGGGAGGGTTGTACATTAGAGGGGAATCGTTGGGAAATCTTTGGGATCAGGAGCATCGGGGAGTCTGAACCTCTCAAGCACCTCAGAAATGGGGGAAAAGCCCTAAATTCTATAGGTATTAAAAATTATAAGGGAGGGTTGTACATTAGAGGGAGATCTTCTGTATCAGGTGTTCTGGGAAGTCTGAACCTCTCAAGCACCTCAGAAATGGGGAAAGAGAGAAGGGAAATGCAGCTGGGAAATTGGGATAAAAAGGAGGCTGCATCCTCCAAAAAATGTGAGAGATCCCAGGGGATGCCCCATGGCCTCTGCCTTGATTGGAATAAAGTTCCAGGACTCCTCTGTCTCCTTTTCGGGCACAAACCTCTGGTGTTTGTGGATGGATTTTCCTGACACAAACTCCCCAATTCCAGGGGATTTTGTGTCAGGAAACCAATTCCAGGGGAGTGGGGGCTGTTCTCACTTTGCTGTGCTATCTATAGCCCCCTCTGTATCTCTATATATAGATTCCATAGCTCCCAGCTAAATCCCTCCGCAATCAAAAAGCCATTAAATTAATTAACCGAGGGAAAGAGAGGGAAAGGGCTGGAGCCCCCGTGAAGAGCAGAGAGGTTGGTTTTTTTATTATTTATTATTTCTGTTATAAATAATACCCGGATTCAGGGCAGGTCAGCCCCAGGGGCTCCATGAGGAACAAATCCACGAATCCACCAGCAAAGGGCTGAGCCATCACCCCAACCTCGGCTTCCCCAGATGTTCCAGATGTGGAATAGAGCAGGGAAAGAGCTGCATTTCCCGGGATCTGCATTTCCATGGGATGGGTGGGAGGGCCCCGCGCCCATCCCCGTTCTCCCAGCTGAGAATTCCAGGGAGGTGTGAAGTGGTGACGATCCAGGAGCGCTGCCAGGCTCTGGAGGAGCCCCTGGATTGGAGGGAGAGCTCGGCGTGGGCCGATCCCCGCGGGTTTGTCACCAAATCCAAGCCCAGCTGGGCTGTTTGGGTGTGGGGAGTGTTGGCACCACGAGCCGGGCATCACTGGAGCCTTCCCTGGGAATCTGGGACAGATTTGGGGGTGAATTCGGTGAGGGGAAGGATTTGGGGGTGAATTAGGTGAGGGGAAGGATTTGGGGGTGAATTCGGTGGGGGAAGGAGCAGCCAGGTGGGAAAATGGAAATGGGGAGAGGTGGAAATGTGGAGAGGTGGAAGCTGGGAGAATTGGAAAAATGGAGAGATGGAAATGGAGAGATGGAAAAGTGGAGAGAGGGAAATGGAGAGATGGAAACAGAGAGGTGGAAATGAGGAGAGGTGGAAAAGTGGGGAGGTGGAAATGTGGAGAGATGGAAATGGAGAGATGGAAAAGTGGAGAGATGGAAATGGGAGAGATGGAAACAGAGAGGTGGAAATGAGGAGAGGTGGAAAAGTGGGGAGGTGGAAATGTGGAGAGAGATGGAGATTGGAGATGGGGAGAGATGGAAATGAGGAGAGATGGAAACAAGGAGAGATGGAAATGGGGAGAGGTGGAATGGAGAGGTGGAAATAGGGAGATGGAAAAGTAGAGAGATGGAAATGGGGAGAGATGGAAAAGTGGACAGATGGAACAGGGAAATGAGGAGAGATGGAAAAGTGGAGAGATAGAAATGGGGAGAGAGAGAAATGGGGAGAGATGGAAACAAGGAGAGATGGAAGTGTGGAGAGAGGTGGAAACGTGCAGAGATGGAAACAGGGAGAGGTGGAAATGGGGAGAAATGGAAATGGGGAGAAAGATGGAAAAGTGGAGAGGTGGAAATGTGAATCCACCTCACCTGGGCTTCCTCTGTCACCACCCCCACGTGTCCCCATTGTCACATTTGTCCCCTCATCTCTGCGGGTCAGGGCCTGGGGGAACATGGGCAGGTGAATGTCACAAAGGGATTTTTGGGGCATTTTTGGGATGACTCTTTGGAGAACCTCTGGCTCTCCCCTCTTTCCATTCATGCTGCCAGCTCAGCCTGGTGCCACCACACCTGGGACAAAGGGCAGGGACAGAGACCGGGGAGTGCCAGGAATGGGAATGCCAGGATGGGGAATGCCAGGATGGGGAATGCCAGGATCGGGAATGCCAGGATCAGGAATGCCAGGATCAGGAATGCCAGGATCAGGAATGTTTCCCTCTGATCTCCCCGGCTGATGGATCTCCTGTCTCCCTGCAATCCCCGGCCGTCGCTCAGCCTCTAATCCGCAGCCCTGGCGCATTCTCCTGCCTGACAAGGAGCTGACACGGTTTTCATTGCACTTAATCAGCTCTTTAAATTTAATGCCCCGATCGGCTCCATCTGCGGCGGCCGCTCCGCCCCGGCCGGGCCCGCGGGGCTGGAGGGCGGCGGGAGGGGGGAAATCCCTCGCTGGAATTTCGGGATTTCAAGGCTGGAGCTCTTTGAAGCAGCCAGAAGCTCAAAAAAATAAAGGGGGGGGGGAGGTCCTGGTGTGGGCACAGGGATGGGAATGGGAACAGGGATGGGCACAGGGATGGGCATAAGGAATGGGATGGGCACAGGCAATGGGCACGGGGAGTGGGATGGGTACAGGAAACAGGATGAGGGCAGGGATGGGCACAGGGAATGGGGATGGACACATGGATGGGGATGGACACAGGGAATGGGGTGAGGACAGGGATAAGAATGAGGGGAAAAATGGGATGGGCACAGGGAATGGGATGAGCAGAAGGAATGGGGATGGGCACAGGGAATTGGAATGGGCACAAGGATAAGAATGAGCACAAAAAATGGGATGAACACAGGAAATAGGGATGGGCACAAGGAATGGGATGGACACAGGGAATAGGGATGGGCACAGGGAATTGGGATGGGCACAGGGAATTGGGATGGGCACAGGAATGGGGATTGCACAGGGATGGGCACAGGCAATGTGATGGGCACAGGGAATTGGAATGGGCACAAGGATAAGAATGAGCACAGAAAAAATGGGATGGACACAGGAAATAGGGATGGGCACGAGGAATGGGATGGGCACAAGGAATGGGATGAACACAGGAAATAGGGATGGGCACAGGGATGGGGATGGGCACAGGGATGGGCACAGGGAATGGGATGGACACAGGAAATAGGGATGGGCACAGGGAATGGGGATGGGCACAGGGAATGGGATGGGTAATGGGGATGGGATGGGCACAGGGATGAGAATGAGCACAAAGAATGGGATGGGCACAGGAAATAGGGATGGGCACAAGGAATGGGATGGACACAGGGAATAGGGATGGGCACAGGGAATTGGGATGGGCACAGGGAATTGGGATGGGCACAGGAATGGGGATTGCACAGGGATGGGCACAGGCAATGTGATGGGCACAGGGAATTGGAATGGGCACAAGGATAAGAATGAGCACAGAAAAAATGGGATGGACACAGGAAATAGGGATGGGCACGAGGAATGGGATGGGCACAAGGAATGGGATGAACACAGGAAATAGGGATGGGCACAGGGATGGGGATGGGCACAGGGATGGGCACAGGGAATGGGATGGACACAGGAAATAGGGATGGGCACAGGGAATGGGGATGGGCACAGGGAATGGGATGGGTAATGGGGATGGGATGGGCACAGGGATGAGAATGAGCACAAAGAATGGGATGGGCACAGGAAATAGGGATGGGCACAAGGAATGGGGTGAGGACAGGGAATGGGGATGGGTAATGGGGATGGGATGGGCACAGGGATGAGAATGAGCACAGGGAATGGGGTGGGGGCAGGAATGGGATGAGCAGAGGGAATGGGATGAGCACAAGGATAAGAATGAGCACAAGGAACGGGATGAGCACAGGGAATGGGGTGGACACAAGAATAAGATGAATGAGCACAAAGAACGGGATGAACACAGGAAACAGGGATGGGCACGGGGATGGGGATGGGCACAGGGAATGGGATGGGTAATGGGGATGGGATGGGCACAGAGACGAGAATGAGCACAAAGAATGGGATGAGCACAGGGATGCAGACAAGGCCGGGGCAGCTTCCCAGAGCCCCGGGAGCTGCTGGGATGCAGCCAAGGGCTCGCACCATGCCCAGCCGAGGGCTCGCACCATGCCCAGCCAAGGGCTCCCACCATGCCCAGCCAAGGGCTCCCACCATGCCCAGCCAAGGGCTCCCACCATGCCCAGCCAAGGGCTCCCACCATGCCCAGCCAAGGGCTCCCACCATGCCCAGCCAAGGGCTCCCACCGTGCCCAGCCGAGGGCAGCGTGCCCATGTGGAGCACTCAGGATTGAGGCTGGCAGAGTGGCACCTCCTGCTCCCCTGGCTCAGCTGGGATCCCCAGCACCCTCTCAGTGCCAAATCCATCCTGACCCGAGGCTGGCACCTCCCTCTTGCAGAGATCCAGGGAATTGGGGGGGCCGGAGCCATTTTCTCCCTTCACCTTTCATTGTCCTCCTATGCTAATGACAACAATGGGAATGAAACCTCTCGGGAGCAGCAGAACAAAGGCCTCTGCTGAGAGAGGAGATCAGCGTGACCGAGCTGGAATAACAAACCCTGGAGCAGCAGCAGGAAGGAGGAGCAGCAGGGATGGGGGGCACCGAGTACCCCCGGAGATTTGCGGCTCATTCCGGGTGTTTCGCAGCCTTGTTACCGCTCATCCACGGCAGAAATCTTTGGGGAGGAACCTCCCGAGCCCTGGGCCAGCTGGCCGGAGCCGGAGCGTGCCGGCACACACGGATGGGCAGCGGCCCCCTCGGGCCCCCCTGCGCCCGGCCCGGCCCTCACATGCCGCGCTCCGTGCATGGCCTGGGACGCTCCAGCCTGCCCTACATTCCTCCTAAATATAGCCCGAAACGGAGCAGCCAGGTGCTGCCGCTGCTCCCGGCTCGGCAGGGAACGGGGGTCCGGCCGGGGGTGCTGGGCTGGGGATGGGTGATACTGGGAGGGCACTGGGATAGTGCTGGGATGGTGCTGGGATGGCACTGGGATAGTGATGGGATGGCACTGGGATGCTGGGATCCTACTGGGATGATGCTGGGTGATGCTGGGATCATACTGGGATGATGCTGGGTGATGCTGGGATGGCACTGGGATGATGCTGTGATGCTGGAATCATACTGGGATGGTGCTGGGATGATACTGGGATGATGCTGGGTGATGCTGGGTGATGCTGGGATGGCACTGGGATGGCACTGGGATGGCACTGGGATAGTGATGGGATGGTGCTGGGATGGCAATGGGATGGCACTGGGATGCTGGGATCCTACTGGGATGATGCTGGGTGATGCTGGGTGATACTGGGATGGCACTGGGATGGCGCTGGGACAGCACTGGGATGCTGGGGTGGTGCTGTGATGTTGCTGGGATGCTGGAATCATACTGGGATGATGCTGGGTGATGCTGGAATCATACTGGGATGGTGCTGGGACGGTACTGGGATGCTGGGGTGGTGCTGTGATGATGCTGGGATGCTGGAATCATACTGGGATGATGCTGGGTGAGGCTGGGATCCTACTGGGATGATGCTGGGTGATACTGGGTGATGCTGGGATGGCAATGGGATGGTGCTGGGTGATGCTGGGATGCTGGAATCATACTGGGACAGTGCTGGGATGATACTGGGATGATACTGGGATGATGCTGGGTGATGCTGGGTGATGCTGGGATGGCAATGGGATGGTGCTGGGTGATGCTGGGATGCTGGAATCATACTGGGACAGTGCTGGGATGATACTGGGATGGCACTGGGATGCTGGGGTAGGGCTGGGGTGGTGCTGGGATCATACTGGGATAATGCTGGCTGGTGCTGGGTGATGCTGGGTGATGTTGAAGTGATGCTGGGGTGATGCTGGAATCATACTGGGATGGTGGAATCATACTGGGATAGTGGAATCATACTGGGATAGTGCTGGGATCATACTGGGGTGGTGTGGGGTGATGCTGGGACACTGCTGGGACAATGCAGGGGTGATACTGGGGTGATGCTGGGGTGATACTGGGGTGATGCTGGGATCATACTGCAGGGGCCGTGTTGGTGCTGGATCCCGGCTCCCACAACTGCACCCATCCTGGAATTCAGCTCATCCTCTCCCTTTGTCCCTAAACCCCACAGAACAGCCTGTCCCCACTTGCTGCTCTCCCTAAACCCCACAGAACAGCCTGTCCCCCGTTCCTGCTCAGCTCTGGGCCACCCCAATCCTTGAGGGGTTCACAGACCCCATCCCCAGGCAATTCCTGATGCTCCCACTCAGGGATTTTCCTCCCTCACCCCAGTTTTGCATCTCCTGCAGAAATCCCATCTCCCCACCAACCCTTCCCTTCCCCAGCATCCCAAACCACCCAAAAATTTCGCGTTCTGGTCTGGGATCCCGAAGCGAAACCTCTACGGAAGCTGCCGGGGCAGGATCCGAGCCCCACCCTGGCACCGACACCCCCGGGGGCACAGGAGGGGCTGGGGTGGGTGTGGGGCACCCCGGGGCGGGCTGGGCTCGCTTGGCCGCCCATGCGGGCGATAATGGGGCGCTGGTGCGTGAGCCGAGGCGCCGCTCATGCGGAAAGTGCAGAAAGGCTCGGGCCGCTCCTGCCCCTGCCCGCGGGCGGCGGCTGCGCTGGCAGCGGGCACGGGATGGGCACGGCCCGCGGGGCACCGGGGAGGTGGCACCGATGGCACGGCCAGCGTCAGCCCTTCCTCCCTGCCGGCTCTTCCTCCCTGGCTGCTCTTCCTCCCTGGCTGCTCTTCATCACTGCCGGCTCTTCCTCCCTGCCGGCTCTTCCTCCCTGCCGGCTCTTCCTCACTGCCAGCTCTTCATCCCTCCCAGCTCTTCCTCCTTGCCTGCTCTTCCTCTCTGCCCGCTCTTCCTCCCTGCCAGTTATTCATCCTTGTCACCTCTTCCTCCCTCCCAGCCCTTCCTCACTGCCGGCTCTTCCTCCCTGGCTGCTCTTCCTCCCTGGCTGCTCTTCATCCCTGCCACCTCTTCCTCCCTTCCCACATCTTCCTCCCTCCCAGCTCTTCCTCCTTGCCTGCTCTTCCTCTCTGCCCGCTCTTCCTCCCTGCCACCCCTTCCTCCCTTCCCAGCCCTTCCTCCCTTCCCACCTCTTCCTCCCTCCCAGCTTTTCCTCCCTGCCTGCTCTTCCTCCCTTCCCAGCCCTTCCTCCCTTCCCAGCCCTTCCTCCCTTCCCAGCCCTTCCTCCCTTCCCAGCTCTTCCTCCTTTCCCAGCTCTTCCTCCCTGCCGGTTTTTCCTCCTCCTCCTGCGCTCGCTGCCCTTTTGATCTCCGCGTTTCGTTCTCACCTCTCGCTCACCCCGAAAGCTCCCTCTGGGCCACCAGAGCGGCCTCTTGGCCACCGACTGGCTCTGTCCTTGTCCCTACCCAGCAGTGATTCCACTCTCTCCTTCCCTCTCTCCAAAATTCTCCTCCTTGCATCGTGTGCGACCTCCCTGCCCAGCACGGGACATCCCCATGGATGCACCCCCAGGTCCTTCCCTGCTCCTGCCCCTCTCCTCTCCTTCCCTGGCTGGGATTTTCCCCTCTTCCCCTTCCTCTCATTCCCCTGGCTGGGATTTTCCCCTCTTCCCCTTCCTCTCATTCCCCTGGCTGGGTTTTTCCCCTTTTCCCTCTCTTCCCTTTCCCCTCCCTGGGTTTTTCCCCTTTTCCCCCTGCTCCTCCTGCCCCTCTCCTCTCACTCCCTTGGCTGGATTATTTCCCCTTTTCCCCTCTCCTTTCATTCCCCTGCCTGGGTTTTTCCTGTTTCCCCCTTCTCCTGCCCCTCTCATTCCCCTGGGTGGGTTTTCCCCCTCCTCCTGCCCTCTCATTCCCCTGGCTGGGTTTTTCCCCTTTTCCCTCTCCTCTCATTCCCTGGCTGGGTTTTTCCCCTTTTCCTCCTCTTCCTGCCCCTCTCCCCTCATTCCCCTGGCTGGAATTTTCCCCTCCTCTCATTCCCCTGCCTGGGTTTTTCCTGTTTTCCCTCCCCTCTCATTCCCCTGGCTGGGTTTTTCCCCCTTTCCCTCTCCTCTCATTCCCCTGGCTGGAATTTTCCCCTTTTCCCTCTCCTCTCATTCCCCTGGCTGGGTTTTTCCCCTTTTCCCTCTCCTCTCATTCCCTGGCTGGGTTTTTCCCCTTTTCCTCCTCTTCCTGCCCCTCTCCCCTCATTCCCCTGGCTGGAATTTTCCCCTCCTCTCATTCCCCTGTCTGGGTTTTTCCCCTTTTCCCTCTCCTCTTATCCCCCTGGCTGGATTATTTCCCCTTTTCCCTCTCCTCTCATTCCCTGCCTGGTTTATTTCCCCTTTTCCTCCTCCTCCTCCTCCTGCCGGGGATTTTCTCTCCCCGATCCCGCTGAGGGAGCGCAGCTGCCGAATAAAAGGCAGCTCTTTGAAAAGCTCCCAAAAGCCCTGGCTCTGGCGGAAAGCTGATGTTCACCTTGAAAAAGCCATTTTTGCTGAAGGCCAGGGAGGCGATCCCCGCTCCGCTCAAAAAAGCCGCTCCGGTAATGGATGGTGCGCGCACAAAAGCAGCAGCACGGGGGGCGGAGGGGGCCCCGAGCCCTCCCTTGTCCCTGCGGCACCGCCGGGGTGGCAGCAGTGTCCCCTCCCTGGCACCGAGGTGGCAGCAATGTCCCCATGGGTGCGTCCTGCTGCCCATTATGCCTAAAATTGTGGGGTGTGCTGGCTCTGCATTGCATCCCATAAAATCCCCACACACGGCATCCCCCCCATCACATCCCCGTTCTCCCGTCTCATCCCCCCCATCCTATCCCTCGTCAGATCCCCTCTTTGCGCTCGCCATCAATCCCACCTCATCCCTCTCGTGGCATCCCCCAATATTCCCCCGTAAATTCCCATAAATCCCACAACATTCCCACACTCGTCCCCCTGTCATATTCCCCCTTTGGGTCCCTCCATCCTACCCCCATCCCATGACGTTCCCTCTTTTTATCTCCCTTTTTTATCCCATCCCATCCCAAAACATTCCCCCATTTTATCCCTTTTTCATCCCATCCCATCCCAAAACATTCCCCCATTTTATCCCTTTTTCATCCCATCCCATCCCAAAACATTCCCCTATTTTATCCCTTTTTCATCCCATCCCATCCCATCCCAAAATATTCCCCCATTTTATCCCTTTTTTATCCCACCCCATCCCAAAACATTCCCCCATTTTATCCCTTTTTCATCCCATCCCATCCCAAAACATTCCCCCATTTTATCCCTTTTTCATCCCATCCCATCCCATCCCATCCCAAAACATTCCCCCACTTTATCCCTTTTTCATCCCACCCGATCCCAAAACATTCCACCATTTTATCCCTTTTTCATCCCACCCCATCCCAAAACATTCCCCCATTTTATCCCTTTTTCATCCCACCCCATCCCAAAACATTCCCCCATTTTATCCCTTTTTCATCCCATCCCATCCCAAAACATTCCCCCATTTTATCCCTTTTTCATCCCACCCCATCCCAAAACATTCTCCCATTTTATCCCTTTTTCATCCCACCCCATCCCAAAATATTCCCCCATTTTATCCCGTATTCATCCCACCCCATCCCATTGATCCCATCCCATGGATTTTCCTTTTCGGAGTCTACATTTCAGATTCTACATTTCAGATTTTCAGATTCTACATTCCCCACATTAACAGTAGGGAAACAGCCAAAAAAAAAAGAAAAAGAGCAGAATTTAGGATTAAATTTTCTCCCCCAGCAGCCCTGAGGACTCAAGGGGTGGGACTGGAGGGAGTTTTGGGCTGTGAGGGAGAGGATCAGGTTTCAAATGTTTGAAATCCTGATTTCAATGTGAAATGTTTGAAATCCTGATTTCAATTTGAAATGTCTGAAATCCTGACTTCAATTCGAAATGCTTGAAATCCTGATTTCAGTGTGAAATGTCTGAAATCCTGATTTCAATTCGCAATGTTTGAAATCCTGATTTCAATTCGCAATGTTTGAAATTCTGATTTCAATTCGAAATGTCTGAAATCCTGATTTCAATGTGAAATGTTTGAAATTCTGATTTCAATTCGCAATGTTTGAAATCCTGATTTCAATTGTAAATGTTTGAAATCCTGATTTCAATTGGAAATGCATGAAATCCTGATTTCAATTGTAAATGTCTGAAACCCTGATTTCAATTGGAAATGCATTAAATCCTGATTTAAATTGGAAATGCATGAAATCCTGATTTCAATTTGAAATGTTGAAATCCTGACTTCAATTCGCAATGTTTGAAATCCTGACTTCAATTCGAAATGCTTGAAATCCTGATTTCAATTCAAAATGTCTGAAATCCTGATTTCAATTCAAAATGTCTGAAATCCTGACTTCAATTCGAAACGCTTGAAATCCTGACTTCAAGTTGAAATGTCTGAAATCCTGATTTCTTTCTGCCAAGCACACAAGATCCGTGAGACCTTCTCATCAAGCTTCCGTCCTTCCCAACACTTTGGAAAGACAATTTCGCTTTTCCTCTCACCGGGAACTTGGTGAAAACTCCTGAAAACTCAGAATTGGGGCAGGGCCGGGTCTGTTCCAGGCGTTTTCCCCGCGGTTCCCCCTCTCCCCCCGCAGGTGTTTCGCAGGGGAGAGCGCTCAGTGCATTAGCAGCGCTGTAATTAATAATTTATCCAGCTCTGGGACCCCCGGCAGCCAGCGCAGGCTGTAATTAAACCTTTCTCTGCTCCTCTTCCTCGCCGCCTCGGCCCCGCACAAGTTTGGACAAGGTGATCAATGAGGGGAGGGAATTGGAGCAGAAAAAGGGGCCTGGAGGAGGCGGCCCGGCCTAATGGAGCAAAAAAGGGAAGAAAAAAAAGGGATTAAAAAAGGATAAAAAATTGAATAAAAGCCCAAACGCGGCCGCTGACCCCTGGCTGAGTGCGCCAGAGGGAAACTGGGAGCGGTTCCACCCGTGCTGGGTTTGCTGCTGGCTCCAAAGATGCTCCAGCGATGCTCTTCCCTCCTAAATGCAGTTTGGAGCTGGAAATAATGGGGAAACAGAGTAGAATTTAGGATTAAATTTTCTCCCCCCAAAAAAGAGCACGATTTATTATTAAATTTCTCCCCCAGCTGCCTGAGGACTGATGGGATGGGGCTGGAGGGAGTTTTGGGGTCTGGGGAAGAGGAGCCACGCAGGTGATCACGTTTGAAATGTTTGAAACCCTCATTTCCAACCCAAAACATCATTAGCTAAAATCCCGTGGAGAGGGATGGGAAAAAAAAAAGAAAAAATCAATCCTCGGTCCTTAAAAATGCAAATAACATGGGCTGCTGAATGTCCTTGTTTGCGGGTAATTGCAAAATTCTCCGACTCAATCAGCCAAAGATAAACTGTGTTATTTAGGAGCAATTTGAAGGCAGACGGATGGAAAACAATGGGGCGGATTGGGCTCGGGAATGCCGCCAGGATCCCGGCGGGATCAGCTGGGCCCCGCGGGATTCCCGAGCCGCCCATGGAGAGCCTGGAATTGCCAAAGGCAGCGCCCAGGGGATGCCCCGGCCCATGGGGAGCAGCATCCCGGTGGATATTCCCATTTAGAAGGGAACCCACAGGGACCCCGACCCCAAAAAATCCCACCCCGAGCCTGTTGCAGGGGATGTTTCTCACAGAATTCCCAAATTTCTTCTTTCAGCGCCCTCATGGATGGGCCCATCCCAATGCTGCTGCATCCCCGGAGGAGCTGATTTGGTTTTTAGGGAAGAGAAAGCAGAGAGACTCACCTGGCACATTCTGCTCCCACATGCCCCGAGTTGATTTTTTACTGAAGAGGACACAGAGGGAGCAATGAGCAGGAGAAGTATCCAGGGATTTATAAAGGACGATTTTCCTGGTTTCCATAAAAATCTGAGCTGCTGCCAAATGCTGGTGCTCCCTTTCCTGGATCCTCCTCTTTCCCTGGGTGTTCACATTCCCTGGATTCTCTCTTTTCCCTGGATGTTCTTCCTTCCATGAGTGCCATGAATGTGTCTCCTCTCCTGGCTCCTGACCTTTTCCAGTCTACTTTCCCTCCCCTGGATGTTCTCTCTTTCCTGGATGTCCCCTGGATGTTCTCACCTTTTCCAGGCTACTTTCCCTTCCTAGGATGCTCTCCCTTCTCTGGATTCTCTTCTCCCTTCCTTGGATGTTCTTCCTTCCCGGGATGTTCTCCCTTCCCTTGGTGCCCTCTCTGCCCTGGGATCTCATTTTCCCTGGGTGCTCGCCTTTCCCTGGATCCTCTCTCTCCCCTTGATCCTCACCCCTTTCCTGGATCCTCGCGTTTCCCTGGATCTTCTCCCATCTTGGACCCTCTCCCTCCCTGAATCCCCATCCTTCCCTGGATCCTCATCCCCAGATCCTCTCCCTTTTCTGGATCCCCATCCCTCCCTGGATCTTCACCTTTCCCTGGATCCTCTCCCTCCATGGACCCTGTCCCTGCCTGGATCCCCATCCCTGGATCCTCTCCCTCCCTGGATCTCCTCCTTTCCCTGGATCTTCTCCCTCCCTGAATCCCCATCATTCCCTGGATCCTCATCCCCGGATCCTCTCCCGTTTCTGGATCCCCATCCCTCCCTGGATCTCCTCCTTTCCCTGGATCTTCTTCCTCCTGAATCTCCATCCTTCCCTGGATCCTCATCCCCAGATCCTCTCCCGTTTCTGGATCCCCATCCCTCCCTGGATCTTCACCTTTCCCTGGATCCTCTCACTCCCTGGATCTCCTCCTTTCCCTGGATCTTCTCCCATCTTGGACCCTCTTCCTCCCTGAATCCCCATTCTTTCCTGGATCCTCTCCCTCCCCTGGATCCTCATCCCTGGATCCTCAACTTTCCCTGGACCCTCTCCCTTCTCCCCCACACCCCCAAATCCCCCCCAAACCCCAGCAATTCCACCCCCAAGCCCTCCCCCACTTCTCCCAGGTGCTCTCCAGGGAAGAGAGCACCAGCAGGAGCCCACAATAAAACATGGGGTTTTTTTGTTTGTTTTTTTTTTTTAATTAAAAAAACCCTCGGTAATTATTTCCCAGCCATCCCATTCCCTTTTCCGCACAGACCTACAAGGATGTAAACACGACTCCCTTTAAACACATGCTTCCCAACCATCCATCACCTCATCCAGACTTTATTATGCTCCGCTCTCGACGTTATAAATTACATTTTAATGATAAATTACGCACTCCCGATGCCAACCGCGGCCTCCCGCAGCCGGCAAAAACAATAATAGATTTGTAGGAAGTGAAAATGGGAAAATGCATATTTATGAGGTCGGACGGTTTGGGGGGGAAAAAGGCAATTGTGTTCTGAAATATTTGGATTTATGGGTTATTTCCTGCTTTAAAAAGGCCTCTGTGGCTCGAAGTGCCGAGTCATTCCAGGGAAAAAGGGTGGGAATTGCTGCCGGGGGTTATTTGGGACAAAGCCTTGAGGGGCCGAGAAAATTCCAGGGGAGGTTTTGGGATTCCAGGGTGATGGGGCTGGGGCGGAGCCCGCAAATTCCTGGGGGGCAGAAAATGTCCAGAATTCAGGGAATGGCGGGGATGGGGTGGGGGAATAATGGGTGGGAATGGGATGAGGGGGATGAAAAAGGGAGAATGGGATGGGGTGGGATGGGATGGGATGGGATGGGATGGGATGGGATGGGATGGGATGGGATCCATGGGATGGGATGGGATGGGATCCATGGGGTGGGATGGGTTGGGATGGGATGGGATGGGATGGGATGGGATGGGATGGGATGGGATGGGATCCATGGGATGGGATGGGATGGGATCCATGGGGTGGGATGGGATGGGATGGGA
Source organism: Passerculus sandwichensis (assembly GCA_031885435.1). Classification (NCBI taxonomy): domain Eukaryota; kingdom Metazoa; phylum Chordata; class Aves; order Passeriformes; family Passerellidae; genus Passerculus; species Passerculus sandwichensis. The sequence continues at coordinate 2,116,890 of CM063159.1, read as the reverse complement.
TGGGATGGGATGGGATCCATGGGGTGGGATGGGATGGGATGGGATCCATGGGATGGGATGGGATGGGATGGGATGGGATGGGATGGGATGGGATGGGATGGGATGGATGGGATGGGATGGGATGGGATGGGATGGGATGGGATGGGATGGGATGGGATGGGATGGGATGGGATGGGATGGGATGGGATGGGATGGGATGGGATGGGGTGGGGTGGGTTGGGATGGGATGGGATGGGATGGGATGGATGGGATGGGATCCATGGGATGGGATGGGTTGGGATGGATGGGATGGGGTGGGATGGGATCCATCAGATGGGGTGGATGGGATGGGATGGGATGGGATGGGGTGGGATGGGATGGGATCCATGGGATGGGTTGGATGGGATGGGATGGATGGGATGGGTTGGATGGGATGGGGTGGGATGGGATCCATGGGATGGGATGGGATCCATGGGGTGGGATGGGTTGGGATGGATGGGATGGGATCCATGGGATGGGATGGGATGGGATGGGATGGGATGGGATGGGATGGGATGGGATGGGATCCATGGGAGATGGAAGTAAGTTAGTAAGTTTTGATCTAGAAGAAAAGAATCGCCGAGTCATTACTGGATAACCAAGGAGGCAGAGGGTGTGTTAGTTATTAAGAGGGGGTTTTATGGCTTATTAGAGCAAAGGATAAACCCACCTCAAAACAAAAATATATTTTTACTAAGCAGAAAGATAACGTATTTATATTTTTACAAACTTTTGGGGTTTATTTTATTTAAATAAAACTTTAGATGTTTATTTTATTTTATAATTTTATAAATTTCTGGGGATTTTATTTTATATTTTTATAAACTTTCAGGGGGTATTTTATTTCATAATTTTATAAACTTTTATTTCATAACTTTATAAACTATTTATTTTAGGGGCTATTTTATTTGATATTTTTATACACCTTTGGGGATTTTATTTCATTTTATTTTATATTTTTATAAACTTTTGGGGGTTCTTTTATTTTATAATTTTATAAACTTTTGGAGAATTTAATATTTTTTTTAATTTTATTTTATTTTCTATTTTTACTCCCAAGTTTGGAGCTGGCACTCCAAACTTCTGCATGGACACCGGGCCAAGAGGAGGGGAGGAAGGAGGGGGAAAATGAGATTTAATTAAACATCCACCTTTACTCCTGCGGCATTTCCGAGCCCGCCCGGTGACAGAGGTGACAGAGGTGACAACGGGCACCTCTCCCGTCCCCGCTGTCCCCACACCTGGCAGCAGCAGCGGGATTGTTGGGATTGTTGGGATTGTTGGGATCGTTGGGATTGTTGGGATTGTTCCCCTTCCCAGCCCCAGGATCGCCATCCCCGAGGGATCTCCTGGGCTTAATGGGGTTTTACCATATAAAACTCCTTTTATCGGGGTTTTCTCAGGCGTTTTACCCCATTTTTATCAGGGGTTGTACCCTATAAAACTCCTTTTATTGGGGTTTTTAGCAAGGGTTTTACCTTATTTTTATCAGGCATTTAATCCTGTTTTCATCAGAGGTTTTACCCTATTTTTGTAATGGGTTTTACCCTATAAAACCCCTTTTATTTATACCCAATTTATTTTATTGGGTTTTTTATCAGAGGTTTTACCCTATAAAACCCCTTCTATTGGGGGTTTTATCAGGGGTTTTACCCTATAAAAACCCTTTTATTGAGGTTTTTATCAGGGATTTTACTCTATTTTTATCAGGGGTTTTATAGGGCAAACCCCTTTTGTTGGGGTTATAGCAGGTGTTTTACCCTGTTTTTATCAGGGGCTTTACCCTATAAAACCCCTTTTTATCAGGGTTTTATCCAGGGTTTTATATTATTTTAATCAGGGGTTTTACCCTATAAAATCCCTTTTATCCTGGGTTTTACCCTATAAAACCCCTTTTATTGGGGTTTTATTAGGGGTATAACCCTATTTTTATCAGGGATTTTACCCTGTTTTTATCACGGGTTTTACCCTATAAAACCCTTTTTATCATGGGTTTTACCCTATAAAGCGCCTTGTATTGGGGTTTTCATCAGAGGTTTTACCCTATTCTTATCAGGGGTTTTACCCTATAAAACCTCTTTTATCAGGGTTTTTATCAGAGGTTTTACCCTATTTTTATCAGGGGTTTTGTCCTGTAAAGCCCCTTTTATCAGGGTTTTTATCAGAGGTTTTACCCTATTCTTATCAGGGGTTTTACCCGATAAAACCCCTTTTATTGGGGTTTTTATCAGAGGTTTTACCCTATTCTTATCAGGGATTTTATCCTATAAAGCCCCCTTTATCAGGGTTTTTATCAGAGGTTTTACCCTATTTTTATCAGGGGTTTTGTCCTATAAAGCCCCTTTTATCAGGGTTTTTATCAGAGGTTTTACCCTATTTTTATCAGGGATTTTATCCTATAAAGCCCCTTTTATCAGGGTTTTTATCAGAGGTTTTACCCTATTTTTATCAGGGGATTTTATCCTATAAAGCCCCTTTTATCAGGGTTTTTACCCTATTTCTATCAGGGTTTTTTAATAGAATCCTGCCTCCAACCCCAATGGGTTAAGCATGAGAAGAGCCCCTTTATCCCAAATATCCTGATGGAAATGGATCCCAAAGGAGTGACCTGGTAGCACATCCTGTCACCCTGGCCACCAACCCCAAAAAAAAACCTCTCCAAGAAAAGAAAAACAAACAAACGCAAAACAACCCCTAAAAAACCCCAAAAAAAAACCCTCTCAAAAAAACAAACAAACAAACAAAAAAAAAACTAAAAAACCCCAAACCCCTCTCAAAAAAAACCCGCCAAAACAACTCTCCAATAAAACCCCTAAAAAAACCCCAAAACACCAAAAAAAATCCCCAAAACTCCCCCCCAAAAAAATCCCCAAACCCCCTTCCCCAACCGCCTCCTCCTTTCATCTTCCCCTCAGCTGAACTTTCCTTCCCTCTAATCAAGGCCCTGCCATTAATGAGGCACCTAATTAGCCCTAATTAAAGGAACCTTTCCCGGCAGCAGCGGCGCCTTGGGGGGGTCGGGGGTGAGGAGCCCCCACCTCAGGGGGCAGAGGAGATTTTAAAAATATTTTAAATAAAAATAAAAGCGGTTTTGGGGTGGTTTTTAAAGATACAAATATCACGTTTTCCCCACATGAATTTGGGGGTTGGAATCCACCCTCAAATCCCACATTGACCCCCATCAAATTTAATTTTTTAGATCCAACAAATCCAGCCCCAAATCCCCACATTTTCCCACCCAAATTTGGGTTTTGGATTCACTTCCAAATCCGTTTTCCCCCACCAAATGTGGGAGTTGGATCCAGCCCCAAATCCCATATTTTCACCTCCAAATTTGGGCTTTGGATCCAGCCCCAAGTCCCACATTCCCCCACTAAATTTGGGGTTTGGATCCAGCCCCAAATCCCACATTTTCCCGCCAAATTTGGGGTTTTTGGGGTTTGAACCCACCAAAACACGGATCCAGCCCCAAATCCAACATTTTCCCACCCAAATATGGGGGGTGGATGCAGCCCCAGATCCCACATTTTCCCACCCAAATTTGGATTTTGGATCCACCCCCAATCCCACATTTCCCCCCCGCCCCAAATTTAGGGTCTGAATCCACTCCAAATCCCACATTTTCCCCATCAAATTTGGGGAAATTTGGACCCACCAAAACACGGATCCACCCCCAGATCCCACATCCCCCCCAAATCTGGGTTCTATATCCAGCCCCAAATCCCACATTTTTCCCACCAAATTTGGGTTCTGGATCCACCCCAAATCCCACATTTCCCTCACCCAATTTTGGTTTTCAATCCACCAAATCCAGCCCTAAATCCCACATTTTCCCCCACCAAATTTGGGTTCTGGATCCACCCCAAATCCCACATTTTCCCACCCAAATTTGGGGGTTTTGGATCCACCCCAACCCCCAAATTTCCCCTCACAGGGACAGAAAAGGGGCAGATGGAGATTCCCCATCCCCTCCTCTCCCGGGGTTTCACTGGGGGGAGGATTTGGGATAATCCAGCCTGGAGGGAACTGTCTGGGGCAGAATTAATGGGGTTTTTATCCCCGTTAAACACCACGGCTGGCAGGAATTAATTCATTTCCAGCCGTGGGAGATGAAAATTCCCCCATTTTTCAGGGGAAATCCGCTCCGCATGGAGAGGCCGGAGAAAAATCGCTCTGGCCTTGATTGAAAACGAGCCCGGCTTTGTTAAAACTGAGTCTAATTTATCTCCCCCTTCCTGCCAAACGTGCCTGGTGGGAATCCCGGGGATCCCAGGGTTTTGGGATTGGGAGATTTTGGGATCAGACTCTGGGGATTTGGGGATCAGGCTCTGGGGATCGCAAGATTTTGGGGTCGGGTTCTGGAGATTTTGGGATCAGGGTCTGGAGATCCTGGAATTTTGGGATTAGGCTCTGGGGATGCTGAAATTTTGGGATTGGGCTCTGGGGTTCCTGGGATTTTGGAATCAGGCTCTGGAGATTTTGGGATCAGATTTTGGGCATTTTGGGATCAGGCTCTGGAGATCCTGGGATTTTGGAATTAGGCTCTGGGGATGCTGAAATTTTGGGATTGGGCTCTGGAGATCCCACAGTTTTGGGAACAGGTTCTGCAGATTTTGGGATCAGGCTCTGAGGATCCCAGAATTTTGGGATCAGGCTCTGGAGATCCCAAGATTTTGGGATTGGGCTCTGGAGATTTTAGGATCAGGATCTGGGGATCTCAGGGTTTTGGGGTCAGGCTCTGGGGATCCCAAGATTTTGGGATCGGGATCTAAAGGTTTTGCAATCAGGCTCTGGAGACCCCAGAGTTTTGGGATCAGGCTCTGAAGACATCAGGAATTTGGGGATCAGGCTCTGGAGATCCCAGAGTTTTGGGATCAGGCTCTGGAGATTTGGGGATCAGGCTCTGGGGATGCTGAAATTTAGGGATCAGGGTCTGGAGATGCTGGGATTTTGGGATTCGGCTCTGGGGATGCTGAAATTTTGAGATCAGGCTCTGGAGCTCCCAGAATTTTGGGATCTGGCTCTGGGGATCTCAGGGTTTTGGGATCAGGCTCTGGAGATTTTGGGATCAGACTTTGGAAGTATGGGGATCAGGCTCTGGTGATCTCAAGATTTTGGGATTGGGCTCTGGAGATTTTGGGATCAGGCTCCAGAAATCCCAGAATTTTGGGATCAGACTCTGGGGGGGGGGGGGGGCTGAAATTTTGCCAGGAGTGGCACGGGATCTTTATATCCCTTCCCACCCCAAACCATTCCACGATTCCCCTCCCCTCATTTTTTCCTGCCCATTAATTCCTCTCTCCTCCCTTCCCTGCCCCCCTCAAGCTCCCCTCTCCCTCTGCAGATGCCGCCTCCATTATTAACTTTTCCCGTGCATCCAGGAGTTTGTTTTCCTCGCTCCTGATGGATTTTTAATTGGCCCGAGCCCGCCAGGGTGGCGGGGCCGTTCCGCAGGAATCCGATGCAAATGGGATTTTCTCCTTCCCGGGCTCCCTCGGCCGCTGCCAAATATTTTAAATAAATAAACAGGATTGCGTCAATGGAGAGCAGCGGGAGCCTCGCAGGTGCGCTCCGGCTCCAATTCCAGCCCTGAACACGGCGGGATGAGCCCGAGCTCGGTCCTAGGAAAGCCGGGAATGAGCTGGGAAAGAGCGGATTAATAAAGCTCAGCGTTAATGGCCCGCAGCGCAGGCGCTAATTAATGGCTGCTGGTCCCACCTCCCGCATCCATCCTGGATTTTAAACCTTCCTGGATTGTGCTCGGCTTCTCATGGAGATCCTAAATCCCAAATCTCGGTGCTGGAAGGTTGGTGCCGCTTTCTGCACCACCCAAATCTCCGTGCCAGGACCCCTCAAATTTCCAAGCCAGGATTCCCCCAAATCCCCGTGCCAGGGCCCCTAAAACATCAGTGCCAGGACCCCTCAAATCTCCAAGCCAGGATCCCCCAAATCCCAGTGCTCAGATCCCAAATCCCTGTGCCAAGTCTCCCCAGATCCCAGTACCCGGATCCCCCAAATCCCTGCGCCAAGACCCCCTCAAATCCCAGTGCCCGGATCCCAAACCCCCATTCCAGGACCCCCTGTGTCAGGACCCCAAATCCCCAAGCCAAAATCCACCAAATCCCAGTGCTCCGATCCCAAACTCCACTGCCAGGACTCCCCCAAATTCTCGTACCAGCATCCCAAATCCCCAAGCCAGGATCCCACAAACTCCCCTTCCAGGATCCCCCAAATCCCTGTGCTAGGAGCCCCCCAAAATCCCCTTGCCAGAACCTGAAACTCCCGTGCCAGGATCCCCCAAATCCCAGTGCCAAGACCCCTAAAAGCTCAGTGCCAGGACCACCCAAATCCCAGCACTAGGACCCCCGAAATCCCAATGCCTGGATCCCCCAAATCCCTGCTCCAGGATCCCAAAAACCTCAGTGCCAGGATCCCCTATGCCCAGATCCCAAACCCCATTGCCAGGAACCCCCAAATTCTCATACCAACACCCCAAACCCCCATGCCAGGACCCTCCAAACCCCAGTGCCTGGACCCCCTAACTCCAATTCGAGGATCTCCCAAACCCCTCAGCCAAGATCCCCCAAATCCCAGTGCTAGGACCCCCTAAATCCCCATTCCAGGACCCCCTAAATCCCCATTCCAGGACCCCCCCCCCCATCCCCGTGCCAGGCACGTCCTCCCCTCAGGGGTGCCCAGGGCCGAGTGATTGACAGCTGTCACTCAAAGCCATCCCTGGCTGCATCCTCCTGGCTGTTGAATATTCATGAGATGTTTTCCCCTCCTGTGGCCTCTCACCATTAACCATTCACTGAACTGCCAGGAAAATGCAAATTCCGAGGGTTTGGCCCAGGAATGGGCACCTCAGGGCCTGGCATCGGCCACCCCATCCTCTCGGGCCATGCCAGGGGCTGAAATGCTGGAAAAGGCAGGAAAATATGGATTTGTGCCTTCATCTTCCCGGATTTTGGGGGGCTGGGGGCAGTGGGACACCCAGGGGTGACCTTGGGTAGTCACAATCCTCAGCACCCGGGAATATCCCTGAATTTCCCTGGAATATCTCTGAATGTCTCTAGAATTTCCCTGATTTTCCCTAGAATTTCCCCGATTTTCCCTGGAATATCCCTGAATTTCCCTGAAATATCCCCTGATATATCCCTGGAATTTCCCAGCCTGAGTCTCCAGGGCTTCACCCCAAATCCAGGCCCAAAATCTGAACCCTCTCCAGGGCTTCATCCTGAATCCAGCACCCCACCCTGATCTCCCCAAAGTTTCATCCCAAATCCAGCACCCCAGGCTGGGTTCCCCAAGGCCTCATTCCAATTCCTGCATCACAATTTTATTCCCCCAGGGTTTCATCCCAAATCCTGCGCCAAAATTTGAGCTCATCAGGGTTTTGTCCCCAATCCGACACCACAACCTGATACCCCAGGTCTTCATCCCTAATCCAGCACCTCATCCTGATGCCCCCCAAAGTTTCATCCTTAATCCTCCACCCTATCTTGAGTTCATCCCTAACCCTGCACCCCAGTTTGAGCTCCCCAAGGTTTCTTCCCCAACCCAGCACCCCATCCTGATTCCCCCAAAAAATTCCATCCCTAATCCAGCACCCCAGCCTGAATTCCCCAGGCTTCATCCCTAATCCAGCACCCCATCTTGATCCCCCGAAATTTCATCCCCAATCCAGCACCCCATTCTGATCCCCCAAAATTCCATCCCTAATCCAGCACCCCATTCTGATCCCCCCAAAATTTCATCCCCAACCCAGCACCCCATTCTGATCCCCCAAAATTCCATTCTTAATCCAACACCCCGTCCTTAATTCCCCAGGTTTCATCCCTAATCCAGCATCCCGTTTTGATCCCCCAAAATTCCATCCTTAATCCAACACCTCATCCTGATTTGCCCAGAATTCCATCCCTAATCCAGCACCCCATTCTGATCCCCCAAAATTCCATCCTTAATCCAACACCCCATCCTGATTTCCCCAGAATTCCATCCCCAATCCAGCACGTCATCCTGATCCCCCCAAGGGTTCTTCCCTAACCCAGCACCCCATTCTGATTCCCCCAAAGTTTCATCCCTAATCCTGCACCCCATCTTTACCCCTCCAAAGTTTCATCCTTAATCCAACACCCCGTCCTTGATTCCCCAGGTTTCATCTCTAATCCAGCACCCCGTTTTGATCCCCCAAAATTTCATCCCCAATCCAGCACCCCATTCTGATCCCCCAAAATTCCATCCTTAATCCAACACCCCGTCCTTAATTCCCCAGGTTTCATCCCTAATCCAGCACCCCCTTTTGATCCCCCAAAATTTCAACCCTAATCCAGCGCCCCATCCTGATTTCCCCAAAATTTCATCCCTATTCCAGCGCCCCATCCTGATCCCCAAGGGCTCCACCCTTAACCCTGCACTCCATCCTGATCCCCCCAAAGTTTCATCCCTAATCCTGCGCCCCATCCTCATCTCCCCAGGATTTCACCCCTAATCCAGGGTCCCCTCCCGATCCCCCAGGCCCCCATCCCTATGGAATTAACCCTTCCCACTCCGGGATGTCCCAAAAGAACCCAATAAATCCCGGATCAATCCCTCCCATCCCGCGGGGCACAGAGGGGTTGGGAGCAGAGGAGGATGATGATGATGATGAGGAGGAGGATGAGGAGGAGGCATCCCTCTCTTTCCCACGCTCCTCCCTCCCCAGCCCACCTTCCCGGGCACGTTTGATCCCGCAGAAGCCTCGGAGCGTTCCCTCCTCCCACTCCCTCCCGGCTCCTCTCTCTCAGTTTAAACACACGCACGCATGAAAAATAAATGTTGCCGAGGAAAGACAGCGGCAGAGGGCTGGGAAGCAATTAGCATCCAAAGAGGCGTAATTAGTGCTCAGAATGCGAGCGGCAGAGAAGAAATAAAGCAGCGTTCGGATGCAATCAGGGTCGTGCCTGAATTACAAACCGTTAACTGAATCGCTAATTAAGCGCGGGGTGTGAATCACGGCTTATTAAGGGCTCGGCGCGGGCTCTGCCAGCCGGGACCGCGCTGGGACAGACGGACAACACCGGGACAATGAGGGGACAATGAGGGGACAATGAGGGGACAAGGGACCGCGCTGGGACAGACGGACAACGGTGGGGCAATGGTGGGATAATGGTGGGACAATGAGGGGACAAGGGACCGAGCTGGGACAGAGGGACAATGAGGGGACAATGAGGGGACAATGAGGGGACAAGGGACAATGGTGGGACAATGAGGGGACGAGGGACCATGCTGGGACACGGGGACAATGATGGGACATTACTGGGACCATGGTGGGACAATGATGGGACAATACCGGGACAAGGGACCGTGATGGGACAGAGGGACAATGAGGGGACAAGGGACCACGATGGGATGGAGGGACAATGATGGGACAAGACATAATGATGGGACAATATCGGGACAATGAGGCGACAAGGGACCATGCTGGGACAAGGGACAATGGTGGGACATTATTGGGACGATGATGGGACAATATTGGGACAATGATGGGACAAGGGACCGTGGTGGGACAATATTGGGACCATATTGGGACAATGATGGGACAGAGGGACAATGATGGGACAAGGGACAATGGTGGGACAAGGGACCGTGATGGGACATTATTGGGACAATGAGGGGACAAGGGACCATGATGGGATGAAGGGACAATGATGGGGCAATTATGGGACAAGAGATAATGATGGGACCGTGGTGGGACAATATTGGGACCATGTTGGGACAATGATGGGACAATATTGGGACAATATCAGGCCCATGATGGGACAATGGAAGGTGATGGGATGGAGGGACAATGATGGGACAAGGGACAATGGTGGGATAATGATGGGACAATATTGGGACAATCGAAGGGCAATGGTGGGACAGTGATGGGACAAGAGATAATGATGGGACAATGATGGAACAATATTGGGACAATATTGAGACAATCGAGGGACAAGGTGGGATGATATTGGGATTATACTGGGACAATGATGGGACAATATCGAGGCAATGGTGGGACAATGATGGGACAAAGGACCCTGGTGGGATAAGGGGACCCTGGAAGGACACAGGGACAATGATGGGACAAAAGGCCGAGGTGGGACAAAGGAATGTCACCCACATCCCACATCCCTGCGTGTGCAAACCCTGGGAGCTGCACCCCTCATTCCCATTCCCCGCACCCCCAAACCCCCGTGTCCTGCACCCCTGTGTCCCGGCACCCTCACCCCCATCTCCCCAACTCCCAGCCCCATTCCCATCTCAGCTCCCTCTCAGAGCAGGGAGCACCCAGACCCCAAATCCAGGGATGGGAACAGGAAGATGATTCATTAATCAATTAATTAATTATTCCTGATTTATCCAACCCAGCCAAAGGCCTGACGAGCTTTGCCCTGGTGGAGCAGCCGCCCTTGGCCTCCTCCTCCTTTTCCTCCCCAACCTTTTCCTTTTTCTTCTCCCCGGGATCGTTTTCATCTTCCCCTTTCCCGTTTTCCCCGGAGTTCCAGCACCACCTCCATCCAAGCTCCCCAAATCCCCTCCAGCTTTTCCCTGCCGAGCTCCCAGGGATCCAGCAGGACCCTGTGGGCTCCCCAAAGCCTGGGATCCCCCAGATTTCCCGGGAATGGGTAGGTAGCAGCTCCTGGAGCAGGGATGAAAGGGAAGAGCTGAGCCGGGAAAGGTCCTGCGAGCACGGGCGGGCTGCGATCAAAGGGAGCTCATCCATTTTAATGAGAATTCCAGAGGGTTCCGAGGGAGAGGAAGGGGCTTGCCGGAGATCAAAGCCCTGCCTGAGGAGCTGGGGGGGCTCGGGGAGGGAGAGGAAGGCAGAGAGGGTTGGGAATAAAAGGATGGAGAGGCCGGAGATGCGGATTGAAGGATCTGCTGGAGCTTCCCCAGAGCAGCCAAGGAATGTCCCTGTCACCCAATTCAGTGCTTTTCCCATCCTGACACTCCCAAATCTGGGAACAGAGGGCTCGGGGTGGGCAGGGACGCTTGCAGATGTCCTCACTTGTCACAATGGTGGGATGATCCCAGGAAGGATCCTGAGATCCCTCCTGCATCTCCGCCCTCCTCGTCCCATTGGCGCCTCCCAAAAACCCCATCCCTCATTCCAGAGGGATTTTCCCATCCCTTTTATCCCTGCCTGGAGCTCAGAGTGGGGTGGTGGCACTTGGCGATGTCCCCAGAGTGCCACCTCCTGTCCCTGGGGCTGTGCCCTTTGCCCAGCAGACATTTCCCGTGACTGTGTGAATAATACCAATTAATCAAAAGGGGAAATCAAACCTAGCCTCGTCTATAATTAGATCATCCACGGGCTTGATTAATTATGTTAATTAATTAAGGACGAGCTAAAGCCCATCAGCGCTTCCCACACACCCCCAAGATCCAGCAGCAAATCCCGGCTCCTGTGGGACACCAAAACCAGGGGCAGGGCCTTGGGGACATCCCCAGGCTGGAAAAAAATCCATTGGGAACAGGAGGGAATGTTCAGCTTGGAGGGGAACCCGGGATCAGATGAAGACGTGCAGCTCCAGAGCTGTTATCCCTCCCCAGCTCCTCGCGGACCCTTTGGAGATGAAATCCCTTCTTCTTTTATGAAATCTCTTCTTCTTTTTATGAAGGATTTATCAAGTTTAGTTTGGAAACCACCGAGGAAGATTCCCTGTTTGGATAAGCCTCTGGCTTGTGCTGGATTCGTGTCCCAAGCTGGGAGCTGGAGGATGCTCGGGAGCATCCTAATGAGGAGCTGCACACAGAGAAGTGATCCCACTGCTTTTCCAGGCCAGGAACCCCAGGATTTTTGGACAATTCCCTTTTCCTGACCCAGAAATGGGGCAACTGATGCCTGGCAGGGAATCCCAGAGCCCTGCTGCCCCTTGGGATGCAGGAAAGCCCCAGGGAGCGCTGAAATGATGAAAATTCCTTGACCTTTTGTAACTTTGGGATTTTATTTTTTTTCCCAGAGGATGAATCCCAGCACTGCTATAGGGCAGAGACCTGGAGCTGCAGCAGCTCCACAGCCAAGGATTGCCATGGAATAAAGCACTTCCCAAATTTAGCCTTTTATTGGGAATGGCTCAATGCAGCAGGGAGGGATGAGGAATGAACACCCCCAGAAAAGATGGGGAAATGCTGGAGAGGGGCTGGGAAGGGCGGAAAAGGGGGTGCCCCACATGAGGATCTGGTGTGTCCTTGTATGGGAATATCCATGGGGATCTCTGGGAATTCCAGGGCTTCCTCACAGAGCTGTGGAATGGTTTGGAAAGGATCCTAAATGGGTTGTAAAGGATCCTAAATGAGTTGGAAAAGATCCTAAAACCCATCTCCTTCCATGGACAGAGACACCTCCCACCATCCCAAGCTGGCCTTGGACACCTCCAGGGATGGGGCAGCTGCAGCTTTTCTAGGAATTCCTCCCCAGTATCCCACCCCAATCTCCCCTTTCCCAGTTTGGAGCCATTCCCCGTGTCCTGTCCCTCCATCCCTTGTTCCCAGTCCCTCTCCAGCTCTCCCTGGATCCTTCTCCTTCCTGGGGGAGCATTCCTGGAGCATCCCCACGGCCTCCTCTGGATTTGCTCCATCAATTCCACATCACGCCAGGGAGGATCCAGCAAGATCCTGGAGCTCCAGGGCTGCGCCCATCACCCCTGGCAGTGCCTGCGCCTCCTCCTCGTGCTGGATTTTCCTCATTCCGCTCGGATCCCGCCTCAGCGGCCGCCTGTGGATCCTGGAAGAATTAATCCCGACTGCTGCGAGCGCACTTGTAACCGCGGGCCGCTAATTAGGGCCCTGTAATTGGATCCAGCGCTGCCTGTAAATCCAATTACCTGGGATTAGAGCAGCGCCGCGGCTCCGGAGTGGGTGCGGCCACGCCGGGATCCTTCCCACTCCTTAAACTTTATCCCAGGAAAGCTGGGAAGGTCTCCAGCTCCTTATCACAGCCCCAAAACCCTTCTCTCTATTCCTTTTCTCCTGCCGGGATGAGTAAATATAAGAAAATTTTCCAGCTCATTGTTACAACCCCAAATTCCCCCCAAATCCTTCTCCCCATCTCCTTTTTCCTGCCAGGTTGGGAAGGGTCTCCAGCCCCTTATCACAACCCCAAAATCCTTCTCCCCATTCCTTTCCTCCTGCCGGGATAAGGAAAAATAGGAAAGCCTCCAGCTCATTATTACAGCCCCAAATTCCCCCCAAATCCTTCTCCCCATCCCCTTTTTCCCGCCAAGCTGGGAAGGTCTCCAGCTCCTTATCACAACCCCAAATTTTCCCCCAAAATCCTTCTCCCAATCCCAGGGAGGCTGCCAGAACGGCACAGATCCATAAAGATTAAATAATATATATTAAAATAAATATATATTTAACTACACGGAACAATCATCGCCTTTTATTATCCGCAGATAAAACCTGGAATCGTTTCCCAAGGAGAACGAGGTAATTCTGGCTCTGCTTTTATGGAGTTTTGGGCTATAAAGAAGGGAAGGGAAGGAAAGGAAAGGAAAGGAAGAAGGAAAGGGAAAAGAGAAGGGAAGGGAAAGGAAAGGAAAAAGGGAAGGGAAAGGAAAGGAAAAAGGGAAGGGAAAGGAAAGGAAAAAGGGAAGGGAAGGGAAAGGAAAGGAAAGGAAAGGAAAGGAAAGGAAAGGAAAGGAAAGGAAAGGAAAGGAAAGGAAAGGAAAGGAAAGGAAAGGAAAGGAAAGGAAAGGAAAGGAAAGGAAAGGAAGAAGGAAAGGAAGAAGGAAAGGAAGAAGGAAAGGGAAAAGAGAAGGGAAGGGAAAGGAAGAAGGAAAGGGAAAAGAGAAGGGAAGGGAAAGGAAGAAGGGAAGGGAAAGGAAGAAGGAAAGGGAAAGGAAGAAGGAAAGGGAAAGGAGAAGGGAAGGGAAAGGAAAGGAAAGGAAGAAGGAAAGGGAAAGGAGAAGGGAAGGGAAAGGGAAAAGAGAAGAAGAAGGAAAGGGAAAAGAGAAGGAAAAAATGAAAGGGAGAAGGAAAAGAGAAGGAGAAAAGGAAAGGACAAGGGGAAAAGGGAAAGAGAAGGAAATGACAAGGAAGGGGAAAAGGAGAAGGAGAAAAGGAAAGGGGAAGGAAAAGGGAAGGAAAGGAATCACATCCTGCTGTGCCCACACCTCTCCTAGGACACGAGGGGACAGATCCGAGCCCAGGGAAGCTCAGCCCCTGCTCTGCTGCAGGCCCTGCGTTTCCCCCTGCCACAAATCCCCCCTTGGGAACCCAAACCCCATCCCGGGGTGCCCATCCCGCGGCCCAGAGCCCCCAAAGCCGCGGCAAAGGCTCCGGCCGCCCGCCGTGCCCGGGCTGCTGCTGCCCTCTGCCGCGGGGAGGCTGCTCTGGGAATGCCGCTCTGGGAATGCGCTGCTGCTCTGGGAATGCGCTGCCGCTCTGGGAATGCCGCTCTGGGAATGCTGCTCTGGGAATGCACTGCTGCTCTGGGAATGCTGCTCTGGGAATGCACTGCTGCTCTGGGAATGCACTGCTGCTCTGGGAATGCTGCTCTGGGAATGCACTGCTGCTCTGGGAATGCACTGCTGCTCTGGGAATGCTCCTCTGGGAATGCCCTGCTGCTCTGGGAATGCACTGCTGCTCTGGGAATGCACTGCTGCTCAGGGAATGCTGCTCTGGGAATGCACTGCTGCTCTGGGAATGCTGCTCTGGGAATGCTGCTCTGGGAATGCACTGCTGCTCTGGGAATGCTGCTCTGGGAATGCTGCTCTGGGAATTCACTGCTAGTCCTGGGAATTCACTGCTAGTCCTGGGAATGCTCCTCTGGGAATTCACGGCTCCTCCCGGGAATTCATTGGTCTGGGAATTCACTGCTCCTCTGGGACAGCTGCTGCCAGGGAATGCACTGCTACTCTGGGAATGCTGCTCTGGGAATGCACTGCTGCTCTGGGAATGCAATGCTCCTCTGGGAATGCTGCTCTGGGAATGCACTGCTCCTCCCGGCACAGCCGCTGCTCTGGGAAAGGCTCCTGATGGGACCCAGCTGCTCCCAGCACGGCTCAGCTGCTGTGGGAACCATGGGCAGGCTCTGCACCCCAAAAAAAGTGCTCTGGATCCCAGGACAAGGATGCTGTGGGATCCTGGGTCAGGGATGTTCCAGAGCCCGGGACAAGGATGTTCTGGGCACCAGGATCAGGGATGCTCTGGGGTCCAGGACAAGGATGTTTTTAACCCCAGGAAAGGGATGTCCTGTGGTCCAGGATGCTCCAGACTCCAGGACGAGGGTGCTCTGGGATCCAGGGTTAGAGACGCTCCAGATCCCAGGGTCAAGAATGCTCTGGACTTCAGCACAAAGATGGCCTTGACCCAAGGGCAGGGATGCCCTGCCCTCCAGGATCAGAGATGCTCCAGACCCCAGGACAAGGATGCTCTGGGATCCAGGACCAGGCTGCTCTGGGATCCATGGACAGGCTGCTCTAGGATCCATGGACAGGCTGCTCTGGGATTTAGGACAGGCTGCTCTGGATCCATGGTCAGGCTGCTCTGGGAGTTAGGATCAGGTTGCTCTGGATCCAGTACAGAATGCTCTGGGATCCCAGGACAGGCTCCTCTGGGATTTAGGATCAGGCTGCTCTGGGATCCAGGACAAAGCTTCTCCCCACCCCAGCCAGGCCAATTTGCCAGCCCAGCCCAGCCCAGGGATGCTCTGCAGGAGCTGCAGGAGAGCTCCACGTCCCTCCATGTCCCTCCACGTCCCTCCACGTCCCTCCACGTCCCTCCACGTCCCTCCATGTCCCGGGAGTGTCCCATTCCCAGGAGAGGCAGAACTGGGGCACAGGGACACAGCGAGGCATCCGGAGGGACCACAAAAAAAGAGCCCAAACCCCACGGGGGTGGGAAACTCCATCAGCTGAACCCCCTTGGGAAGGGACGAGCCTCATTCCATGGGTGGGAAAAGGACACCAGTCCCCACCAGTCCCCACTGGTCCCCACCGGTCCCCACAGCAGGGACAGGACCAGTGACACCCCCATGTGGGGACCAGCCCCCCCATCCACACATCCCAAATTCCCTCTGCTCCCAATCCCGCCGTGCCCATCCCTGCGCGTCTCCCCAGGCCCTATTAACATAATTAATTAATCAAGCCCGTGGATGATCTCATTATAGACGAGGCAGATTTCCCCTTTTAATTAATTGGCATTATTTACACAGGCACGGGAAATGTCTGCCGGGCAAAGGGCACAGCCCCAGGGACGGGAGGTGGCACTTTGGGGACATCACCAAGTGCCACCACCCCAGGCAGGGATAAAAGGCACTGGAAAATCCCTCTGGAATGAGGGATGGGGTTTTTTGGGAGGTGCCAATGGGATGAGGAGGGCGGGGACACAGGAGGGATTCAGGGATTGTCCCCTCCAGCCCTGCAAACATCCCTGGAAGTGACAGGAAAAGCAGATTTGTCTTCCCAAACCAGCTGGGAGATAAAACCAGCACTGGGAGAGAAAAGGAACAATGGGAAGGATTCCACTGGTTGGTGAATGGGAAAAGATATTTGCTTTTACAAATAAACTTCAGGTTTTCTGAGAAATTAGACATTGAAAGATGAAAGAAACAATGGGGAAGAAAAACCCCCTAAATTCCACAAGAATTAAAAATTAAAAGGGAGAGTTGTACATTAGAGGGGAATCTTTGGGATCAGGTGTTCTGGGAAGTTTGGACCTCTCGTGTACCTCAGAAATGGAGGAAAACCCTTAAATTCCATAGGAATTAATAATTAAAAATGAAGGTTATACATCAGAGGGGAAATTTTTGGGATCAGGCATATTGGGGAGTCTGAACCTCTCAAGTACCTCAGAAATGGGGAAGAAAAACCCTAAATTCCCTAAGAACTGAAAATTAAAAGGGAGGGTTGTATATTAGAAGGGAATCTTTGGGATTCAGAAGATTTGGAAGTCTGAACCTCTCAAGTACCTCAGAAATGGGGAAAAACCCCTAAATTCCATAAGAATTTAGAAATTAAAAGGGATGGTTGTACACTAGAGGGGAATTTTTGGGATCAGGCATATCAGGGAGTCTGAACCTCTCAAGTACCTCAGAAATGGGGAAAAACCCCTAAATTCCATAAGAATTTAGAAATTAAAAGGAAAGGTTGTATATTAGAGGGGAATCTTTGGGATTCAGAAAATTTGGAAGTCTGAACCTCTCAAGTACCTCAGAAATGGGGAAAGAGAGAAGGGAAATGAAGCTGGGAAATTGGAATAAACAGGAGGCTGCGTTCTCCAAAAATGTGAGAGATCCCAGGGGATGCCCCATGGCCTCTGCCTTGATTGGAATAAAGTTCCAGGACTCCTCTGTCTCCTTTTTGGACACAAACCTCTGGTGTTGGTGGATGGATTTTCCTGGCAGAAGGGCCAGGCCGGGTTTGGAATGAGCAGGGACAGGGGAAGTGTGGGATCTCAGCACCTCAGGACTGAGGTGCAGAGTGACCGAGACCACCCTTGGGGGGCTCGGGAGTCCTGGAATGTCGCCAGAAGTGTCTGGTGGCTGGACTTTGATCCTACATGGGAGATGACACCTGTATGAGGATGGGAGGATTTCACTGGGGTGAATGGTGAAGGGATAAGTTAATTAGAGTGTAAAACACAGGATTTAGGATTTCGGTACAGGGGGGTCTAAAGAAGTAAGATGGAGGAATTGGGGCGCGTCCTGTCCTTCTTCTTCTTCTTCTTGGCCTCCATCTTCTGTGGTGATGGTGGCACTTTGGGATTGGTTATTACTAGAAGTGCACCGGTCAATAAGGGTGAAAGGTATTGGGGAAAAATTATAAATATTGTATACGTAATTTTGAGTATAAAGATAGGTGACCGCCCCGGGGGCTCGCAGTGTGCTCATGGCTGGCTGCTGTGCAGACCTCTGTCGGGCCGAGAGAAAATCTTTTAGATAAACAATTAATAAACACCGAGACCGAGAAAAGATCAGAAGTCTCTTCTCGTCCTTTGGAGCGCGGGCTGTCCAAGGCCACTCTGGGCCTTTCCAGGTCACCCAAACAGCCCAGAAACCGACAGGGAAGGTGTCCCTGCCCTGCCCAGAGCCAGCAGCTGCCGGATTTTGGATTTTCCTTTGGAATAATCCTGCCGAGATTTCCCTAATCCCCGAGTGACTCATCTGCTGCCCCGTCCCTGCCCTAATTACCACAGCCCTCCTCAGCCTCTGCTCTCTCCCTCCCTGCGCGGCCCCGTTTTCCAGAACATTCCAGGGTTTTCCTGTCTCCCGTTATGACCTCCCCGAAATCCCCATTTTCCAACAGAAAATTCCTGACTGTTCCTATTTCTCCACACCTGGGAATGCTCCTTGCCTCCCTTTATTACCCCCTAAAAACCCCTCATTTTTCAGCAGAATATTCCCAAATTTTCCTGCCTCTCCAGATCTAGGAGCACTCCCATTATTATCCCCAAAAAAAAATCCTAATTTTCCAGCTGAATATTCCCAAGTTTTCCTGCTTTCCTAGATCTGGGAACATTCCCTGCCTCCCATTATTACCCCATAAAAATCCCCATTTTCCAGCAGAAAATTCCAGAGTTTTCCTGCTTCTCCAGACCTGGGCATGCTCCTTGCCTCCCTTTATTACCCCCTAAAAAATCCTCATTTTCCAGCAGAACATTCCTATTTTTTCCTGCCTTCCTAGATCTGTGAACATTACCTGCCTCCCATTATTACCCCATAAAAATCCTAATTTTCCAGCCGAAAATTCCTGACTGTTCCTGCTTCTCCACACCCGGGAATGCTCCTTGCCTAGCAAAAATCCCCATTTTCCAGCAGAAAATTCCAGAGTTTTCCTGCCTCTCCAGACCTGGGAATGCTCCCTGCCTTCCTTTATTACCTCCCCAAAAAATCCCCATTTTCCAACAGAACATTCCAGAGTGTTCCTGGTTTCCTAGATCTGTGAACTTTCCCTGCCTCCCATCATTACCTCCCCAAAAATTTGGGGTCTGGAATGGGAAACTCGGGAATGGAATGTGAAATTGGGGAATGGAATGGGAAATTTGGGTCTGGAATGTAAAATTTGGGTTTGGAATGTAAAATTTGGGGTCTGGAAAGGGAAATTGGGGTCTTGAACATGGAATTGGGGAATTAGGTGTGGAATTGGGGTCTGGAATGTGGAATCAGGGAATGGAATGTGGAAATTGAGGAATGGAATAGGAAATTTGGGTCTGGAATGTAAAATTTGAGTTTGGAATGTAAAATTTGGGGTCTGGAAAGGGAAATTGGGGTCTTGAACATGGAATTGGGGAATTAAGTGTGGAATTGGGGTCTGGAATGTGGAATCGGGGAATGGAATGGGAAATTTGGGGTCTGGAATGGGAAATTGGGGTCTGGAATGTGGAATTTGGGTCTTGAATGTAAAATTTGGGGTCTAGAATGTAAAATCAGGGTCTGGACCGTGGAATTGGGATCTGGAACATGGAATTGGGGTCTGGAATGGGAAACTGGAGTCTAGAGTGTGGAATTGGGGAATGGAATGGGAAATTAGGGTCTGGAATGTGGAATTGGGGAATTGAATGGGAAATTGGTGTCTGGAATGTGAAATTTGGCTCTAGAATGTAAAATTTGGGTTTTGAATGTAAAATTTGGGGTCTGGAACATGGAATTGGAGTCTGGAATGGGAAATTGGGATCTGGAATGTAGAACTGGGGTCTGGAATGGGAAATTTGGGGTCTGGAATGGGAAATTTGGGTCTGGAACATGGAATTGGGGTATGGAATGTGGAATTGGGGAATGGAATGGGAAATTTGGGGTCTGGAATGGGAAATTTGGGGTCTGGAAAGGGAAATTGGGGTCTGGAACATGGAATTGGGGTCTGGAATGTGGAATCAGGGAATGGAATGGGAAATTTGGGGTATGAAATATGGAATCGGGGAATGGAATGGGAAATTTGGGGTCTGGAATGGGAAACTGGGGTCTGGAGTGTGGAATTTGGGTTTGGAATGTAAAATTTGGGATCTGGAACATGGAATTGGGGTCTGGAATGTGACATTTGGGTCTGGAATACAGATTTAGGGTCTGGGATATGGAACAGGGGCCTGGCCAGGGAAGGGCCATTTTCCCAGGAGTTTTTCTGGGAACACCTGGAGATTTAACACCCGATGGATCAACGTGCCCACACCCAAAGCCACAAACCCCGACCCAAGGGTTACAAATTGAGGCCTGTGAGGATTTGTTTTTCCAAAAGGCAGGGGCTGAGCTGGCTGGGATGAATCCCAAATCCTGCTCCCAAGATTCCCACCCTGGGAAACCAGGTCACCATCTGCTCTGCCTCCAGCCCCTGGCTCTGTGACAGCTCCTGCCCCTGCAGGAGATCCAGGAGCTTCTCCCAGATCCCCATTCCAGCCCTGACAATCGGGGACACGAGGGCAGGGATGCTGCCAGGGTGGGGGATAACCAGGAAAATCCATCACACCCCTCAGGACATTCCCAAATTCTGATCCTGGACGGGGTTTTCCCTGCTCTGATTCCCGGATTTATTTTCTATCTTTCACCCCCACAGCAAGCAGGCAAAGAGGAGATCTTCAGCCCTTCCAAACTCTGCAGTTTCAGCCTTTGGAGGGGAATTTTCCAGGAATTTTCCAGCGTTTTTAACAGGAGGAAAAGCGAGGGCCAGGGGGAAGCTGCTGCCCCTCTCAGGGAGCCTCCCGGGCCTGGCTCCAGCCCTGAGCAGCTCCAGGCTGGCTCCTTTCCATTTCCCGCTGCTTCCTGACAGCCATTCCCAGGGAAAAAAGCTGTTCCTGGATGTTTCACCTGCTCCGAGTGGCCCCTGCCTTGTCCCCATCAGTGGCACTGTGTGACAGCCCAGAGCAGCTGAGCAGCTCCAGGCTGGCTCCTTTCCATTTCCCGCTGCTTCCTGACAGCCATTCCCAGGGAAAAAAGCTGTTCCTGGATGTTTCACCTGCTCCGAGTGGCCCCTGCCTTGTCCCCATCAGTGGCACTGTGTGACAGCCCAGAGCGGCACGGTGCCACTCGCAGCTGGGATTTGGGATGGGATCCCACTGGATCCTCATCCTCCTGGATCCCTGGACCTGGCTCTGGTTCACAGAACGGTTTAAAGTGCTGAGTTTGATGCCAAAGCTCCTCTCAGGAGTGGGGGGGAAAAAATTAACAAATAAAAATCTGGAATATCAGAGAGCTCAGGGGGTGTTGTGGGGTGGAGGAAGCACAGGGAGGCTCTTCCTCCCTGGATGGAGCAGGAGCTGGGATCAGCACTGCTCCCCTGCAAGGTGTCCTTCAGCTGGGACCCTTCATCCCAGCTGGAATCCTTTGTTCCACCTGGAACCCCCTTTATTCCACCTGGAACCCCTTTTATTCCGCCTGGAACCCCCTTTATTCCACCTGGAACCACCTTATCCCAGCTGGAACCCCTTTATTCAATCTGCAACCTCACTGTTCCATCTGTTACCCCTTTAATTCCACTTGTAACCCAATTTTTCCACCTGGAACCCCATTATCCCATCTGTAACCCCTTAATTCCATCTCTAACCCTTTCATTCCATCTGGAACCTCATCATTCCACATGGAACCCCTTAATGCTACCCGGAACCCCATTTTTCCACCTAAAAATTCCACCTTAATTCCACCTGTAACCCTATTATTCCACCTGTACCCCCTTAATTCCACCTTTAACCCCTTCATTCCCCCTATAACCCCATTATTCCACCTGCAACTTCATTATTCCATCTGTAACCATGTTATTCCACCTGGACCCCCATTATCCCACTTGTATCCCCATTATTCCACCTTTAATCCCTTTATTCCCCCTGTAACCCCATTATCCCATCTGTTACCCCATTATCCCACCTGTGACCCCATTATTCAATCTGTAACCCCATTATTCAATCTGTAACCCCATTATTCCATCTGTTACCCCTTAATTCCACCTGGAACCCAATTTTTTCCACCTGTAACCCCTTTATTCAATATCTAACCCCATTATTCCATCTGTTACCCCATTATCCCACTCTAACCCCTTAATTCCACCTGTATCTCCATTTTTCCACCTTTAACCCCATTACTCCCCCTGGAACACCTTAATTCCACCTTTAATCCCTTTATCCCACCTGCAATCCTATTATTCCACCTGGAACCCCGTTATCCCATCTGTAACCTCATTATTCCGTCTGTTACCCCTTAATTCCACCTGGAACCCAATTTTTTCCCACCTGGAACCCCATTATTCCGCCTAAAATTCTTAATTCCCCCTGTAACCCCATTATCCCACCTGTAACCCCTTAATTCCCCCTGTAACCCCTTTATTCCACCTGTATCCCAATTATTCCATCTGTAACCCCTTAATTCCACCTGAAACCCCTTTATTCCACCTGTATCCCAATTATTCCATCTGTAACCCCTTAATTCCACCTGTAACCCCTTAATTCCACCTGTATCCCAATTATTCCATCTGTAACCCCTTAATTCCACCTGAAACCCCTTTATTCCATCTCTGCTTCACCTGCAACCTCATTATTCCATCTGTCACCACTTTACTCCATCTTTAACCCCTTTATCCCCCCTGTAACCCCATTTTTCCACGTTTTAACCCCATTTTTCCACCTGAACCCCCATCCCAGGTGCCCCAAAGGCAGCAGCTGTCCCCACTCCCCACCCCCCGAGGGTGACACTTCCCATCCATCCCTGCATCCCGATTGTTGCCATGGCAACGCTTTGGGAAGCAGGGAGCTTCATTATCAGTTTCTCTATGGAATTAAAAAAAAAAAAAAAAGAAATAAAAACCCCTTTGGATGAAATTTTGTTCTCTCCCCGCTGCCTGAAACGTCCCAGATTTGTCCCTGACCCTTCTGTGTCTGTGGATTTACCCAGGGCCGCTTCCCAAAGTGAATTTTCTGAAATTTCAGGGAATTCTGAGGGATCAACCCATCCCAGACTCGGGAATAAAGCACAGAGAGCTGGAAAAAAAAAAATAATCCCCTCTGGGCCATTCCAAATGCGTGAATTGTTGTTAATTAAACAGCAGTCAAGGGAAAAAAAACTTCCCCATGGGCTGGGATCAATCCTGCTGAGGTTTTATTCCCTCACAGCCAACAGGGACTAAAAATTTGTTCTGGGATGGGAAAAATCTGATAAATGTTGGAAATCCAAAACCCATTTGCAAAGAGGAGATTTCTCCGATGGCAGCAGAGCAGAGCTGATCGTTGTCAGGGAAAAGAAACACCTGAAATTAATTTAAATAAATTAAACAGCTCCACTTCTGTGGAAAAAACAAAATCCAGGAAAAAAAGCACCTGAAATTATTTAAATTAATTAAATTGAACAACAGCATTCCAGTGCTAAAAAAGGAGAAAATATTGGTGTTCAGGACCCCAAAATTCCCCTATTTTTACCCCAAAACAATTCCCCCATTCAGGTGCTGCCAGGTCAAGCTTTGTCCAGAAAAGTTTTGGCAAAAGCTCCTGGGAAAGGTCAGAGCTGTCGTTTGGGTTGGTTCAAGGTAAGTTTCCACTTTATTTTTTTTTAAGAGAGAAAAGAATTTTTAAAGAAACTTTAAAGAATTTTAAAATAAAATAATTTAAAAAGAATTTTAAAGAATTTTAAAAGAAATTTTAGAGATAAAAGAAGAGAATTGTTCCGTTTGCCCTGTTAAAATCAGCTTTTCTCAGCAGCAACTCCAAACCACGGGGCACCAACTCTTGGAGATAACTAAACCAAATTAAAGGTGATTATTGACCATGAATGAGCTGCAATAAATGCATCGAGAGGCAGAGGAAAAAAGAGATTTTACTGCAAGAACTTTATTGCACCAGGTTCAAGAGCTGAGCCAGGAGCTGTGCCTGGGGCTCGGTGACACCCCCAGCTCCTGGGGACACCGGGACAATCTGCATTTCCCCCGCTAATTAAGGCTGGATATGATAATTAGGACATCACAAATCAAGGGGGGGAATGAGGGGAGCAGGGGGAAGAATGTGAAGTTGTACATGGAGCATTTAAAATTTGGTTTATTTCATTGTTCTTCAGGAGGAGTTGGGGTTTGCGTTCAGCTCAGCACCCTCCCCTCTAATCTGAATTCCAGAATTTATCAAATTGGTTTAAATACCAGGATACCTTTGGCTAAAAATTCCATTTTTTCCTTTGCAGAAAGGTTCATTTTTATTGACTCCTCATGCTCTGAGGGTGGGAGGGGAAGGCAAAGGGCAGAATTGTGATTTCAGCACCATTTCCCTCCCTCCCCAGGGCAGCACCCACCCCAAAAAACACTCCCAGCTCTCCTTGATCCATGGAAAAATCAAAATATTCCACAGGGAGGAGGGGATTCAGCACAACCTGGAGGCAGGGAGGGTTTGGGGAGCTCCCCTGAGGGGCTTTGACGAACACTGACATTTTCTGGGTCAATTTATAAAATCTCTGCCAAGGTTGGGATTCCTAAAATTCATTTTCTGTGTTCTGGAAAGGCTCCTGCGGGAGCTTGGGAAAAGGAGAAATCCTGGGAAAGGAGGATAGGAGGATGAGGAAGGGATGGGGACGAAACCTGCTGCAGGTACAGCCCAAAAAACCGAAATTTCAAAATATCCTGAGGGAATAGGGCCTGAAACCAGGATCCAAACCCTTCCAAGGCTGGGTATTGTGGAAAAAATATGGATATTATGGGAAAAATATGGATATTATGGATAAAAATATGGATATAATGGAAATTTACCCACCAGAATGTGCAAGATCACTCCTGGGGCACACTACAAAAATGTGTCTGGTAGGAACAGCGTGGCCTGCTCCTAAGTCCCTTAATTTATTCACTGGCAGCCCCACTAAATCCAAATTTTTAGGGTTTGCTGATGAAGGGTATTAGGATTTTGGGGTGGAAATTTGGATTCTCCCTCCCAAAAACTCCTAAAACAAATAAGAAGGCAATCAGAGGCTCAGCTGAGAAAATTCCCCCTCACACCAAGTGAGGCCTTCCCTCAAAATCCCAATTCCCTGTGCTCAGCAAGGTGGATCCAAACCCTTCCAAATGTGGATATTATGGAAAAAAAGATGGATATTATGGGAAAAAATATGAATATGATGGAAAATGATCCAGGAAAAGGTGCAAGATCGCACCTGAAGCAGCCAAAATCAAAAACGTGTTTGGTAGGAGCAGCCTGGCCAAAATGGCTTCTGAAATCCTTTAATTCTCTTCCCAACAGCTCCCCAAAATCCAAATTTTTAGGGTTTGCTGATGAATTGTGTCAAGATTTTGGGGTGGAAATCAAAAAAACCCCAATAAAAAAGAACTGGAGGCTCAGCTGAGAAAATTCCCCCTCACGCCAAGTGAGGCTTCCCTCAAAATCCCAATTCCCTGTGCTCAGCAAGGCTGGGAATGTGGACAGCAGCAAAAAAAAAATCAAAATAAAAAAGCCTTTTCCATCTTTCTGACAGAGAAATTAATTTTAAACCCTTGTCTGAATCGCCCCTCGCTCACCCAGGACACTTTGGAACATCAGTCTTGTGTGGCAGGATGGATTTTCTGTCTAAAATTAACATTTCAGCCGAATTCTTTGGGTAAAAATCAGAGTGACACACACAGAGAATCACACACACTCCCAAAAAACAGATTCACCACAGGGTTTAGGCAGTGAGGGTCCTGTTCAAGCCCCCCAGGAGTCAGAATTCCATGGAAAACATCCCCCAAAATCCCTGGGATGTGCCCAAAAAGGGGCTTAAGGCTGTCAGGCTGTTCCCAGCCAGCTCCTCCTCGTGTCCCTGGTTAAAAACCAAAAAATTTCCTTTTTTTAAAGAGTTTGAAAAGGAATTCACATCTCAGGAATTCACATTCCTGGCTGGGGGTGCTTTTCTCACCTCGAGAAAATCCTTTCTGCACAAGGCAATGCTCTGCTGCTTTTCCTTAGACATAAAGTTGACTTTATTTCTTTTCTTAAAAAGTTAAAAATACAGAAGGTTCAGAAACTGCTTTTCTCCTTGCAGGTTGCAGCTTAAGGAGAAAACAATCCTTCACTGAAATGTTTCTCTTAATTGGCTTTTTTATTATTATTATTATTATTATAATTTTCTAATTTTGGGGTTTTTTCCTCTCAATCATCATCACCCTTTTTTTTTTTTTTAAGGACAGAGGTTGAGGAGCACTGACTCCACCACTAATTTAATGACATTTTTTTTTCTTTTTTTTTTTTTGATTCCAGATTCACATTTCCAGGTGCCAAGAGTCCAGAGAAGAGCCCCCCGCTCACTTCTGCCTTCCTTTTGAGATCAATATTTTGGTTTTTGTGTTTATTTATTGAACACAGCAGTGACCGTTGGCATCTTTGAAGCGTAATCTCATCTTGGGCCGGTATTTCTCCAGATAAAGCAGCTGTTTGGAATTGAAAGCTCCCCTCCTTTTCCTAAAAAATAAACCACAAAAAATGTAGATATCAATGGGAAAAAAAAAAAAAAAAAAAAAAAAAAAGCACCTTTATGTTCACTTCAGGCAGAGTAGTTTTAGTTTTAATTATTTTAATAATATTTTATATTTAATGATATTCAAAATGTATTGAAAGCTCCCCTCCTTTTCCTAAAAAAACCACAAAAAAGATGGATATCAATGGGAAAAAACCACATTTTTGCTCACTTCAGGCAGAGTAGTTTTAATTTTAATTAATAATTATTTTAATAATAGTTTTATATTTAATAATACTCAAAATATATTAAATAAATATTATTGAAAGCTCCCCTCCTTTTCCTAAAAAAAACCCACAAAAAAGGTGGATATCAATGGTAAAAAAAAGCACCATTTTGCTCACTTCAGGCAGATTTTCACCTCACAAAATTCAAAATATCTGAGCTTTTTCTTCACATTTAAACCCAAATTTTAATGAGACATTCTTTATTTTAGGATAAAACTCATAAAAAACCTTGAATCTCTTCCTTAACAGGTTCAGGCAGGTGAAAAAGCACAGAATAAAAGATTCCTGGGGAGGAAAAAAAAAAGAAGAATTTCCACTTACTGCCTTATAAACTGAACTGCATCCTCATACTTCATTCCACATTCAATGAGAGCGAGCGCCACCAGAACGGGAGCCCTGCAGGAACAAATCAATATTTAAGGGAGAAGCACAGAAATAATAAATAATAAAGAAATAATAAATGGAATCCTTCACATTTCATCCAATTCCTCTCCCCAGACAAGCACTGAAGGGTTTTTTCCCTCAGTGTTTCCCACACAAAGGTGTTTTGCCCGATGTAAAATGACTTTTTTTTGAAGGATTCTGCTTGCAAAGGAAATAAAAATCAATAGCAGCTCTTTAGTGGTTGGGGTGTGAGAATAATTCTGGGTTTTATCTCACTTCAACCTCATTTTCTGGCTTTTGACATCTCCTAAATGCTTCTGAGTGTGGAGTGAGCGGTGCAGACACTGAGCTATGGCTTTAGAGATATTTCTATATTTTTCTTTTTTAACTAATTCTGTCAAGGAGCAGCGAGAAGCAGAATTTTCTGCTGTGGGATCTTCATTTGAGAAGTCACTTCAGGGTAAAAAAATGGGGTTTTATTTAATTATTTCAATTTAGAAATCTAATTTAAATTTAATATAATTAAACAATTAGTTGCTTTAATATTAATTATTAAATTAATATTATTGGTTTATTAACACGTAATTCTTAATAATTACAATACTTTTGGTATTTAAACTTATTATTTAATATACTAAATGAATAACGCCAATTAATAATACATTTAATAATAAAATAAATTATATTTTATTAAGATTTTCATTAAATTTACTATATTTTAAGCCAATTTGCAGGCACTGACCTTCCCAGCCCTGCCACACAGTGCACAGCCACGCAGCACCCGGGCTCCTCCCGAAATTTGCTTTTCAAAAGGTTCAGCCAATCCTCCACAATCTGGCTGGGGGGTGGTGCTCCATCATCAAACGGCCAGTCCTGAGGGGAGAAAATCCTTTAAACCCACCAATTCTGCATTTAATTAAAAAAAAAAAAGGATAATAAACACAATTTTTGGGTATTTTTCAGGTTTGGTGGATAAAATGCACCATTGAATGTTTAACAACCATTATCTGGCTGGGGGGTGGTGCTCCATCATCAGCCAGTCCTGAGGGGAGAAAATCCTTTAAACCCACCAATCCTGCATTTAGTACAAAAAAAAAAGGATAATAAACACAATTTTTGGGTATTTTTCAGGTTTGCAGGTGGATAAAATGCAAAATTGAACGTTTAACAACCATTATCTGGCTGGTGGGGCAGTGCTCCATCATCAAACGGCCAGTCCTGAGGGGAGAAAATCCTTTAAACCCACCAATCCTGCATTTAGTACAAAAAAAAAAAGGATAATAAACACAAAAAAAGGATAATAAACACAAAAAAAAAGGATAATAAACACAATTTTTGGGTATTTTTCAGGTTTGATGGATAAAATGCACCCCTAAATGTTTAGCAACCATTATCTGGCTTGGGGGGCGGTGCTCCATCATCAAACGGCCAGTCCTGAGGGGAGAAAATCCTTTAAACCCACCAATTCTGCATTTAGTACCAAAAAAAAAGGATAATAAACACCAAAAACAGGATAATAAACACAATTTTTGGGTATTTTTCAGGTTTGCAGGTGGACAAAATGCAAAATTGAACGTTTAACAACCATTATCTGGCTGGGGGGGCGGTGCTCCATCATCAAACAGCCAGTCCTGAGGGGAGAAAATCCTTTAAACCCACCAATCCTGCATTTAGTACAAAAAAAAAGGATAATAAACACAAAGAAAGCATAATAAGCACAATTTTGGGGTTTTTTTCAGGTTTGCAGGTGGATAAAATGCACCATTAAATGTTTAAGAACCACTGAATTGCACTTGGCACTGCAGCCCCACCTGAACTCATCTGCAATAAAGAGGAGTTTTTAAGAGAAAATTTCAGGATTTTTAAGATAAATCCCTGCCCTTGAAATGGCATTTTATTTAAAAAAGGTGTGAAAATCAATAGGTGTTTTCAGATAAACACGGGAGAGAGAACTCTGCTGCTGGCAGAAAATCCCATTTGTGCTCCAGGCTCTGAGGGGCTGAAAATGCTCCTAAAAATTCCCAATTCCAGAGGAGCAGCTCCTCCAGGAATTCAGGGAGTTCCCAATCCCCTGGGTGTTTTAAATTTGAAAAAACAAAAATTTCCCCGATTTTAGGAGCAGAAAGGTGCTCAAATAATGGCAGAAATTCACATTTTTTGCTGTTGAATGGATAGCCACCATTAAATCCAGGCTACATTAAATATCAATAATCAAAAATTGATATTTTTGCCATGGAAGCAGCTTCCATTTTTCCTCACAGAACTTTCCTGGAATTTCACATCTTTCCTTTCAGGCCCAAGCATAACATCCCACAGTTTATAATTTAGATGTTGGGAGTGCTGGAAAAGGATGCAAAGGGAAAAAAAATAGTATTTAGTAATTATAAAATACTATTTAATAATTATTTATCACTTTTCTTTAGAAGATTGTGATGTATTTTAGCAGCAAAACTCATGGCAGGGTCCTGGATTATTCCACAACCAATGAAAATGGAAGAAAATTGTTTTAAAAAGAGCCCTCTCCCCTCTTTTGGACTAAAAATCTCTTTTCTAGAGCACTTTAAATGTGCTGTGAGGTGGGAACTCAGTAAAAAAACCCCCAAAATACCAAAATAATTTTATATGGGATTAATTCACCGAGCCTGAAGAGTGCAGAGAAATCCTTTGTTAAAGTACTTGGAAAATTAAAAATATCTGGGACAACACAGCAAAGGGAAAGGCCACAGGAGTAAAACTACAAATCAGAATTTCTTCTTTCTAATAAAAGGTTTTTATGGGATTTTCCAGCCGATCCCACAGTGCTGCTGGGTTATTTCAGGTCTGTGGCACCCCCAGTCCCAGGAAGAGAGGGACAGACAGCAGGATGCTGCTTTTAAAAAAGGATTTTCTGTGTTTAATTGAAATTAAACCTTTTCCTTCCTATCCACACAACTCCTGAATCAATCCCAGCACCGATAAAATAATTCTGGTATCAGGGATGGAATTGCAGCAAAGTTTTGCAGGAAATTTTCCTTATTCTGAGCTCTGCCACCTCTGGGTTGCTGTTGGACAGGGGAAAAAAACCAAATTATGAAGTGCACAGTGATTAAAAACCAGGATTGCACAAATGGGAGAGGCAGGAAAGGGATTTATCATTTTTTCCCTTTTTTTTGGGATGGCACGACAGCAACACAGGTGGTGAAGTGACAGAAGTTTGAGGTGATAAAGAAGTTTTTCTTCAAAAATCTCGGATTTAGGAACTCCGAGGAATTCCCATCTCCCTGTGCCATCCTCATGGTGGCTCTTGGGAGGCAAAAAAGGGTAAAAAATCTGATTCAATAAATTAAAGAGTGAGAAAAAGACAAGGAAATATCCCTTGGATCATGAAGATTAACAAAGACACCTGCGGAAGGCAAAAAGTGCCAAAAATCCCCTCAGAAAAAATAAATTGAAGATGAACAAAGTCACCACAGCCCTTCTGGAAGCCAAAAATCCTCTCAGGAAAAAATAAAAATACTGAAGATGAACAAAGCCACCTGTGGAAGGCAAAAAATCCCCTCGGAAAAAAAGAAACACTGAAGATGAACAAAGCCACCTTTGGAAGCCAAAATGTGCCAAAAATCCCCTCAGAAAAAAAAGAAAATATTGAAGATGAACAAAGCCACCACAGCCCCTCTAGAAGTCAAAAATCCTCAGGAAAAAAACTCCCAAAATTTCCTGGTTTTCCTGATTTTGTGCAGCCCAAGGAATTAAATCCATCCCTGCGGGGAATTGCCTCAGGAACAGCTCATTCCCTCTTTTCTGCCATCGAAATAAAAACTCTGGAGCCCCCACATTTTACCCATGACCCAGGTTTGCCAAAACATTTCCATTTTCAGGGCTTCCACCACATTTTTGACCTCAGCAGTGCTAAAATAGCCATTAAATGGTGCTAAACGAGGCACTAATCTCGCCCCAGGCTGTGTTTTTAATGTTGAATGTTATTTTTCACAGGCAAATATTAGCCTGAAATAGCGAGGTGTTATTTTCTCAGCTGGGGGTTACTCAATCCCATTTCAGAGCAGCAAGAGGACGATTCTGGCTGGAAAATAAAAAGCAGGAATTCATGGGGAAAAGGAGCTGGATTTATCTCCCTCCTGGAGCAGCGTCCTGAAGCTTTTTAGGCTGAAATATCTTCACAAAAAGGAGATTTTGCTCTCCACACCAGGGCAGAGCTGCAGCAAACCCCATTTCCAGTTTTGTTTTTAAGCAAAGCTTCCTCAAAGTGCAGCTTTCTGTTCAAAATTGAGGTTTTAAAGCTTCCTGAGAAGCAAAAAACTTGAATTATTTTAGAAATACAAACTCCAAGGCCTGGAGAAGGTGGGAATTCCATCCCTGTCTGCCCTGGGAGGAATTTCCCCTCTGGAACAGGAATTCTCTCCCAAGCCCCAGCTTAACCCAGGGCTCAGAGGGATTGCACAGCACAAATTTAATTTAATTTAATTTAATTTAATCCTCCCAGCCCTGAGGAGTGTCCCAGTGTCCTCTGGAAGGAGGAAAATCACAATTCCAGAGGGCAGCCCTGCAAGGAGGGACTTTTCCAACCACGTGGATGCCTGGAACTGGAATAAAAGCTCAGCAGGGCTGGGAGCCAGAAAATCTGGCCTGCACGTGGAATTTGCACTGATATGCCACAATAAAATTATTTTCTCCTCATGGAAAACTGCAGGAGTTTTCCATGTTTTTGGGGTATTTTTCTGCATGGAAAACTGCAGGGGTTTCCCTCTGGAAGCCACAAAACCTGGCTGACCTGCACATGGAATTTTCACTGACATGCCAGGATAAAATTTTCTTTTCCTCGTGGAAAACTGCAGTTTTCCTGTAGAAGCCAAAAAACCTGACTGATCTGCACATGGAATTTTCATTGATATGCCACAATAAATATTTTTTCTCCTCATGGATAACTGCAGGAAAATGCAGTGGAAGGTTTCTTGTGGAAACTATGAAACCTGACTGACCTGGACCTGGAATTTTCACTGATATGCCTGGATAAAAAAATTTTTTCTCCTCATGGAAAACTGTATTTTTCCTGTGGAAACCAAGAAACCTGACTGACCTGAATGTGGAATTTTCACTGATAAGCCACAATAAATTTGTTTTTCCCTCATGAAAAACCACAGGAGTTTTCCTATGGAAGCCACAAAACCTGGCTGACCTGGATCTGGAATTTGATATGCCGGGATAAAAATTTTTTCTCCTCATGGAAAACTGCATTTTTCCTGTAGAAGCCAAGCAACCTGACTCACCTGGATGTGGAATTTTCATTGATAAGCCACAAT
The DNA here is from genome assembly GCA_031885435.1 of Passerculus sandwichensis. NCBI lineage: Eukaryota > Metazoa > Chordata > Aves > Passeriformes > Passerellidae > Passerculus > Passerculus sandwichensis. Next base: position 2,084,566 of record CM063159.1, on the reverse strand, counting down.
AATTTTATTTTCCCCTCATGGAAAACTGCAGGAGTTTTCCTGCAGCTGAGCCACGAAAAGCTGCAGGAAGGCTGAGGTGCAATACAACACCAGGCTGTTATTACTCACTCCAACAAAATAAACTGATTTTATCAGTTACTCTAATAATTCCCAAGTATTGCCTGGAAAAACACAGCCTGGAAGCTCGGGGTGAGCACACACCTCTTAAAAAAACCTCCCCGGGTCAGGCAGACACCATTGCACAATGAAATGGGAGTGAGCAGGGCAGGAATTCCACCTGCTGAGCCCCACTCAGGGTCAGGAGGGGATTTTGGGAGGAATTCTTCCCTCTGAAAATGAGGAGGGGTTTTTGGGATGAATTTTTCACAGAATTTGTGGCTGCCCCTGGGGTTTTTGGGATGGATTTCCCACATAATTTGTGGCTGCTCCAAGAGAATTCAAGGCCAGGTTGGATTAATCTGGATATTGGGAGTGTCCCCCAGGCCATGGAGTGGATGAACCTCAAGAATTCCAACCCAAAACATTCCAGGATTTCATGGTTCCCTCCTGGCACAGAGATTTGTGGCAACTCAGGGGTCAGGAGGGGTTTTTGGGGACGGATTTTCCACAGAATCTGTGGCTGCTCCAAGAGAATTCAAGGCCAGGTTGGATTAATCTGGATATTGGGATAGCTCATCCACACTCTGGCCAAGGTGTGGATGAATTTTAAGGATTCCAACCCAAAACATTCCAGGATTCCTCCTGGCACAGAAATTTGTGGCAACTCAGTGGTCAGGAAGGGATTTTGGGAGGAATTCTTCCCTCTGAGGATGAGCAGGGGGTTTTGGGAATGGATTTCCCACAGAATTTGTGGCTGCTCCAAGAGAATTCAAGGCCAGGTTGGATCAGTCTGGATATTGGGGGTGTCCCTGGCCATGGTGTGGATGAGATTTAAGAATTCCAACCCAAAACATTCCAGGATTCCATGGTTCCCTCCTGCCACAGAAATTTGTGGCAATTTGTCACCCACAGGCCCAAACGTGGCACTTTCTGTAACAGCAATGAGAGGGAATTTTATCCACATGCTAAGAAAACAAAAAAATGCTGTCAGGTCAGAGACAAGGACCAAACAGGGCTGAGCACCAAATATCACCAAAATAATCCCTAAAAAACACACACAAAAATATCTCAACAAATCCAAAACCACACAAAAATCCATTGAGTTTTTTAAACCCACCTTTACCTGGTGCTACATTTTTTTGGCCATGCTGGACCATCCCCCAGCACTGAAGAGAGATCCCCACAAGTTCTAGAGGTGAAAATTCACATTTTTAGCCAGTTTTAAAGGCAACTCACTAGAACTTGGATTCCTTCTTTCTCGATTGGAGCTTGATCGTAAGTGGCATCACAAACTCGCACCAAGGTTGTCACCCCATATTTCTTCAGCTCCTTGAAGAGAAAATAAAACACTGAATAATGAGAAATCTCTTTTTATCAGCTAGAAAAATCAACATTTTCCACTTTTTCAGGGCACCAAAGTGAGTGCACGTGGAAGGATAAAATTTGTGAGGAAATTTAAGAGACAGAAAAAATAAGAAATGTTTCTGAGGGGGAAAAATGTCACCCTGTACCTCTTCAGCTCCTGAAGAGAAAATAAAATACCTGAGGCACTGAATAATGAAAAAATCTCTTTTTATCAGCTATAAAAATCAACATTTTCCACACTTTTAGGGCACCAAAGTGAGTGGACATGGAAGGAGCAACAGATAAAATCTGTGAGGGACGGAAAAAAGAGAAACGTTTCTGAGGGGGGAAAAATTGGAATTATGAGAGGAAAATTGCAATTATAAAAGTACTAAAATAGCTGTTTAAATGCTCCATGCAGCTTCTTCTCCTCTTTAAATAGAAGCTGGGACTGTTTGCTCCAGCCAGTGTTGACATTTGGAGGAACAGAACACACACCCCACCACGCTCCAGCTTCCTGGTAATGCACTAAAAGTAGCACTCAGTGCCAGATAAGGAACCAGAGGATCAAACAAAAGCTGCTCCAGCTCACTCTGAAGGCTCAAAAATCAGAATTTTCTCTGCTGTTTGGGGTGGAATTGCACCTCAGAATTAGCAGGAATATCCATTGAAGAGTGATGGAAAAAGAGAAAATTCTAAATAAAAACTCTCAATAATTGGGGTGTTGGAATCCTAGATGATACTGTGGGGAAAATGTGAAAAATAAAGACAAAAAAAACTTAAATTTCCTTGCAGATGTGAGGAAGGACTGGTCAGCAATTCCTGGCCAGGAATTTTGAGGAATTTGGGAATTTTTGGACTCATTTTTGTCCAAAGAGCAAATCCTTGGTGGCGAGGTTTGTATCTCAAAATTGAAGCCCATCCAAGCCAAAAAATGCAGGAATTGAGAATAAATCCTTGAATTTCCTTCCAGAGATGAAGAAGGACAGGTCAGCAGATTCCTGGCCAGGAATTTTGAGGGATTTGGGGATTTTTTGGGCTCCTTACCTCGATGAACTTGCTGAGGGTTGCATTGGTTGGGTTGTGAGTGATCAGGAAACGCAGATTTTCGTAAGTAATTTCCACGGGGGCTGGACGGTTCATAATGGCAAAAAAAATCGTGTGAGGGGCCAAAAAAATAAAAATAAAACCCCCAAAAATAATAATAAAAAAAATAAAAATAAAGGGGGGGGGGGCAAAATAAAACAACAAAAAAAAAAAAAATCAATGACCTTGGAAACGTTTCACAGCAGAAAACATCAAAAAAGAGCACGAATAATTCCTGGGATCGATCAGAGCTTGCTTTGATGGGTTTGTTCCTAGAAAAAGCAGGTTTGCTTCCAAATCCTCAGTTGCTGGCAGGGTGGTTTCCTTCAGGCTCCCCAAATTCCCAGAGCAGAGCACAGGCAGGGCAGCCTGTCCTGCATGGAGGCACTGGTGAGGTGAGGGCAGGGGTTTGGTGTTTTCCTGGGCCAGGAATCTGCTGCCAAGGGCCAGGAGAAATCCCATAAATCTGAGCCGGCTCCAGGAGTCTTGGAGGGGGGAAAAATAATCAAAAAAAAAAAAAAAATTTTAAAAAATGGGGAATTGTGGCAGCACAAAGAGGTTGGGGAGCCCCCTGTGAGCTCACTTGGCAGCCAGGGTGCTGTGCTGGGCCTGGCAGAAGTCTGCCCTGACGCTCAGAATCGCCATAAATGTGCCAAGGATCCTCCAACAGAACACCTGCAAAGGGGGAAAACACAGGGAAAAGGGTTGGTGGGTTGTGCTCCCAGCAGTGATCACACCCAGAGAAAGTTAAATTGAAATTATCATTAAAAAATAACCAAATAAATCCAAGTTCGGATAGGTCTAATTATAAATATTGTGAATAAACGCAAATTAAAATAATCATTAAAAAACCTCAATAAATCAAAGTCCAGATAGGTGTAACCATAAATATTTAGATAGGCCTAATGATAAATAATGGAAACACCTGGAAAAGTGGAAAAATAGTGGGGAAAGTGTTGGTGGATTCTGTTCCCAGCAGTGATCCCCCAGAGAGAAACTCAAAAAAATAATTTAAAAATAACCAAATAAATGGAAGCCCTGATAGGCCTAATAACACACACTGTGATAAGGCTAATGATAAATAAAAATAAAATTATTTTATGAAAAGCTGTTTTCGGTCACCTCCCCTGAGGGACTGAAATCCAAATTTCCACCAGGAATCCTGGAATGTTTCACCCTCAGGATGGAAAAACCCCCTCCAAACACACCAAGCCTTGATCAATTTATTCATTTATCAATTCACAGATCACAGAAAATTAAGAGGTGAAAGCCTAATTAGGACTTAATTAAGGCTAACAAAAATGTTTTTATAAATAATTGCATGAGGAGAAAGGAGAATTTCCTTTCCTGGATTTCCTCCTCAGCACCAGGTTTGGTTGAAGAGCGTCACCCAGAGCTCTTTGTTCCATCCTTGATTTTTGCCCTGGAATTTGTATCAAATCAGGGCCATTTTTAAATAAAAGAGGGAATTTCACCCCAATTATTTCAAAAGGCAGTTGTACAAACAATTTTCCAAGTGGTTAAAATTGGAATATTTCGTTTCCATGTGTGCAAGGAGCCAGCAGGAGTGACACCAGCTCCCCTTCCCACAGGAATATTCCTGAAATATTTAATTAGCTCCCAGCTCAGGAGTGATTAAAAATGTGGTTTCAATAAAACACTGTATTTAAGGCTGAATAAAGTTATTTCCAGTAGCACACATTGCTAATTTAAAAAGTTTGGGTTGCTGACAGATATTGAGTTCAAATAGAAAAATCACGATTCCAATTAAGAAAATTAAAAATTTTGTTTACAATTTTGATTTTTCTAAGTAAATCTTTGAAAAATTCTCTGTCCCTGTGTCACCAAGAAAATTTGGAATTCAAAACCACAACAGAAGCAATGAGGATAAATCGTAACCAGGTGTGTGGTGGCTTTGCAGGCAATGAACTTCTGTTAATCTTCTGTTCAGATTTTCTAATCAGAAAGGGAGATAAGGAATGGAGAGGAACCCAAAATGATGAGGCTGGGCTGGGAAAGGGAGGGAAGGCAGAGAGGCAGCAGGGCAGGACAAACAGCTGGGGAGGGACAAACAGCTGGGGAGGGACAAACAGCTGGAGATGGAGACATCCATCCATCCATGGGGCTGCCAGGATGGACCTGGAGGCAGCTCCTGGTGAATCGGGAAATTCTGATCAATCCTGGTGTGAGCTGATCAATCCAGTTGTTATTTGATCAATCAAGGTGAGAATTGATCAGTCCAGGTGTGATCTGATCAATCCAGGTGTTATTTGATCAATCCAGGTGAGAATTGATCAGTCCAGGTGTGATCTGATCAATCTAGCTGTTATCTATCAATCCAAGTCCCACCTGATCAATCCAGAGGCCCCCTGATCAATTCAACTGTTATCTGATCAATCCAGGTGGGATCTGATCAATGCAGGTGCCACCTGCCCCATCCAGTTGCCACCTTATCAATCCAGCTGTGACCTCCCCAATCCAGCTGTTATCTGATCAATCCAGGGCCCCCCTGCCCCATCCAGGTGCCACCTGATCAATCTAGGTGTGATCTGATCAATCCAGGTCCCACCTGATCAATTCAGGCGCCACCTGCCCCATCCAGGTCCTACTTGATCAATTCAACTGTTAGCTGATCAATCCAGGAGTGACCTGATCAATCCAGGGGCCCATCCAGGTGTTATCTGATCAATTCAGGTGTTATCTTATCAATCTAGGGGCCACCTAATCAATCCAGGAGTGACCTGACCAATCCAGGGGCCCCATCCAGGTGCCATCTGATCAATCCAGGTGCCCCCTGATCAATCCAGCTTTTATCTGATCAATCCAGGTGTGATCTGATCAACCCAGGGGCCCCCTGATCAATTCAACCGTTATCTGATCAATCCAGCTGTTATCTATCAATCCTGGTGTGACCTGACCAATCCAGGGGGCCATCTGATCAATCCAAGTGTGACAAGATCAATCCAGTGTGATCTGGTCAATCCGGATATGATCTGATCAAATCCAGGGGCCCCCTGATCAATTCAACTTGTTATCTGATCAATCCAGGTGGGATCTGATCAATCCAGGGGCCACTTGATCAATCCAGCTGTTACCTGCCCCATCCTGGTCCCACCTGCCCATCCAGGTGCCCCCTGCCCCATCCAGGTGCCCCCTGCCCCATCCAGGTGGGAAGGATTTTGGGATTTTTTAGCTGAAGACACACTCAGATCCCTCCCCTCACTCCCAGCCTGACCGAGGTAAATCTGAGAGGAATTTCTTCTCAAAACTGAGCTGGGAAGCTCTGGGAAGGGCAGGCGTTAAGCAGCATAAAGTAATTAATCGAGGTGACAACTGATCAGGAGAGACATTAATTATTGCTGGAGATGGCTGGGAGTGAAACCCCAAAAATCCACAATCTCCAGTTTAGGATTCCTAAATGTGAGATTGCAGCAGAGCCAGGAGAAAGGAAACCCAGGGAATGAAAACGTGAGGGGAAAGGAAACCCAGGGAATGAAAACATGAGGGGAAAGGAAACCCAGGGAATGAAAACATGAGGGGAAAGGAAACCCAGGGAATGAAAACATGAGGAAAACCAGGGAATGAAAACGTGAGGAAACCCAGGGAATGAAAACGTGAGGAAACCCAGGGAATGAAAACATGAGGGGAAAGGAAACCCAGGGAATGACAGCGTGAGGGGAAAGGAAACCCAGGGAATGAAAACGTGAAGGGAAAGGAAACCCAGGGAATGAAAACATGAGGAAACCCAGGGAATGACAACGTGAGGAATTCCCAGTTCCACCACGAGGAACAGCCCAGAACAGCTGCAGCCTGCAGGGAATGCAGGAAATGCAGAACAGGATCCCCCTGCAAAGGGAACCACCGGGATCGCCTTTCCTGCGTCCCCGGGCACAGGATGCACAGCACGGCTGCTAATTTGTTATTGAGAATTCAAGGGAGCCTGGGGAGGGCCTCAGGCAATCCCAAATCATTCATTCTGTTCCTCTGAGGGAAGACAAGCAATCCTAAATCATTCTGTTCCTCCGAGGATGAGCAATCCCAAACAATTTTGTTGCTCTGAGGGAGAATAAGCAATCCCAAATAATTTTGTTCCTCTAAGGGACAATGAGCAATCCCAAATCATTCTGTTTCTCTGAGGGAAGATGGGCAATCCCAAATCATTTCATCCCTCTAAAGGAGGAAGGGCAATCCCAAATAATTTTGTTCCTCTGAGGGCCTCAGGCAATCCCAAATCATTCTGTTCCTCTAAGAGAGAATGAGAAATCCCAAATCATTCTGTTCCTCTAAGAGAGAATGAGAAATCCCAAATCATTTTGTTCCTCTAAAGGAGGATGGGCAATCCCAAATCATTTTGTTCTCCTAAAGGATCCCAAGTCATTCTGTTCCTCTAAGGGAGGATGGGCAATCCCAAATAATTTTGTTCCTCTAGAGGAGAATGAGCAATCCCAAATAATTTCATTCCTCTAAGGGAGGATGGGCAATCCCAAATAATTCTGTTCCTCTGAGGGCCTCAGGCAATCCCAAATCATTCTGGTCACCTAAGGGAGGATCCACATTGAATTCCTGAGCTGCTGGATTTTCCTTTTCCCTGAAATCTCTGCAACTTCACACATGAAATCAGCCAGAAACAAACAAAAAAAAAAATATTCTAAAATATCCTCTCAATGAGAAAAAAAACAGCTGGAATTGAATGGTTCAGGGTGAACTCCGGGCTGAAGGAAGCTTGTTCAGACTGCCACGTGCCTGCAGAGGGGTGAGGTCAAAAAATGTCACTGATCCACCCTGTCCACCCCCTCCCAGTCCCTCCCAGTCCCTCCCAGTCCGGGGCTGACTCACTCGTTTCCTCTGCAGATACGGATCTGCCCCAGCAGGAACAAGAAAGCCTCAGAGAAGCCTCGAGTGACACCCGGGAAATGGTGACAATTGTCAGCTGCCATTCAGGAAATGGTGACAATTGTCACCTCATGGAGGGGACAGGGCTGAGGCAAAGCTGGGCTGGATCCCTGAGTGGGAAATCAGCTGGGAAATCCACCTGGATGGGAAATTTAACCTGGATGGGAAATTTAACCTGGATGGGAAAATCAACTGGGGAAATTCATCCTGAATGGGAAAATCACCCTGGGAAATTCACCTGGATGGGAAATCAGCTGGGAAATTTAACCTGGATGGGAAACTAGCTGGGAAATCCATCCTGGATGGGAAATCAACCTGGGAAATTTAACCTGGATGGGAAATCACCTGGGAAATTCATCCTGAATGGGAAAATCAGCTGGGAAATTCAACCTGGATGGGAAAATCACCCTGGGAAATTCATCCTGAATGGGAAATCAGCTGGGAAATTCATCCTGGATGGGAAAATCAGCTGGGAAATTCATCCTGGATGGGAAAATCAACCTGGGAAATTCATCCTGAATGGGAAATCAGCTGGGAAATTGAACCCGGATGGGAAATTTAACCTGGATGGGAAAATCACCCTGGGAAATTCATCCTGAATGGGAAAATCAACCTGGGAAATTCATCCTGGGAATAGCTGGACACTGCCACAGCTCCTCCAGGAAATGCTTCATGCTCTTCCCTGTTGATGCTGCTCTGACATTGGGATTATTCTTTATAAAAACACCTTCCCCACCCATCACTTTAGTTTTTAAAGGACGTGTTTGAATGGTATTTGCATTCCATACCCAAAAAGTTGAAAGCTGCTAAAAAGTGTTTGAAGTCCGAGTTGTTTAAAGTGTTTGAAGTCAAAAGCAAAAGGCTCTGCTAAAAAAAATAATTAAAACTTGAGCTCCAATCCTGTCTAAAACTTGAGCTACAATCCCGTCTGATTCAAGTGAAATCAAAAATTACTCTCAGCAATAAGTGTGGACACGAATCTGCCCCAGCAGGAACAAGAAAGCCTCGGGTGACACTCAGGAAATGGTGACAATTGTCACCTCATGGAGGGGACAGGGCTGAGGCAAAGCTGCCAAAGCTGGGCTGAATTCCTGACCGGGAATGGATGGAAAAATCACCCTGGGAACAGCTGGGCACTGCCACAGTTCTTCCCTGTTAGTGCTGCTCTGACACTGGGATTATTCTTTAAAAAAAAACACAAAACACCTTCCCCACCCATCACTTATTACCGTGTTTGAATGGTATTTGCATTCCATACCCAAAAAGCTGAAAGTTGCTAAAAGTTGAAAGTTGCTAAAAGTGTTTGAAGTCCAAGTTGTTTAACGTGTTTGAAGTCAAAAGCAAAAGGCTCTGCTGCTAAAAAAAATTATTAAAACTTGAGCCACAATCCTGTTTAAACCACGGATTACAGTCAAGTGAAATCAAAAATTACTTTCAGCAATAAGTGTGGTTACGGATCTGCCCCAGCAGGAACAAGAAAGCCTCGAGTGACACTCAGGAAATGGTGACAATTGTCACCTCAGGGAGGGGACAGGGCTGAGGCAAAGCTGCCAGAGCTGGGCTGAATTCCTGACCGGGAATGGATGGAAAAATCACCCTGGGAACAGCTGGACACTGCCACAATTCCTCCAGGAAATGCTTCATGCTCTTCCCTGTTAGAGCTGCTCTGACACTGGGATTATTCTTTAAAAAAAAACACAAAACACCTTCCCCACCCATCACTTATTACCGTGTTTGAATGGTATTTGCATTCCATACCCAAAAAGCTGAAAGTTGCTAAAAGTTGAAAGTTGCTAAAAGTTGAAAGTTGCTAAAAGTGTTTGAAGTCCAAGTTGTTTAACGTGTTTGAAGTCAAAAGCAAAAGGCTTTGCTGCTAAAAAAAAATTATTAAAACTTGAGCCACAATCCTGTTTAAACCACGGATTACATTCAAGTGAAATCAAAACAACTTGCAGCAGTTTGTTTGCAACATCAAGAAGTATTTTTCCTAAAAATCACAGGGCTGAGCTGTCTAAGCTGGGCTTTGAAAACAAGGCCCTGCCCAAACATCCTCACACGAAATATCAAACCCAGCAGCAAAAGCCATTAACGAGTGGAGCAGCACTTGAAAAGCGACTCCAGAAACCGGCAGCGAACACAGAAAGTGCAGAGCTGAGTCACTCCCACCCCGATTCCAGTTTCCACCGGGCTGACAGCCGAGCCTGGGGCTGCCTGATAAATGTCCCTGCCCTCCACAAAGTCCCAATTGTTCCCAGGCTCGGCCCCATCCTCGGGGCGCTGCTCGGTTTTCAGCACAGGGATGAAGTTTTTTAGAGAAACCAGAGGTAACAAAAAGCTCCGAGTAACAGCAGAGCCAAGCCGGGAGCTCTGAGGGCTGGGAAAGGACATTTCACACCCAGAACCAGCACGGAGAGGGGGGATGATAGCAGGGCACAGACACTGAGGAGATTTGGGATTTCTCATTTGAAAAAGAGAGCTCCATTGTTTCATTTCATCATTTCCAATGTTCTCAGGAGCCGCCACAGGAACCAGAGGCACCCACAGCACCCACAGCACATCCTGGCCACCCTTTTCCTTCCCTTCCTGCCCCCTGCAGCCTCAGAAATGGCACCCCAAAAAACCCTTCACCCCTCACACATCACCTCGAGGTTTCCCTTTTCCCATCCACACAAGAATCAGCAACGCCCCCGTGCCCCCTAAAAATGGGGTTTTCCTCCCAAAATACACAACCCACAAACGTAATTTGGATTAGAACAGTTCCAGGTGACTCCAGTGGACTTGGGAATTAATTCCACCCCTCATCACCTCACTGGGAATTCTTTCTCACATCCAAACTTCTGTCAGTGTTTTTGGGGTGGAAAAGGAAACCTCCAGGTGGCTGTGAAGGGTGAAGGGTTTATTTTTGTGTTTGTTTTCCAGCCTCAGAAATGGCACCCCAAAAAACCCTTCATCCCTTTTCCCCACCCCAAAAAATCCCCAGATTTATCAAACTTGTTCCCCATCCACACAAGAATCAGCAACACCCCTGTGCCCCTAAAAATGGGGTTTTCAAAAATGGGGTTTTCCTCCCAAAATACACAACCCACAAACGTAATTTGGATTAGAACAGTTCCAGGTGACTCGGGAATTCATTCCACAGCTTCTCTGGGAATCCCATCCTTCATCACCTCACTGGGAATTCTTTCCCACATCCAAACTTCTGTCAGTGTTTTTGGGGTGGGAAATGGAAACCTCGAGGTGGCTGTGAAGGGTGAAGGGTTTATGTTTGTGTTCAGGGCTGGAAAAATGTTCAGGACTGAGGGGTGACATTTCTCAGGGTGGAGGGGGGCAGGAAAGGAAAAGGGGGTCCAGGATGTGGAGGTGTCCTTCTCATCCTGGAATTCCCTCTCACCCTGGAATTTCTCTCTCATCCTGGAATTCCCTCTTATTCTGAAATTCCCTCTCACCCTGGAAATTCCTGCTCATCCTGAAAATTCCCTCTCACCCTGAAAATTCACCCTGAAAATTCCCACTCATCCTGGAATTCCCTCTCACCCTGTAATTTCTCTCTCATCCTGGAATTCCCTCTTATTCTGAAACTCCCTCTCACCCCAAAATTCCCTCTCACCCTGAAAATTCACCCTGAAAATTCCCTCTCATCCCAAAATTCCCTCTCATTCTGAAATTCCCTCTCGTCCCAAAATTCCCTCTCACCCTGAAAATTCACCCTGAAAATTCCCTCTCATCCCAAAATTTCCTCTCATTCTAGAATTCCCTCTCATCCAGAAATTCCCTCTCACCCTGAAAATTCCCTCTCACCCTGAAAATTCCCTCTCACCCTGAAAATTCCCTCTCATCCAGAAATTCATCCTGAAAATTCCCTCTCACCCCGAAATTCCCTGCTGGCCCTGCTCCACAAGGAACAGCCCTGCAATTCCAGAGGGGACAAAGTGCAGGCAGGAGCACCCTGAGCTCTGCCCTGCACTGAGGAAGAGGAGGATGCATCTCTGCAGGGAATTCACCTCTCTGAACTTCAACAGTTTGGTTTTTTTTAGGTGTTTTTTTTGTTTTATTTTGAATAAAAAACCACAACCAGGCCCACGTTCCTCACTCCTACCTTCACTCCAGCTGAGTTGATTCAATCCAAGTTGAGTCATAAGGAGACAGAGTTTTCTGGCTGCTGCTAGTGGTGGGTTTATCTTTATTTATTTTATTTTTTTATTTAAATTTTTTTTTTTTTCCTCCTCTCCTTCAAATCCTAACTGCAGCTCTGAGTCAGCCCCTGCCTGCTTCATTCGGGGAGTTTCGAGGCGAGTTTCCATTTCTACAGGAGCTTTCCAAAGCCACATTTCTGCCTTCCTCCTCCTCACCCCGAAACCAGCAGAGAGCACACACACAGTGCCCCCGGGAGAAAATGCAGAAAAATCCCTTCGTCCTTTATAGGTCGCCTCGAGGTTTCCCTTTCTCACCCCCCAAAAAAATCCCCCAGGTTTTATCAAACTTGTTCTTCATGTACACAGGAATCGGTAACAGCCCTCTCCTCAAAATACTGATACAAATGTCCGCCAATAGCAGATAAAAATAAAATAGAAACGAGATAAAATTCCCCCCAAAACCAGGTGCAAATTCCCCTCAAAGTTAGGTACAAGCCCCTCTAAAATCAGGTACAAATTCCCCCCAAAACCGGGCATAAATTCCCCCCAAAACCAGGTATAAATTATCCCCAAAGCCAGGTGGAACCCCTTCAAAAACCAGGTATAAATTCCCCCCAAAACCAGGTGCAAATTCCCCCCAAAGTCAGGTACAACCCCCTCTAAAATCAGGTATAAATTCCCCCCAAAACGAGGCGTAACCCCCTCAAAAACCAGGTACAAATTCCTCCTAAAACCAGGCACAAATTCCCCCCAAAACCAGGTATAAATTCCCCCCAAAACCAGGTGCAACCCCTTCAAAAACCAGGTGCAAATTCCCTCCAAATCCAGGTGCAAATTCCTCCTAAAACCAGGTGCAAACTCCTCAAAAACCAGGCACAAACTCCCCCCCCCAAAACCATGTAAAAATTGCCCCCAAAACCAAGTGCAACCCCCTCAAAAATCAGCTACAAATGCCCCCAAAACCAGGTGCAAACCCCTCAAAAACCAGGCACAAACTGCCCCCAAACCCGTGTAAAACTTCCCCCCAAAACCAGGTACAAACCCCAAATCCAACCCTGTTTCAATCCCCCAGGAAATGCCCCCCCCCTTTCCTGATCATCCCCCCAAAACCGGCTGCAAGGGGGGGGACTTGGGGGACCCCACAACGCTGGGGGTGGGCACTGAGCCCCCCCAAATCCCACAGGTGAGGGAGGACCCCCTAAAACAGCCCTGCAAGGAAATGGGACCCCCAAAGCTGCAGGTCAGGGCCAAGGTCCCCAACATCTGGACCCCCAAAGCTCAGGAAGGACCCCACAGGTGTGAGCAGCCCCCAAGTCCCCTCCTGGCACACAGGGAGCCCTCAAAGCCCCCCAGACAAACCCCACAGGCCGGGAATTTCCTCTACAACAGGAAGGAGTCCCCGAGTGCCAGGGCAGAGCCTCGTGGAGCCCCAAATCCCCTCCAAATCCCCCTGGAGCCCTCAGGGAGCCTCCTGCACCCTCAAGCCTTGTGGAGCCCCAAATCCCCCTCCAAAGGAGCCCTGGAGCCCTCAGGGAGCCTCCTGCAGCCTCAAGCCCACCCCAAACCAACGCCTCAGCTTCCCGCAGCCCTAAAACCCTCCCCAGAGCACAAAACCCCTCCAAAGCACCCGCAAGGCCTTGAGGAGCCTCTCCAGGCCAGCGAGGCCCCCTCAGAGCGGGGAATCCCCTCCAAACACACCCGGGATTCCCCTCCCCGTTCCCCGGGGCCTCCGGCCTGCCCCGATCCCCCCGAAGCGCCTGGGCTGCCGCCTCACCGTGGGCATTGAGCGGGCCGGGGGCCGGGCGGGGTCGGGCAGGGTCGCGGGCGGGCGGCGGGGCCCGTGACGGGGCTGGGACTGCGCTGGGCCCGGTCCGGCCGGAGACACCGAGAGCCCGCGCGCCGCCACACGGCTCCTCGCGCACAGGCCGCGCCCCCCCCTCCCGCCCGCCGCGCCGTGGTACGGCCCGCCCCTCACACCCACGGCCGCCACAGTGGTACGGTCCGCCCCCACACGCCCCGGGGCAGCGCGCTGGGCGCGACCATTGCAGGGCGTGGAGAGAGGGGTGGGGAAGTGAGAATGGAGGGCTGCGTGAGGAACTCGCAGCGCTTTGCAGTGTCTGGAGGGGCCTCCAGGGAAATCCTTCGTCACGAGCTGCAGTGATAAGACAGGCAACAATAGAGGTTAGGTATTGGGAGGAAGTTCCTCTCTGTGAGCGTGGCGAGGCACTGGCACAGGGCGTGGAATGCCCCGAGCCTGGAATTGTTCGCAGCCAGGTTAGATAATACCTTGAGCAACCCGTTCTAGCCGGTGGTGACCCCCTCTGCGCGCATCCTTCCATCCCGCTGCTTTTATAGCAATTCCCCCTTATATCCCATGGTACAGGCCTCTTCACCCCCTTGGGCACTGGTATAGCCCGGGGGCGACTCGTCCTCTCTTGGTACATCCCGGACTCCCCCGCAGCCTTCCCACACTTGGACCGGCCCTCTGGCCGCACGTGCACACGGAGCCTTCCACGCCAGCATCCCCCCCCGCCAGTGCAGTGGTACAGCCCGCTCCTCCCCACTGCCGTCAGTGGTTCGGTCCGCCCGGTGGGTTCCCACGGCTTCCGCTTCCCCGAGCCTGTGGCGGGACCGGGATCTGGGAACCGGGACCGGAACTGGGATCCGGGATCTGGAGACCGAGGGACCACACTGAGCCCTCACAGCAGCACTACCCCTGTACCTCAGGGCAGCGCTGCGACCCGGGCAGGCCAAATCTCGGTCCCCATGGCCTGGTCCCGGTTCCCCCTCAGCCCCTTCCCGCCCCTCAGCGCCGCCGCCTGGCGGGAATGCGGAGCGCGCATGCGCGGCACCGCCGGGGCGCAGTGCGGGCAGAGCCGCGGGTTCGAGTCCTGCTCTCGGGGGTTCCCGTGTGGCCGCGGTTCCGAATCCCGCCCGCACTCACTCCCCATGCCGTCGTCGGCTCTCTCACAACTTTGATTTTATGATTCTATGGATAAAGATTATATTTATAAAGATAATAACTGGACTCTAGTACAGTTTTGGGCCCCCCCTTATTCGTGAAAGATCGAATAAAATGCCTTGTGAGGAGCGGCTGGGGGAGCTGGGTTTAGTCTTAAGAGGAAGCTTAAGGGAAACCTCATTGCTCTCCACAAGCACCTGCCAAAACCACGTACAAAACCAGGCACAAAATGCCAGGAGCTCGTGCTGAGGCAGGGCCGATCTCTTCTACTGTGTGAAGAGTGAGAGGAAACGGCCTCAAGCTGAGACAGGGCAGATTCACAGAAGAATTGAGATTTTTTTCGCCCTCCGAGCGACCAGACACTGGGAGGGGCTGCTTGGAGAGGCGATGGAGTCCCCGCGTTTAGAGGCGCGGTTGAGGGATTCCAACAGCAGCGCTGCGCGGACTGGATGAATTATTCTCTTCCCGCATCCACGATTCCCTGCATCCATCACCCCCCTTTTCAACAGCTCCCCTCACGCCGCCGCTCCCGGCTCCGCGCCATTCCCGCGGGGGCACGCGGCGCATGCGCGGGGCGCTCCCGCCGCGGTTCCCCCTCACACACACAGAGACACCGACACCGGGAGGGGGCGGAGCTTCCGGCGCGGCACTTCCGGCCCGGGCGCTGCGCGGGCGGTGTGGCCGCTGCGCTCCCGCCGCCGCCGCCGTCCCCGGCCCGGCCCGGCCCGGCCCGGCCGCCGCTTCCCCTCCCCGCCACCGCCTCATGCAGCGTCGCGACGACCCCGCCGGTCGCTTATCGCGGGGACAGGGGCCCGGTGGCCGCGCGCCGCCGCCGCGCCGAGCGCCCCGTGGCGGAGGGGCCCGCGGGGCCGCCAGCGGAGCGCAGCCGCCGTCCGGTGGGGCCGCAGGCGCCGGGAAGATGGAGCCCGAGAACAAATATCTGCCCGAGCTGATGGCTGAGAAGGACAGCCTGGACCCGTCCTTCACGCACGCCATGCAGCTGCTGACCGCAGGTACCGGCGCCGGGCACGGGCGGGGCCCCATGGCCGTTCTGGCTCCGGGGTTAAATGAGATATTTCCCTGTTAAAATGAGATATTTCCCTGTTAAAATGAGCTATTTCCCTGTTAAAATGAGATATTTCCTTGTTAAAATGAGATCTTTCCCTGTTAAAATGAGATATTTCCTTGTTAAAATGAGATATTTCCCTGTTAAAATGAGATATTTCCTTGTTAAAATGAGATATTTCCTTGAAATACTTCCCTGTTAAAATGAGATATTTCCCTGTTAAAATGAGATATTTCCTTGAAATATTTCCCTGTTAAAATGAGATATTTCCCTGTTAAAATGAGATATTTCCTTGAAATATTTCCCTGTTAAAATGAAATATTTCCCTGTGTAATCGCAGCTTAATCCGCAGAGCCGCGAGTTTTGCGTGCGTTTTATTGGTGGTTCTGCTGTATTACATTGTGTTAGCGTTTGTGGTGTGGCCTCAGGCCGATGGGAGAATGAAGAGAATCAAAACCCTTGAGGGAAGCGTTTAATAATTGAAATAAAACATGATGGTAACGATAAATACGCTGATAAATGATAATTGTGATGTCGGCAGGGAGTAGAAAGAAGTGATGCCCAATTCTTCATCACCCCAGATGATGGGTGATCATCAGATCCAGCGTGGCAGTGAGAGAACCATTTAATGATTGAAAACCTGTGAGAGAAACGTTTGATAATTGAAATAAAACGTGATGGTAATAGTAAATATGTTCCTAATAATGGTAATTATGATGTTGGGAGGGAGTAGAAGCATTGATGGCGAATTCTTCACCACCCATCTCCGAGCTCCTTGCAGATCCAGGGTGGCAGTGAGAGAACCATTTAATAATTGAAAACCTGTGAGAGAAACGTTTAATAATTGAAACAAAACGTGATGGTAATAGTAAATATGCTGATAATTATGGTAATTGTGATGTTTAGAGCCAAATTCTTCACCACCCATCTCCGAGCTCCTTGCAGATCCAGGGTGGCAGTGAGAGAAACGTTTGATAATTGAAAACCTGTGAGAGAAACGTTTGATAATTGAAAACCTGTGAGAGAAACGTTTGATAATTGAAACAAAACATGCTGGTAATAGTAAATATGTTCCTAATAATGCTAATTGTGATGTTTGGAGGGAGTAGAAGCATTGATGCCAAATTCTTCACCACCCATCCCCGAGCTCCTCGCAGATCCAGGGTGGCAGTGAGAGAACCATTTAATAATTGAAAACCTGTGAGAGAAACGTTTGATAATTGAAATAAAACGTGATGGTAGTAGTAAATATGCTGATAATTATGGTAATGGTGATGTTTAGAGGGAGTAGAACCATTGATGCCAAATTCTTCACCACCCATCTCCAAGCTCCTTGCAGATCCAGGGTGGCAGTGAGAGAACCATTTAATGATTGAAAACCTGTGAGAGAAACGTTTGATAATTGAAAACCTGTGAGAAAACCGTTTGATAATTGAAACAAAACGTGATGGTAATAGTAAATATGCTGATAATTATGGTAATTGTGATGTTTAGAGCCAAATTCTTCACCACCCATCTCCGAGCTCCCTGCAGATCCAGGGTGGCAGTGAGAAAACCATTTAATAATTGAAAACCTGTGAGAGAAACGTTTGATAATTGAAAACCTGTGAGAAAACCGTTTGATAATTGAAATAAAACGTGATGGTAATAGTAAATATGTTCCTAATAATGGTAATTATGATGTTGGGAGGGAGTAGAAGCATTGATGCCAAATTCTTCACCACCCATCCCCGAGCTCCTTGCAGATCCAGGGTGGCAGTGAGAGAACCATTTAATAATTGAAAACCTGTGAGAGAAACGTTTGATAATTGAAAACCTGTGAGAAAACCGTTTGATAATTGAAATAAAACGTGATGGTAATAGTAAATATGTTCCTAATAATGGTAATTGTGATGTTGGGAGGGAGTAGAAGCATTGATGGCAAATTCTTCACCACCCATGTCCGAGCTCCCTGCAGATCCAGGGTGGCAGTGAGAGAACCATTTAATAATTGAAAACCTGTGAGAAAACCGTTTGATAATTGAAATAAAACGTGATGGTAATAGTAAATATGCTGTTAATTATGGTAATTGTGATGTTTAGAGGGAGTAGAAGCATTGCAGATCCAGGGTGGCAGTGACAGTCCTGGGCACGCAATGTCCCTTTGGACCTGTCCTGCTTTGGGGACATCTCCTCTCCTTTCCCCACAAGGGTTAAACGCAGCCGGCACACCAGGCTGTTGGAAACGTGATTCCCATAAAAATCCCTGCAAGCAGCTGTCGGGAAGAGCAGGAGGCGAAATCAGGGCAGCCCTTGCAGCCCTGGGGACAGAGGAGCTAAAATAGAACCTGAAAGAGCCGCGCAGGGAATTTTCCCTGCTGGAAATGCAGGGCTGGAATGGAAATGGAAATGGCAGCCTTTGTTCTGTGCCCAGCCGAGCTTTCCCTTTCCTTTCCTTTCCTTTTTCTCCTTTCCTTTTTCTCCTTTCCTTTCCTTTCCTTTCCTTTCCTTTCCTTTCCTTTCCTTTCCTTTCCTTTCCTTTCCCTTCCCTTCCCTTCTTTTTCCTTTCCTTTCCCTTCTTTCTCCTTTCCTTTCTCCTTTCCTTTCTCCTTTCCTTTCTCCTTTCCTTTCTCCTTTCCTTTCTCCTTCCCTTCCCTTCCCCCCTCAAAAACGGGAATCAGTTCAAAAATTCCCAATCTCTGTCTGCTTGCCATGCAAGGATCTGTTCAGATTTCATCTCCATCCGTGATTTTTTTTAGTTATTTTTTCCTATTATTATTATCATCATTATCATTATTTCCACCAGTGCTTAATTTTTTCCACCTATTATTATTATTACCATTACCATCATCATCATTATTATTTCCACCACTGCTTTTAAAAATTATTTATATATCCCCTGCTTTTAAAATTATTATTATTACTATTGCTATTATTATCATTACCATTATTATCATTATTATTTAATTGATATTATTTTTATTTTATTCTTACTATTTTATTGTTAATAATATTATTGCTATCGTTGCTATCATTAATAAGAGTATTAGTAATTTAATTAAGTGTCTGTGTGACCTTCCTTTTCCATAGGAACAAGAAAATCCTTTTTGAAAGAGCAGGGGAGGTGTGAAGGGCACAGCTCTCTCTGCTTTCCCTTTGGGAAAAAGGAGATATCCCAGCCGTGGGATTTGGGGTTTTGGGGAATTTTTGGGAATTGTAGCCGGGTTTATTTCATGCTCCAAGCTGGATTTCCTAGGGATGTGTGAGCTGTGTCATTCCAGGATGGTTGGGAATGGGAGCAGGGAGGGGCTGGGGGATCCCGCAGGAATTCCCTGCTGGATCCAGGCTGGGCTGAGGGCACTGAGGGCACAGGGCTCACCCTGGAGCTCCTTCAGTGCAGGGCAGGCTCTCCTGATGGAGATTCCCTCCGTTCCTGTCCTTCCACATGGAAATCCTGTCCCCACACTGCCACCTCACACTGTCCCCTGCTGTCTCAGGCTGGGTCGTTCTGAAACCATTTCAGTTTGCGCTTTTCAGTTTTTGTTTTGTTCAACCGTGGCGATGTTCTCAACAGCTGGCACTGCTGTGGCCACTCCTGTTCCCACCTCAGGGGCCATTCCCATTCCCAGAGCTGTGGCCATTCCCATTCCCAGAGCTGTGGCCACTCCTGTCCCCACCTCAGTGGCCATTCCCAGTGCTGTGGGGCCATTCCCATTGCTGCTGCCGTGGCCATGCCCATTCCCTCAGTGGCCATTCCCACCTCAGGGGCCATTCCCCTTCCTGGTGTTGTGGCCATGCCCATTCCCAGAGCTGTGGCCACTCCTGTTCCCACCTCAGTGGCCATTCCCGTTCCTGCTGCCATGGCCATGCCCATTCCCTCAGTGGCCATTCCCGCCTCAGGGGCCATTCCCCTTCCCAGAATTGTGGCCAGTCCTGTTCCTGCCTCAGGGGCCATTCCCAGAGCTGTGGGGCCATTCCCATTGCTGCTGCTGTGGCCATGCCCATTCCCTCAGTGGCCATTCCCACCTCTGTGGCCATTCCTATTCCCACCTTTGTGGCCATTCCCAGAGCTGTGGCCATATCCCTTCCCACATCTGTGGCCATTCCTGCTGCTGTGGCCATTCCCACCTCAGTGGCCATGCCTGTTCCACCTCAGTGACCATTCCCATTCCCAGAGCTGTGGCCATTCCCATTCCCACTTCAGTGGCCATTCCTGTTCCCAGAGCTGTGCCCATTCCCACCTCAGTGGCCATTCCCACCTCAGTGGCCATTCTCACCTTTGTGGTCATTCCTGTTCCCATCTTTGTGGCCATTCCCACTTCAGTGGCCACTCCTGTCCCACCTCAGTGGCCATTCCCCTTCCTACCTTTGTGGCCATTCCTGTTCCCCCCTCAGTGGCCATTCCTGTTCCCCCTCTGTTGCCATTCCCATTCCCAGAGCTGTGACCACTCCTGTTCCACCTCCGTGGCCATTCTCACTTTTGTGGTCATTCCTGTTCCCACCTTTGTGGCCATTCCCACTTCAGTGACCATTCCCAGAGCTGTGGCCACTCCTATTCCACCTCTGTGGAATTCTCCCCTCTGTGCCCATTCCCATTCCCACCTCAGTGCCCGTTCCCGTTGCCATCCCAGGAGTTTCTCCCTTTATGCCCCATCCCAAATCTCACCTTTCCTTCCCAGAGCCTGGAATTCCCAAAGCTTGGAATTCCCAAAGCTTGGAATTCCCAGAGCCTGGAATTCCCAAAGCTTGGAATTCCCAAAATTTAGAATTCTCAGGGCCTGGAATTCCCAAACTTGGAATTCCCAGAGCCTGGAATTCCCAAAGCTTGGCATTCTCAAACTTGGAATTCCCAAAGCTTGGAATTCCCAGAGCCTGGAATTCCCAAAGCTTGGAATTCCCAAAATTTAGAATTCTCAAACTTGGATTTCCCAAAATTTGGAATTCCCAAAGCTTGGAATTCCCAGAGCCTGGAATTCCCAAGGTTTGTAATTCCCAAAGCCTGAAATTTCCAGATCTTGGAATTCTCAAAGTTCCCAGAGCCTGGAATTCCCAAAGTTTGGAATTCCTCTGCTGCTGCTTTTTAAATTTTGTTTTCTTTTCATCAAATTCTTCCTGATTTTTGTCCTGATTTAGCAAAACAAAAAAAAAAAAATTGAATTTTAATGTATTTTGGGGTGGTTTCTTTGTGGGTTTAGGGGAAGGCAGAGGAATTTCCTTGTGGTATTTGTAGGGTTCTGTCCTTGTGATTCCATCTGTGATCTGATGTTTGTTTAAGGAAAATTAAAAGCAAATTTTTACATCATTATTTCTATTTATATTATTTATATTTATTATATTATTATATTTATATTACTAATTATAATGTATGTTATTAATTATGCATGATTATTTACAGTACTATCATTTCTATCTATAATAATATACTTATTTTGGTTTTATATCATTATTTATATTATTTTTATATATTTTATAATCCTATATTTATATTTACAATTATAATATTTTAATGTTATTTTAATTTTATATTATTGTGAATATTAATTGTATCATTTATATTGATTTATTTTTATTTAGAAATTGAAAAAATTCAGAAAGGAGAGACAACAAAGAAGGAGGAGGAGGAGAACTACCTGGATTTATTTTCCCACAAGAATATGAAGCTGAAGGAACGAGTTCTGATCCCTGTCAAACAATACCCCAAGGTGAGGCCAGAAAAAAATCAACCAAATCTCTGAGATTTTCTTCTTTTCTGTGGGATTTTATGGCAGCAGGAGTTAAATCTTCATTTTCAACCAAAATTCAAGAGGTTTCTTTGGAAAAATAAGGAGTTGTTTGGGTTTTTATTTGTAATATATTGAATTTTTGGAATATTTTGGGATGAGTGGTGATGCACATTGGGATCTTGGATTACTGGAACAGACAATTCCATGGGTGGAGCTTTTTTTATATATTTATTTTACATTTAATTCCTTAAAGATTTGCTGGAAAGCTGCTGCAGATGTTGGGGTTGAACTACTTCATTTAACTTATTTTTTTTCTGCTAGAACATTTGGCTTTTTTATTAAAAGAAAGATTAAAAACCTGAATTTTCCTCTTGAAACTTGAATTTTCCTTTGGGAACAACTTGAATTTTCCTTTCAGAGTTTGATTTTCCTTTTGAAACTTGGATTTTCTTTTGGAAGCTTGAATTTTCCGTTCAAAGCTTAATTTTTCCTTTTAAAACTTGGATTTTCCCCTTGAAACTTGAATTTTCCTATTGAAACCTGAATTTTCCTTTCAAAGCTTGAATTTTCTTTTCTAAATTTAATTTTTTCTTTGGAATCCTAAATTTTCCTTTAGAAACTTGGATTTTCCTTTGGAAACAACTTGAATTTTCCTTTCAAAGCTGGATTTGCCTTTGGAAACTTGGATTTGCCTTTGGAAACTTGAATTTTCTTCTGAAACTTGGATTTTCCTTTTAAAATTTGAACTTCCCTCTTGAAACTTGAATTTCCCTTTGGAAACTGAATTTTTCCTTTTGAAACTTGAATTTCCCTCTTGAATTTTCCATTTGAAATTTCAATTTTCCTTTCAAAACTTCAATTTTCCTGTGGAAATGTGATTTTTTTTTTTTTATTTTTTTGTCAACCAACAGAACATTCAGAAACATTTTTGGAGCTCTGGAGCTGATTTATTTTTGTTGGTTTTTTTTCCTTAATTTTTAGTTCAACTTTGTTGGGAAGATTTTGGGACCCCAAGGCAACACCATTAAGAGACTTCAGGAAGAAACTGGTGCTAAAATCTCTGTGCTGGGGAAAGGCTCCATGAGGGACAAAGCCAAGGTGAGGAAAAATAAAAAAAAATAAAAATAAAAAATAAAATTCCATTTATTTTGGTGAGAATTAACAGCTCTCCAAGCATTTTATTAAAAATTAAACTAGAAAAAAAAACTTCAATTAAAGATTAATTAAAAAATTGATAAAATAAGGATTCTTCTCCTCAAGAGCCATTCATTAAAAGGATCTTTTTCCTGTCTATAAAAAGATAAAAATCCCTTTTTTAGCTGCTCTGAAATCTTTAAATTCTTCTGATTCAGTGGGGATGTTGGAGCAATGTGTTCCTGATAATTCTCATTCCTAATTCCTATAAAATTAAAAACCTCTTTCCAAATTCCATTTTTAATGAATTTGTGGGGTTTCTGCAGGAGGAGGAGCTGCGCAAAGGAGGAATCCCAATATATATCAAATATATTTATATCTCAGTGTTTACACACAGAAGAACAAAACCATTTAAAATGGTTTCCTGTCAATTCTCATTCCTAATTCCTATAAAATTAAAAACCTCTTTCCAAATTTCCATTTTTTATAATTTTGTGGGGTTTTTGCAAGAGGAGGAGCTCCACAAAGGGGGATATCCCAAATATCAGTAAATCTCAGTGTTTGCACACAGATGTACAAAACCATCTAAAATGGTTTCCTAATTTCTATAAAATTAAAAACCTCCTTCCAAATTCCATTTTTTCTGAATTTGTGGGGTTTTGCAGGAGGAGGAGCTCCACAAAGGAGGATATCCCAAATATCAATATATCTCAGTGTTTACACACAGATGAACAAAACCATATGAAATGGTTTCCTAATTCCTATAAAATTAAAAACCTCCTTACAAATTCCATTTTTTAATAATTTTGTGGGGTTGCTGCAGGAGGAGGAGCTGTGCAGAGGAGGAATCCCAATATATTTATATCTCACAGATATACAAAACACACAGATATACAAAACCACATAAAACGGTTTCCTAATTCCTATAAAATTAAAAACCTCCTTACAAATTCCATTTTTTATGAATTTGTGGGGTTTCTGCAGGAGGAGGAGCTCCACAAAGGGAGGAATCCCAATCTCAATGTTTGCACACAGACATACAAAACCATATAAAATGGTTTCCTGTCAATTCTCATTCCTAATTCATATAAAATTAAAAAACTCCTTACAAATTCCATTTTTTATAATTTTGTGGGGTTTTGCAGGAGGAGGAGCTCCACAAAGGGAGGGATCCCAATCTCAGTGTTTGCACACAGATGTACAAAACCATCTAAAATGGTTTCCTAATTTCTATAAAATTAAAAACCTCCTTAAAAATTCCATTTTTTATGAATTTGCGGGGTTGCTGCAGGAGGAGGAGCTGCGCAAAGGGGAGGATCCTAAATATCAATATATCTCAGTGGTTACACACAGATATACAAAACCGTATAAAACGGTTTCCTAATTCCTATAAAATTAAAAACCTCCTTACAAATTCCATTTTTTAATAATTTTGTGGGGTTGCTGCAGGAGGAGGAGCTGCGCAAAGGAGGAATCCCAAATATATTTATATCTCACAGATATACAAAACACACAGATATACAAAACCATATGAAATGGTTTCCTAATTCCTATAAAATTAAAAACCTCCTTACAAATTCCATTTTTTAATAATTTTGTGGGGTTTCTGCAGGAGGAGGAGCTGCGCAAGGGCGGCGACCCCAAGTACGCGCACCTGCACATGGACCTGCACGTGTTCATCGAGGTCTTCGGGCCCCCCTGCGAGGCCTACGCCCTCATGGCCCACGCCATGGAGGAGGTCAAGAAGTTCCTGGTCCCTGTGAGTTCCCTGCTCCTTCAGGGAGCTTCTTCCTAAATCAAAATTCAAATTCAAATTGGGTGTTAAATTCGGGGGGGAGATGGGGAGGTTCACGCTTCGGCTGGGAGATCATCACCGGGATCTCCAGGGAGCTCTGGGATGGTTCAGGGACCCCTGGGATGGTTTGGGGGTCTCCAGGGATCACTGGGATGGTTCAGGGACCACTGGGATGGTGCTGGGATCTCCAGGGATCACTGGAATGGTTCAGAAATCACTGGGATGATTTTGGGATCTCCAGGGAGCTCTGGGATGGTTTTGGGATCACTGGGAACCACTGGGATGGTTCTGGAATCTCCAGGGAGCTCTGAGACGGTTCTGGGATCTCCAAGGGGCTCTGGGATTGTTTTGGGATCGCTGGGATGGTCCTGGGATCACCAGGAAGCTCTGGAATGGTTCGGGGAGCACTGGGATGGGTCTGGGATCACTGGGATGATTTTGGGATCTCCAGGGACCTCTGGGATGGTTCTGGGATCACTGGGATGGTTCTGGGATCACTGGGAATCACTGGGATGGTTCTGGATGATCTCCTCTGGCCCTTGGTCCCCAGGGAAGGGATCTGCAGGGATCTGCCCGGCACACTCTGCACCCCTCAGAATTTGAAACCCCCCCTTGGGTTTGGGAAGGGATATCTGCATCCCACCCTTTCCTTTGGGAGTGCAGCACTGCAGGGTCACCTTCCGTGGGCTCACTGCCCCTTTAACAGGAGCTGTGGGCTCAGAGCTGCCTGGGCTGTCCCCATAAATCCTCCTGGCATTCTGGGAACACCACCTGGAGCTGCAGGGCTGGAACCTTGGAGAAAGCTGCAGCCAATCCCACTAAAAGCAGATTTTCCTGAGGCCCATGCAGTTGTTTCATCCCAGGCTGTGATATCCCAGAGCTGTTCCTTTATCTCCTTATTTACCCTCGTTTTTATCCTCATTTTTATCCTCATTTCAGGACATGATGGATGATATCTGCCAGGAGCAGTTCCTGGAGCTCTCCTATCTCAACGGGGTCCCGGAGCCCAACCGCGGCCGAGGCGTCCCCGGGCGGGGCCGGGGGGCAGCCCCACCTCCCCCTCCCCCTGTGCCAAGGTATTCCCAAGATGCCAGCCTGGGCATGCTGCCCTCACCCTCAGCTGGGCTCTCACAGGGGTTAAAGTGCTGCTTGGCCAGGCCTGGCTTTGGGCTTCTGGCTCAGGGCATCGTGTTTGGGGTGGCATCCAACACTGGGGGGGATTTGGGCTGGGTTTAGGCAGTGGTTCCATCAGTGGTTCCATCAATGGTTTCATCAATAATTTCATCAGTGGTTTCATCAATGCTTCCATCCATGGTTTCTTCAGTGGTTTTGTGCATGGTTCCATCAAAGGTTCCATCAGTA
Organism: Passerculus sandwichensis; assembly: GCA_031885435.1. Lineage (NCBI taxonomy): Eukaryota > Metazoa > Chordata > Aves > Passeriformes > Passerellidae > Passerculus > Passerculus sandwichensis. The sequence continues at coordinate 2,058,990 of CM063159.1, read as the reverse complement.
GTTTCATAAGTGGTTCCATCCGTGGTTCCATCCATGGTTTCCATCAATGGTTCCATCAATAGTTTCATAAGTGGTTTCATCAATGCTTTTATCCATGGTTCCATCCATGGTTCCATCCATGGTTCCATCCATGGTTCCATCCATGGTTCTATCAATGGTTCTATCAATGGTTCCATCAATGGTTTCCATTCGTGGTTCCATCCGTGGTTCCATCAATGGTTCCATCCATGGTTCCATCCACGGTTCCATCAATGATTTCCATCCATGGTTCCATCAATGGTTCCATCCGTGGTTCTATCAATGGTTTCCATCCATGGTTCCATCCATGGTTCCGTCCTTGGTTCCATCCATGGGTCCATCCATGGTTCCATCAATAGGTTCATCAATGGTTTCCATCCATGTTTCCATCCATGGTTCCATCCTGGAAAACATGACAGTGACACATGCCCATCCTGGGGCTCTCTGGAAAACAGGACAGTGACACATCCCAATCCTGGGTGAAGGGGATTTTTCAGAAAACAGGACAATGACACATCTCCATCCCGGGGCTCTCCAGAAAACATGACAGTGCCACATCCCCATGCTGGAACTCTCTAGGAAACGTGACAGTGCCACATCCCCATGCTGGTACTCTCCAGAGAACATGACAATGACACATCCCATGCTGGAACTCTCCAGGGAACATGACAATGGCACATCCCATGCTGGGACTCCCCAGAGAACATGACAATGACACATCCCAACATGACAATGGCACATCCCACGCTGGGACTCCCCAGAGAACATGACAATGACACATCCCAACATGACAATGGCACATCCCACGCTGGGACTCCCCAGAGAACATGACAATGACACATCCCAACATGACAATGACACATCCCAACATGACAATGACACATCCCATGCTGGGACTCTCCAGGAAACATGACAATGACACATCCCACGCTGGGTCTCCCCAGAGAACATGACAATGGCACATCCCAACATGACAATGGCACATCCCACGCTGGGACTCCCCAGAGAACATGACAATGACACATCCCAACATGACAATGACACATCCCATGCTGGGACTCTCCAGAGAACATGACAATGACACATCCCACGCTGGGTCTCCCCAGAGAACATGACAATGACACATCCCACGCCGGGTGTCCCCAGAGCAGCAGCAGCTCCTGCCCACCCTCTCTGTGTCTCCGCAGGGGCCGTGGGGTCGGGCCCCCTCCTCCTCCTCCTCCCAGGGGTGCCCTGGTGCGGGGCGCCCCTGTGCGCGGGGCCCTGGCCCGGGGCGCTGCCATGGCCCGGGGGGTGCCCCCGCCCCCGGCCGTGAGGGGAGCCCCCGCCCCCCGGGCACGGGCAGCTGGCATCCAGAGGATACCCCTGCCCCCGCCCCCCGTGCCGGAGAGCTACGAGGAATACGTGAGCAGGGCTTCATTGTGGGCATTCGGGGGTTAATGGCGGCGGTGGGGGGGTGGGGGGGGGGGGTGGGATGGGGGTCAGTGGGATCAGCGGGGTGGTGCTGGGATCAGTGGGATCAGTGGGGTGGTACTGGGATCACTGGGGATCAGTGGGATCACTGGGGTGGCGCTGGGATCACCAGGGGTTCACTGGGATGGTTCTGGGATCACCAGGGATCAGTGGGATGGGGTTGGGATCACCGGGGGTTCACTGGGATGGTTCTGGGATCACCAGGGATCAGTGGGATGGGGTTGGGATCACCAAGGATCAGTGGGATGGGGTTGGGATCACCAAGGATCAGTGGGGTCACCAGGGATCAATGGGGTGGTGCTGGGATCACCAGGGATCACCATGGATCAGTGGGATCACCAGGGATCAGTGGGATCACCAGGGATCAGTGGGATGGTTCTGGGATCAGCTGGGATCACCAGGGATCAGTGGGATGGTGCAGGGATCAGCTGGGATCACCATGGATCAATGGGATGGTTCTGGGATCAGCTGGGATCACCAGGGATCAGTGGGATGGGGTTGGGATCACCAAGGATCAGTGGGGTCACCAGGGATCAATAGGGTGGTGCTGGGATCACCAGGGGTCACCATGGATCAGTGGCATGGTGCAGGGATCAGTGGGATGGGGCTGAGATCACCAGGGATCAGTGGGATGGTGTAGGGATCAGTGGGATCACCAGGGATCAGTGGGATGGGGCTGGGGTCACCAGGGATCAGTGGGAATGATGTTGGGACCATCAGGGATCAGTAGGATGGTGCTGGGATCAGCAGGGATCAATGGGGTGGTGCTGAGGTCACTAGGGATCAGTGAGATGGTGTTGGGATCACCAGGGATCAGTGGGATAATGCTGGAATCAGCAGGGATCAATGGGATGGAGCTGGGATCACCAGGGATCAGTGGGGTATTTCTGGGATCACCAAGGGTCAGTGGGATAGGCCTGGAAGCACCAGGGATCACCAGGGGGGAGTGTGATGGTGTTGGGATCACCATGGATCAGTGTGATAGTGTTGGGATCAGTGAGATGGTGTTGGGATCACCAGGGATCAGTGAGATGGTGTTGGGATCACCAGGGATCAGTGGGGTGGGTTGGGATCACCAGGGGTCAGTGGAATGGGGCTGGGATCACCAAGGACTGCTGGGAATGGTGTTGGGATCCCACTGACTCCTGGTTCTGGGATCACCAGGGACCATTGGGATGGCTCTGGGATCACCAGAAACCTTTAGGATGGTTCTGGGATCAGCAGGGACCACTGGGATGGTTCTGGGATCACCAGGGACCACTGGGACGGTGTTGGGGTTGTGACACTTTTCTGTCCCCGTGCTCACAGGGCTACGATGACACGTACGCAGAGCAGAGCTATGAGGGCTACGAGGGCTACTACAGCCAGGGCCAAGGGTGAGTGGGATTCCCTTTTCCCAAAGCAATCCTGCATGGCCTTTCTTTCCCTTTTTCCCCCTTTTTTCCCCTCTTTTCCCCTTTTCCCCTTTTTTTCCCTCTTTTCCCCTTTTTCCCCTTTTTCCCTCTCTTTTTCCCCTTTTTCAAATCCTATTCCAAGCCAATGGAAACATTCCTGAGCTGCTACAGCCAGGGCCAAGAGTGAGTGGGATTCCCTTTTCCCAAAGGGATCCTGCATGGCCTTTTTCCCTTCTTTTCCCTTTTTCTCCTCCTCTTTACCCCTTTTCTCCTCCTCTTTTCCCCTTTTTCCCCTCCTTCCCTTTCCCCCCCCTCTTTTCCCCTTTTTCAAATCACATTTGAAGCCAATGAAAACATTCCTGAGCTGTTACAGCCAGGGCCAAGGGTGAGTTGGATCCCCTGTTCCCAAAGCAATCCTGCATGGCCTTTTCCCCCTTTTTTCCCCCCTTTTTTCCCTTTTTCTTAAATCCCATTTGAAACCAATGGAAACATTCCTGAGCTGCTACAGCCAGGGCCAAGGGTGAATTGGATTCCCTCTTCTCAAAGGAATTGCATGGCCTTTTTCCCCTTTTTTTCCCTTTTTTCCTCTTTTTTCCCCCCTTTTCCCCCCCTTTTTCCCCTTTTTTTCCCCCTTTTTTAATCCCACTTGAAGCCACTGGAGCTGCAGAGTTCTGCTGGAATCCAGGGCTCAGAGCATTTTCTCTTTCCCTGTTTTTTTGGTGGCAGTGTGGGAATGGGATTTCCCTGTGTGTAACCACCTCGTTGTTTTTGCAGGGATACAGAATATTATGATTATGGACATGGGGAGGCACAGGAAACCTATGAAGCTTATGGTATGTCTGGGAATTTTGGGATAAGGGAGGGCTTGGGAATTGCTTGTGGTCAGTTTTGCTGTTTTCCAGTGTCTGGATATAAAAAATTGAGGAGAAACTCATGGTGTTTTTATTTAGGTTTGAACAAGCTCTCTGTGGGTTTAGGTTCTTCTCAAGCCTTGATTTTCTCAAAATCAAGATTTTTTTTCTTTTAAAAAAATCCATTTTTTATCTTTGGAAATGTTTAAATTTCCTTGTAGCTTTAGAATATTTCAGGAGGTCTGGATTTCCACCCACAGCACTTGTGCTGCAGTCTGATTTTCACGGGCTGGGTTTTATGTGGTTCCATCTGCTTCCTTTATCCTCACAAACCCTGACTCTGTGAATCTGCTCAAAAATTGGATTTAAATGTCATGAGGGAGCCTCTCCTTGCCTCTCTGGAGCCAGTTTGACTCAGTAAGCAAAGCTTAGCTAATCCCAATTATGTAAAACTCCCAATTTAAGCTGGGCTGAGCCAAAATTTGGTGATTTAACCCCAAAGGGCCACCACGCCCTGCTGTCACTCCCCACCCATAGGGAGAGAATTGGGAGGGTAAAAGTGAGGGGAGGAACGAGCTGGGATAAAATTCACCAAAAAAAAAAGCAAAATAAACCAAGGAATTCCTTGGGAAGACATTCCAGAGGTCCCTCCCTGCCTCCTGCTGCCTTCAGCTGTGGCTGCTTTGATTTATTTTTGGGGACAGTTCCCATCTCCAGGTTGGGAGTGGCATCTGGCTGTGGCAATGAGAAGGGGGAGACATTGTCCCCTGTCCCCATTTATTTTTGAGGGAATTCCCAGGCTGGGGATGGCATCTGGATGTGGCAATGAGAGGGAACCATTGTCCCCTGTCCCCATTTATTTATTTTTGAGGGAATTCCCAGGCTGGGAATGGCATCTGGATGTGGCACTGAGAGGAAACCATTGTCCCCTGTCCCCATTTATTTATTTTTGGGGGCAGTTCCCATGTCCAGGCTGGGGGTGGCATCTGGATGTGGCACTGAGAGGGAACCATTGTCCCCTGTCCCCATTTATTTATTTTTGGGGGCAATTCCCATGTCCAGGCTGGGGATGGCATCTGGCTGTGGCAATGAGAAGGGGGAGACATTGTCCCCTGTCCCCATTTATTTTTGAGGGAATTCCCAGGCTGGGAATGGCATTTGGCTGTGGCAATGAGAAGGGGGAGCCATTGTCCCCTGTCCCCATTTATTTTTGAAGGAATTCCCAGGCTGGGAATGGCATTTGGATGTGGCACTGAGAGGAAACCATTGTCCCCTGTCCCCATTTATTTAATTTTGGGGGCAATTCCCATCTCCAGGCTGGGAGTGGCATCTGGCTGTGGCCATGAGAAGGGGGAGACATTGTCCCCTGTCCCCATTTATTTTTGAGGGAATTCCCAGGCTGGGGGTGGCATCTGGATGTGACAGAGAGGGGGAACCATTGTCCCCTGTCCCCATTTATTTTTGAGGGAATTCCCAGGCTGGGGGTGGCATCTGGATGTGACAGAGAGAGAGGAAACCATTGTCCCCTGTCCCCATTTATTTATTTTTGGGGGCAATTCCCATGTCCAGGCTGGGGATGGCATCTAGGTGTGACAGAGAGAGAGGGAACCATTGTCCCCTGTCCCCAGAGCTGCTCTGGGCTGGCCAGAGTTCATTTCCCTGTCCCCAGGGCTGCTCTGGGACTGGCTCTGGAGTTTTGTTGTTGCTGGGCAGGGTTTGGGCACATCCAGAACCGTTCCTGCTCCTCACACAGGGAATTTGGGAGGAGACCCCAAATTTCCAGCCCAGGTGACATCCCAGATTGCCAAGGGTGTGGAGTTCCATGTGGCTGGAACAGTCACAGGCTCAGGAGGTGTTTGGGGGATCAGGAGGTGTTTGGGGGATCAGGAGCTGTTTTGGGGCATCTGTTTTGCTGGATTTGGGGGGATCAGGAGCTGCTTTGGTCAAGATGTTTTGCTGGGTCACAAGCTGGATTTTGGGGAATGGGGAGCTGGTTTTGGGAAGGTGTTTTGAGGGATCAGGAGCTGGTTTTGGGGACCTGGTTTTGGGGATCAGGAGCTGTTTTGGGGGGATCAGGAGCTGGTTTTGGGGAGGTGTGTTGAGGGATCAGGAGCTGGTTTTGGCCATCAGGACTGTTATGGGGAGCTGTTTTGCTGGATTTTGAGGGATCAGGAGCTGGTTTTGGGGAGCTGTTTTGGGGGATCAGGAGGTGGTTTTGGGGAGCTGTTTTGGTGGAACTGTTTTGAGGGATCAAGAGCTGTTTTTGGGGAGCATTTTGGGGGGATCAGGAGCTGGTTTTGGGTACCTGGTTTTGGGGATCAGGAGCTGTTTGTGGGACCTGGTTTGAGGAGCTATTTTGGGGGATCAGGGCCTATTTTGAGGAGCTATTTTGAGGAATCAGGAGCTGGTTTTGGGGATCAGAACCTGTTTTTTGGGGAGCTGTTTTGGAGAGCTGGTTTTGGGGGTCAGGAGCTGATTTTGGGCATCAGGACCTGTTTTTTGGGGAGCTGTTTTGAGGACCTGTTGTGGGGGATCAGGACCTGTTTTGAGGAACTGGTTTTGGGGATCAGGAGCTGTTTTGAGGAGTTATTTTTGGGAGATCAGGAGCTGGTTTTGGGGAGCTGTTTTGAGGAGCTGGTTTTGGGGATCAGGACCTGTTCTGATGGGGTTATTTTGAGGCATCAGGAGCTGGTTTTGGGGATCAGGAGCTGTTTTGTGGGACCTGGTTTGAGGAGCTATTTTGGGGGATCAGGGCCTATTTTGAGGAATCAGGAGCTGGTTTTGGGGATCAGGACCTGTTTTGAGGAGCTGTTTTGGGGGATCAGAAGCTGTTTTGAGGATCTATTTTGAGGAATCAGGAGCTGGTTTTGGGGGATCAGGAGCTGGTTTTAGGGAGCTGTTTTTGGAGGATCAGGACCTGTTTTGGGGGAGCTGTTTTTGATGATCCGGAGCTGGTTTTGGAGAGCTGTTTTGAGGAGCTATTTTGAGGAGGGATCAGGAGCTGTTTTGTGGGTCCCGTTTTGAGGAGCCATTTTGATCAGCCATTCCCCACCTTCCCTCCTCCATCTCCCACCCCATTCCCACCCCTTCCCCACCTCCCTCCACCCAACCCTGACCTTTTCTCTCTCTCTCTCCTTCTCCCCACAGGCCAAGATGACTGGAACGGAACCCGGCCCTCCCTGAAGGCGCCCCCAGCCCGGCCAGTCAAGGGGGGCTACAGAGAGCACCCCTATGGCCGCTACTGACCCCCAAAAACGGGGCCAAAAACCCCAATTTAGGAGCAAACTCTTGTTTCTGGTTCTTGTATCTCCCAGGATTCCCGTTGCTTTACCCACGGCAGACAAGTAATTGTCTCCCTGTTTTTCTTCCCGGCCCTTTTTTTCCTCCCACTCCATCCTCACCCTGCATTTTTGGCTTCTGTACGTAGTGATTTCTTGATGAATTTTTAAATAGATTTAGAAGGGGGGGGGGAAAAAAAAAACAACAACAAAAACAACCAACTTTTTAATTTTTATTATTTTTAATTTTTTTCTTTCAGTGTGTAGATGGCTTTTCTTTCTTTGTCGTGTTTAGGTTTAAAAAAAAAAAAAACAACAACAAAACAAACTGTACCTTTTTTAAGGAAAAAAAAGACAAAAAAAAATATATCCTAAAAAGCGAGTTAAAAAAAAAAATGTTAGTTTCCAAAAGTGACATGCTTTGCTTAGTGCTGAAATTAAGGTTTTGTTAAAACTTTTAAAGTTTGTTTTAAAGGAACCCATAAAGGTTGTAGTTGCAGAATCCCAAAGTAGGCTACATTTCAAAATTCAGGGTTATTTTTTAAGAATTAAAATCATAATGTAACAGTAGTGGCTGCCACCATTTAAAAAACAAAATACAAAAAAAAAAACCAAAAAATAACTTCAGATGCCAAACCTTTAAAAGGAGATTGCTGGTGAATCTTGAAGTTTAAATTTTAACCCAAAGGATCCTCCAAACAAATTAAATAGCATTTTCTAAAGAGAATTGACTTAAAAAGAAAAATTAGGTTGGTAAAAAATTGACTTTTCTTATGTGGATTTTGAAATCTAGCCCCCCCTGCAGTGTTGAGATATGCTTGGGAATATTTTTCCAGTGGAAAGGGGTTTTAGTTTAATTCTAAATTAACAATTTTTGAGGGAAAAAAACCAAAATATGCCTCTGATTACCCAGTGTTTGATAAAAAGAATATTCCATGTGTAAACCTGTAAAATTCTGATTTTTTGTAGCCCATTGAGGCAGAAAATGATGAAAATTTCAACCTCACTCTAAAAAAATCTCATTTTCAAGCAGTCCCAGCCACTTCTTCAAGTGTATCTCAGCACGAGCTTTGCATAAAAAGGGACACTGCAGCTGTAAAACAAAAAAAAAAACAAAATTAAAAAAAAACCAGACAAAAAACAACCCAAATTTCACTTTGTACATAAAGATAAAGTCCTAATTGGATTTGTTACACTGTCCTCCCACTCTGTTCTGGAAGAGAAAAATGCAACATTTTGTGTAAAGTCTGCCTAACTAGGTAGCTCAAAACGTGTCAAAATGTCTGTCTCAATCTGTCAATAAAGTTTAGTCCTTTTTTAATCAAAGTAAATGTGATGAATTGTCATTTGTTTTTGGAGGTTTTCTTTTTTTTTTTCAAACAACTCTAAATCTATGCTAAACCTAATTTGTCTTTTATTATTATTATTATTATTATTTTATTATTATTATTTATTTAAAATTGTGGAGGCATTTCTAAAAAATGGTGGTTTTTTGGTAATTGTCATGACAAAACAAAAATTTTTCGAGCTTGTTGAGCTTAAATTTACTTTAAAAAATACGAAAAATACCAAAAAAAAAATTGTTTTTCACCCCCTGGAAGTTGCTGAAAGCAGTTTTGGAGCCAGAAATCTGAATTTGGGGAAGCATTTGATGGTTCTTTGCTTGATGATTCAGATTTCAGGTGGCCTCAGAGAATATTCCAGAGGCTGGTTTAAGTAGGAATGCTGAGAATTCCAAGGAATTTCCTTTCTGTAACCCCCCCTTTGCTGCTTTTCCTTGGAAAAGACCCTTAAAAAATGAAATTTTTTTGTTGGTGAACAGTGCTGCAGCTGCTCCTTAAATCCTTTGTGAGAGGGTGTGCATGTAGAGATATTTAATTAAAAAAATATTTCTATTTTTTAAAAAATCAATGCTTCATTGGTTTGTTATTTCCATCCAGCAGATGAATTTGGAATGTTAAGGGGAAAAGGATTAAACTGCTCGGGGGTGAAAAATAAAATTTTAGGGAAAAAAAAAATCACAAAAAAAACCAAAAACTGCAGCGCATGAACGGAGGGGATTATTTAAAAATAATTAAAAAAAAAAAAAAACCACACACAAAAGTTGTATTTGTAGATTGTTATTAAAATGCAAATAACTGAATTTTCAACACTGGTTTGGAGTCAGCTTTCAGGGCATAATGTGATGAAAAGCTCAGCCTATGCCCCCCCTTTTAAAGGAAAATTATCAGCAGGAGAATTCAGGATGTGTAAAACAGGCACCGCAAAGCCCAAAAGGTAAAACCCTAAATGTCTGATTTTAATCCAGCACATTTCTCTTTTCCATAAACCTGTGACGTAAACTTCTTACCCAGCCGACCCTTCAGATGGTAATTACATGTAAAAGGGGAAAAAAACCCAAAAAAATTTAAAAAAAGAAAAAAAAAAAAAAAAGATGTTTTAAATATAAAGATTTAAACCAACCCACGTGGCATAAATTAGCAATAACTTTTAATAATGTGCCCTTGGCAGATGCACTGGGATGGAATGTGGGCCAAAAGGGATCTTTAAATATCCTGCATTTTGAAAGGATAAAAGATGTAAAATGAACATGAATCCAAGCTAGCCCTGCTACTGCCAAAACAACAAAAAAAAAACCAAACCCAAATTCTGCTCAGTTGTTTGAAAATCTCAATTTTTAGCCCCCCCAGAATTGCTGTTTCCTGTGAAATGTCCATAGCTCAGCTGAAGTTGCATGTTTTTCCTTCATGTGTAATTGCATGCAGGAATCTCTCTCTTTCTTTTCCCTTTTTTTATTTTATTTTTAATTAATTTTTTTGCATCCCTTTATGAGGATCCTCACAATTTTTTTTCCTTTGATTTGCAGGAATTTGGGGCTGTGACTCAACAGGAGGAGGAGGAAGAGCAGGGCCAGCACCAGCTGGGTGAGTTTTGAGTTTTGGGGGATTTTTTTACAACCCCTTGTTGAGTTCCCAGCGTGGGGGTGGCACCATCTGAGCTGCCAAATTCCATTTTTTTTTTTCCTTGGATCCACACCAAAAAATAAAAAGGGAGAAGCTGCTTCCCTGAGGTCACAGCGTGGAGGAGGCTCCTGAGCTGAGTTTTTGGGGGATTTTAAGGGATTTTGGGGATGGGATTTGTGCTTTGGGATGCAGGAATTTCATGGAATCACAGAGAAATCTGGAAGGTTCTGTGCTTCCCAAATTTTGGGATTTTTTTTGGAATTCTGCTCCCAAGTGCCAGGGATTTTTTTCCCTCTCCCTGTTTTCCCATCCACATCTTGTTATTTTTGTAGGATTTTGGGCAAGACCCCATTCCAGAGAGAATCCCCCCATTGTTCTTGGCTCTGTTCACATCTCTAGAAGTGTTTCCCAATAAAATCCTGGTTTTGTCAGGCTGGGAACAGCCCCCTGCTCCATGGCTCAGCATTCCCAGGCTGTTGTGGTGTTTGTGAGGTGAGAAATTGGAATTTGACTCCATGTTTTCCGAAGGCTGATTTATTATTTTATGATATTATATTTTTTAAAAATTATATATTAAAACTATGCGAAAGAAAAAGAGACATCAGAAGATTAAACAAGAATGATAATAAAAGCTCATGACTGACCAGAGTCTGACACAGCTGGCTGAGATTGATCATTAATTTAAAAAAATTAACATGGAGCTAATCAAAGATGCACTTGTTGGTAACCTCCAGACTACATTCTAAGCAATCAGATAATTATTGTTTGTTTTTTTTTTCTGAGGTTTCTCAGCTTCTCAGGAGAAATATCCTGGCAAAGGGATTTTTTTAGAAAATTTCATGGTGAAATTTCATTTCACCTTTTCCCTGGATGGGAACAGCTCCAGTGCCTCCAGTGCAGCCCTGGGGTGTAAAACCCCAGCCTGGCCTTGCTCTGAGCTGGCCCAGAGCTGCATTTTGTCCTTTGTGAGGAGTGAATCCAAGGAAAACGCTCCAGCTGGAATCCCAGAGGTGTCCCCAGCAGCTTTTCCTGGAAGGAGCCTCATCCCCTGCCCCTTCCTTACCCCTGCCTTCCATTTTCTGTTTGCATTATTTCAATAAAACCAGTGGCTCCGAGCTTTATTTTATGGAATCATGAATTTAGAGAATGCTCTGGGGTGGGAGGGACCTCAAAGCTGCTCCAGTCCCATGGCAGGGCCACTTCCACTATCCCAGCACTCCAGGAATGGGAATTTCACAGCTTTTCTGGGATTTTTTTTATCTCCCAGCCTCACTGAAAGCACAGTGGTTTGATATTTCACCCCCAAAATTCCAGCTTGGATCAGCAGAGCTGGAGAGTACAGCTGGATTCCCTGTCCAGATCTGAACAAATTTGAATTTTAGATGAGAGCATCTGCCACCAGCAGAGCCAAGGAAAAAAAATGTGCATTTTTACCTCCTTAACCCCTCCTGCTGCTCTCCCAAAGAAAATTTGGGATCAGGGGGGTTCCAGCAGCGTGGAGAGACCCTGGAGGAGGAGAGCAGGGAAGGCTCCAGCTGGAGCTTTGGGAAGGAAAATTTCTCAGGGAATTCATTCATCCTCCATGGATTGGGGAATTTCTCCCTCATGGATCAGGGAATTCCTCCAAGAATCATGGAATTTCTCCACTGTGGATAAGGGAATTTCTCCTCCATGGATGAGGGAATTTCTCCTTCATGGATCTGGGAATTTCTCCTTCATGAATCAGGGAATTCCTCCCTCATGATTCAGAGAATTCCTCCCTCATGGATCTGGGAATTTCTCCCTCACAGATCAAGGAATTCCTCCCTCATGGATCAAGGAATTTTTCCTCCATGGATGAGGGAAATTCTCCCTCATGAATCAGGGAAATTCTCCTTCATGGATCAGGAAATTTTTCCTCCATGAATCAGGGAATTTCTCCTCCATGGATGAGGGAATTTCTCCCTCATGCATCAGGGAATTTTTCCTCCATGGATAAGGGAATTCCCCCGTGGATCAAGGAACTCTTCCCTCATGGATCAGGAAATTTCTTCTCCATGGATCTGGGAATTTCTCCCTTACAGATCAGGGAAATTCACCCTCATGAATCGGGGAATTCCTCCTCCATGGATCAAGGAATTCCTCCCTCATGGATCAGGCAATTCTCCTCCATGGATCAGGGAATTCCTCCTCCATGGATCAGGAAAATCCTCCTTCATGGATCAGGAAATTCCTCCCTCATGGATCAGGGAATTCCTCCCTCATAGATCAAGGAATTTCTCCTCCATGGATCAGGGAAATTCTTCCATGGATAAAGGAATTCCTCCATGGATAAGGGAATTTTTCCTCCGTGGATCAGGGAATTTCTCCCTCATGGATCATGGAATTTCTCCTCCATAGATCTGTGAGTTACTCCCTCATGGATCAAGGAATTCCTCCCTCATGGATAAGGAAATTCACCCTCATGGATCAGGGAATTTCTCCGCCATGGATCAACCTCCAGCCCCTCAGATGAGCCGTGGGTGGTGAGGGGGAGGAATTCCTGCGGGCTGGGCAGTGTCCATGGGGCTCCCAGCTGGCATGGAGATGTTTTTCCCTCATTTTTCCCCTCAGGAATCTCCCTGCTGTGAGCACAGCTCAGCTGAGCCCTCCATATGTTCCCATGGGAATGTTTTTCCACGCTCCTTTTGCTCCTTTTGCCAAGAGGGAGCTGATTCCAGAGGATCGGTTCAAGCTCTGTTTGCTGTGAGTGGAAAATGGGAATCTGCCAGGTTTTTTTTTGGGAGTGTTGGAGAACACCAGAGCCTCCCTTGGATCCTGGGAACTCCCCTGGATCTCCAGCTGCCTGTTGGAAAACTGAAATATAAACTGTTTCCCAATGGAGGTGTTCATTTTACCGCTGAATTTGGAATTTTACCACTGATTTTGGACCAAAAAAGGTTCATCCATCATGTTCCAGATGCATTTTTTGGCCTGACTGGGTTTTTAGGGATATCCTGGTACCTTTAGAGGATTCTCTTAAACATCAGGTGTGTGGCCACTCCTGATTTTTTATGCTTTTGTACAGAATCAATATAAGTTGGAAGAGCCCTCCAAGCTCTGTGACCAGTCATTCCTTGGACACCTCCAGGGCTGGGCACTCCAGCTAAAAAAAAGAAATACCAAAAATCCAGCAAACTTTGTGCAAGTCCATTCATTCCAGGGCTGATTTTCTTCCACCTTAAGCAGGGCTGCCTCTCATCTTTCTGAAACCATCAGTGCTGAACCACCAACCCCACAACCCAACAAATAATTGGGGTAAAAAAACCCAAAATTGCAGAGAAGCTGAAACCCCTCCAGGAGCGGAGGTGGAGCCGCGCAGGTGCCAGGATTACTCATCCCTTGCCATAACGGGTTGCCGGGACATCTGGCGGCTGCGATTGCCGCCGTTCCCATCGGTGACACCGGGAGGCGACACCGGGAGGTGACACCGCGCTGCCCGATGGGCGTGGCCACACCAAGGGGGCGTGGCTCTCCGCGCGTTCGCGCCCCGCACCGGCTTGTCCCACGCCGGCCGCCGTCGCGCCCCGCCCGCCATATTGTGCCCGGCGCAGGCGGAGCGGCGGCCGGCGATGGGTGAGGGAGGCCGGGCCGGGGGCAGCGCGGCCGGGGAGGGAACGGGCGGAACGGGCTGAGGGGGGGAACCCGCCCGGCAGCCGGCGGGGAGCGGCACGGGCGGCGGGCGGAGCGCGGGAGAGCCCCGCGGTTCGCCCCGCCCCGCCGCGGGGATGGGGGCGGCTCCCGCGCTGCGGCCTCGCCCGGAGCCCCTCAGAGCCCCGCGGGCTCAGGGAGCCCTCACGGAGCTTTCCGTGGCGCTCCCGGGCGGGTCCGGAGCAGCTCGGTGGGGTTTTCAGAGCCGCTGTGGGTCCCGGTGTGCCCTCAGAGCGCCAGGGCCCCTCTGAGCTTTTGTGCAGCCCCACGTGTGCCCCCAGATTTCTCCCTCAGAGCTCCTGGGGTCCCCAGAGTTCTCCTACACCCCCATTTGTGCCCCCAAATTCCTCCCCCAGAGGTCCCAGTGCTCTCCTGCAGCCTCACCAGTACCCCCAGATTCCTCTCTCAGAGCTCCTGGGGTCCCCATTGTTCTCCTGCAGCCCCACTTGTACCCCCAATTTCTCCCTCACAGCTCCTGGGGCCCCCAGTGCTCTCCTCAGAGCCCCCAGATTTCTCCTTCAGAGCTTCTGGGATCCTCAAAGTTCTCTTGCAGCCCCACGTGTGCCCCCAAATTTCTCCCCTAGAGCTCCCAGTGTTCTCCTGCACCCCCATTTGTGCCCCCAAATCTCCCTTGCACAGCCCCAGCTGCTCCCCCAGACCCCAAATTTTACCCCCAGATTTCCCTTTACAGCCCCCACATTTCCAGTTTCCCTCCTGGCTCCTTCCTGGACCCCAAATTCCCCTCATTGTTTGCCCTCACAGCTTCCACTCTCCTCAGAGCCCTCAAATTTCTCCCTCAGAGCCCCCAAATTTCTCCCTCAGAGCTTCTGGCTCCCCATTGTTCTCCTGCAGCCTCACCTGTGCCCCCAAATTTCTCCCCTAGAGCACCCAGTGTTCCCCTGCACCCCCATTTGTGCCCCCAGCTGCTCCCCCAGACCCCAAATTTTACCCCCAAATTTCCCTTTACAGCCCCCACATTTCCAGTTTCCCTCCTGGCTCCTTCCTGGACCCCAAATTTCCCTCATTGTTTGCCCTCACAGCATCCACTGCTCCCAGAGCTCCCCAAATCCATCCCAGCATCTCCTAAAATCAGCAGCTCCCTCCAGCTCCAGCTCCAGGACGGGGATTTTGGAGAACTCAGCTTTCAAACCCCCTTGGGATGGGTTTCTAAACTTCCAGCACACGTTTTGTGGCTCCAGCTGCAAATTCCAAAGCTGGAAATGATCCAGCAGGAGCAGGAATGTGCCTGAGTTCCCCTCCCAGCTCAGGTTTCACTGGGAAATGGGGATTTTTTATCACTTCTCCTGAGATTCACAGGATCCAGAGGAAGTTTGGAAAAGCTTGGGATGAGTTTTGTGTGTGGCAAACAAGGAGTGGGAAAGCTGAATTTGGGCTCACCCCATTGACCTCAGTGCCATCAAAACAAAAATCAACAAATACCCTAAAAATGTGTTGTTTCTTCCCATCCTAAAGAGCCAAAAATAAAATAACAGTGTTAAAAAGCTGCGACCTTCAGTTCCAACACTAAATGATACCAAAATATCCCAAACTTGTGAATTTTTGGGGCAAATTGAGGAGCATTTCTTGAGTCTGGAAAATAGGGATGACACCACAGGGATGCAGAGAGAATTCCTTGTACAGTGATGAATTCTCAACCCCTCCTTGAGGCTGCATCCTTGACCTGGAGAAATGTGGGAGATTGGGAAAAATAGGTGGAGAAATTTGGATTATCCTGCAGCAATGAGCTCCAAAAATTAAATTTGGAGAAATTTGGATTATTTTGGAGTGACGAGCTCCAAAAATTAAATTTGGAGAAATTGGGATTATCCTGGAGCGACGAGCTCCAAAAATTAAATTTGGAGAAATTGGGATTATCCTGGTGACAGTGCTCCTTAAGAAATGCTAAGTAATACATGCTAATTAATATGTAAAACAGGAATGATCACACACCCTGATGATTCCAGCACCTCAGCAAGGCTGGAGCTCCCTGATTTTCCATCCTTGATCTGGGGAAATGTGGGAGACAGGGAAAAAAATGGGTGGAGAAATGGAATTATCCCGGAGCAATGAGCTCCAAAAATTAAATTTGGAGAAATTGGGATTATCCTGGTGACAGTGCTCCTTAAGAAATGCTAATTAATACATGCTAATTAACATGGAAAACAGGGATGACCACACACCCTGATGATTCCACCACAGGGGTGCAGATGGAATTCCCTGTAAAATGATGAACTCCACCTCAGCAAGGCTTGAGGTTGCATCCTTGTCTTGGGGAAATATGGGAGACAAAGGAAAAAATAGGCAGAAAAATTTGGATTATCCTGGAGTGACAGGCTCCACGAATTAAATTTAGATTATCCTGGAGTGACAAGCTCCAGAAATTAAATTTGGAGAAATTGGGATTGTCCTGGTGACAGCAAGGCCTGGAATGCTCCCTAAGAAATGCTAATTAAGACATGCTCATTAATATGGGAAACAGGGATGACACCACAGGGATGCAGATGGAATTCCTTGTAAAACAATGAACTCCAGCACCTCAGCAAGGCT
Organism: Passerculus sandwichensis; assembly: GCA_031885435.1. NCBI lineage: Eukaryota > Metazoa > Chordata > Aves > Passeriformes > Passerellidae > Passerculus > Passerculus sandwichensis. Next base: position 2,042,797 of record CM063159.1, on the reverse strand, counting down.
TGAGGTTGCATCCTTGACTTGGAGAAATATGTGAGACAGTGGGAAAAAATAGGTGGAGAAATTTGGATTATCATGGAGCAATGAGCTCCAAAAATTAAATTTGGAGAAATTGGGATTATCCTGGTGACAGTGCTCCTTAAGAAATGCTAATTAATACATGCTAATTAACATGGAGAACAGGGATGACCACACACCCTGATGATTCCACCACAGGGGTGCAGATGGAATTCCTTGTACAGTGACAAATCTCAGCACCTCAGCAAGGCTGGAGCTCCCTGATTTTGCATCCTTGACCTGGAGAAATGTGGGAGACAGGGACAAAACAGGCGGAGAAATTTGGATTAACTTGGAGCATTGAGCTCCAGAAATTGAACTTGGAGAAATTTGGATTATCGTGGAAGTGATGAGCTCTAAGGATTGAATTTGTAGAAATTTGGATCGTCATGGAGCGACGAGCTCCGAAAATCGAAATCGGGATCGGCGGGGTGGTGACAGCGAGGCTCCACAAGGAACGCTAATGAATCCCTGCTAATTAATCCCTCTGGTGTGTCCCTGCAGTGGTGGGGGCTGAGCCCAGCCCGCAGTGAGCAGCCAGGACCCCCCTGAGTCCCGGGCATGGCCGGGGGACGCCGGGGTCCCAACAGGAGCTCCTACTGCCGGACCCCGCTGTGCGAGCCCGGGGCTGCCGGGGCTGCCGCGCACTCCTCGGGCTCCTCGGTCACCGGCGTGCGCTCCCGCACCAGGTACGGCTCGGGGCAGGGCTGGGGCTGGGGCTGCACCTCCTCATGGGCCTGCTCTTAAACCTTGTCCCGTTCCTCAGGCTTAAAGCTCATCCCACTCCCTGACCTTAAAGCTCTTCCCATTCCCTGACCTTAAAGCTCATCCCATTCCTCGACCTTAAAGCTCTTCCTATTCCCCGACCTTAAAACTCTTCCCATTCCCTGACCTTAAAGCTCTTCCCATTCCCTGACCTTAAAGCTCTTCCCATTCCCTGACCTTAAAGCTCTTCCCATTCCCTGACCTTAAAGCTCATCCCATTCCCCGACCTTAAAGCTCATCCCACTCCCTGACCTTAAAGCTCCTCCCATTCCTTGAGTTTAAATCTTGTCCTTCTCCCTGGTCTCAGAGCTCATCCCATTCCCTGATCTTAAAGCTTGTCCCATTCTCCAAGCCTAAAGCTCATCCCATTCCCTGTTCTTAAAGCTCCTCCCATTCCCTGACCTTAAAGCTCATCCTATTCCTTGAGCTTAAAGCTCATCCCATTCCCTGGTCTTAAAGCTTGTCCTGTTTCCCAACCTTAAAACTCATCTCATTCCCTGACCTTAATGTTCATCCTGTTCCTTGAGCTTAAAGCTCATCCCATTCTCTGACCATTCCGTTCCTTGATCTTAAAACTTCTCCCATTCTTTGGTCTTAAAGCTTGTCCCATTCCCTGATCTTAAAGCTTGTTCCATTTCCCAACTTTAAAACTGATCCCATTGCCTGATCTTAAAGCTCATCCTGTTCCCTAATCTTAAAGCTCGTCCCATTCCCCAACCTTAAAACTCATTCCATTCTCTGACCATAAAGCTCATCCCATTCCCCAGCCTTAAAACTCATCCCATTCCATGGTCTTAAAGCTCATCCCATTCCCTGATTTTAAAACTTGTCCCATTCCCTTAAATCTCATCCCATTCCATGGTCTTAAAGCTCATCCCGTTCCCTGATTTTAAAACTTGTCCCATTCCCTGACCTTAAATATCATCCCATTCCCTGATTTTAAAGCTCATCCCATTCCTTGATTTTAAAGCCCATCCCGTTTCTTGATCTTAAAGCTTGTCCCATTCTCTGACCTTAACATTTATCCCATTCCCCAGCCATAAATCTCATCCCATTCCCTGATCCTAAAGCCCATCCCATTCTCTGACCTGGATGGGGCTTGGAGGCACCAGGGACAGGGGAAGCTGTCCCTGCCCGTGGCCTGGGTGATCCCTGATGTCCCCTCCAGCCCACAGCACTCTGTGATTCCAGGCTTTATCAGTCCCTGACTTTGGGAATCTGGGCATTTCAGGGAGACTCCTCAGCTTTCCCCTCACTCATGGCCTTGTTTTATGTTCTCCATCTCTTCTAAACCATGGCCTGATCCCCCTGCATCCCCCTGCATCCCAAATTTAATCTGGGAGTTCACAGGGACACTTTGTGCTCTGCAGTTCCTTTGAGGCCCACGCCCAGATTCCTTTGCCTGTTTTTATTTAGAGATTGCAGCTCAATCTGGGAGATATTAATTCCCTTTGATGCAGAGGATCAGTCTGGGATCCTGTGCCTGCTCACACACGAAGAGGCTCCTCTGGCTAAACTCGTTTTTCCTCCTCAGGTGAACAGAAGGTGAAGAATGAACAAGGCCTTGTGTGTAATTGCTCTGCCTTTCATGTTCAAGCACTCTTAGATATGTAAACACCAACTTGAGCTCTGAAAGCTTCCAATTAATTAAGAGAGCCACTGAGTAGCACAACACAACCCTGGGTCTGAACAGCACAGGGGATTTAATATCAAATATCCTGGGTCCAAATGTTGCTTTGTGTGGGCAAATCCCTGCTCACATCCTATTGAAATTTGTGATTTGTGCCAAACAGTGATAACTCAAGTTTCCCCATTGATCTCAGAGTTGTGAGGGGAGCTGGAGGACATCCCCCTGCTCAGCCCTCTGAAGTACTCAGGGGATTTAATATCAAATGTCCTGAATCCAAATATTGCTTTGTGTGGGCAAACCCTGCTCACATCTGAGTGAAATTTGTGATTTGTGCCAGCCACTGATAACTTGAGTTTCCCCATCAATTTCAGATTTGTGAGGGGGAGCTGGAGGACATTCCCCTGCTCACCCCTGGGTCTGAACAACTCAGGGGATTTGATACCAAATGTCCCAAATACTGTTTTGTGTGGGTAAATCCCTGCTCACATCTGATTGAAACCTGTGATTTGTGCCAGCCACCAATAGCTCAATCAATTCCATCTCAGAGCTGGAGGACATTCCCTGCTCAGCCCTGGCTCTGAACATCACAGGGGATTTGATATCAAATGTCCTGGGTCCAACTATTTCTCCCTCGTGGATCCGGGAATTTTGTGTGGGCAAACCCCTGCTCGCGTCTGATTGAAATTTGTAATTTCTGCCAACCACTGACAGCTCGAGTTTCCCCATCAGTCTCAGAGCTGTGGGGGGAGCTGGAGGACATCCCCCTGCTCACTCTTGGCTCCCCCTGGCAGGAGTGGCTCGGGGACAGGCCTGTCCAGCCCCCCTCTGGCAGCCCAGACCGTCGTCCCCCTGCGGCACTGCAAGATCCCCGAGCTGCCCGTGGAGAGGAGCGTCCTGTTCGAGCTGCAGCTCTTCTTCTGCCACCTCGTCGCCCTCTTCGTCCACTACATCAACATCTACAAGACAGTGTGGTGGTACCCTCCCTCCCACCCTCCCTCTCACACCTCCCTGGTAAGCACCAAAGGGCAGCTGGAGCTCCCAGGCTGTCTTTTAGGTCACAAAACCTCAAGTTTTAGAGATAATGTTTGATAAAAACTTCAGCTGACCCTTCACTCCGTTTCCCACATTTTGGGCTCTGGTTGTGTATTTTTGGCATTCTCTTGGAAGAGAGATTCCCCAAAGAGAATAATTTGGGACTATTTCTGTGTGTTCCTGGTGGAAATGGAGTCATTTTGGTTTTGTCCCCACAGAACTTTCACCTCATTGACTTCAACGTGCTGACGGTGACAACCATCGTCCTGGCACGGCGCCTCATCGGTGCTGTCGTCAAGGAGGTAAAGGCAGAGATTTGGAAAGCTCTGGGTCCCTTTTGCCATTCCAAACCCCTCCATCCTCCCCTAAACACCTCTGTGGTGTTCCCAAGTCAGAATCTCAGGTGAGGTTTCCAGTGGGAGGAGCAGAGAACAGAACTGAGCTCCCCAGAGAGCAGAGAACAGAACTGAGCTCTCTGAATTTCTGTCTCAGCCAGACTGCAGTGACTGATTCTCTCCTTCCTTTTGCCTCTTTTCCTGCTCTCTCCATCACTCCAGCTTTCCCCAGGGAAGAGCCAGGGATGCTCACTGTGTCAGTAAAGTCAAAGCTCTCCTTCCAGGAGATCTATAAAGCTCTGGGTCCCTTTTGCCATTCCAAACCCCTCCATCCTCCCCTAAACACCTCTGTGGTGCTCCCAAGTCAGAATCTCAGGTGAGGTTTCCAGTGGGAGGAGCAGAGAACAGAACTGAGCTCCCCAGACCTGCTGGGTCTGTCTCTGAATTTCTGTCTCAGCCAGACTGTAGTGACTGATTCTCTCCTTCCTTTTGCCTCTTTTCCTGCTCTCTCCATCACTCCAGCTTTCCCCAGGGATGCTCACTGGAATCATCCCATGGGGAGCAGTGCCTGGAGAGTGTGCTGGGCACTGGTGACTACCAGTCCTTACCTGGAATCTCTCCTCACTCCCAGATTCCAGAGAGGCTTTGGAGTGCCCAAATTTCACAGAAACCTTCCAGAGCTTACCTGGAATCTCTCCTCACTCCCAGATTCCAGAGGTTTTGGAGAGCCCAAATTCCACAGAAACCCTCCAGACCTTACCTGGAATCCCTCCTCACTCCCAGATTCCAGAGGTTTTGGAGAGCCCAAATTTCACAGAAACCTTCCAGAGCTTACCTGGAATCTCTCCTCACTCCCAGATTCCAGAGGTTTTGGAGAGCCCAAATTCCACAGAAACCCTCCAGACCTTACCTGGAATCCCTCCTCACTCCCAGATTCCAGAGGTTTTGGAGAGCCCAGATTCCACAGAAACCCTCCAGACCTTACCTGGAATCTTTCTTCACTCCCAGATTTCCAGCGAGGTTTTGGAGAGCCCAAATTCCACAGAAACCCTCCAGAGCTTACCTGGAATCCCTCCTCACTCCCAAATTCCAGAGAGGTTTTGGGGAGCCCAAATTCCACAGAAACCCTCCAGACCTTCCCTAGGATCTCTCCTCACTCCCTGAGCAATGCAGCCCAGATTCCAGAGGTTTTGGAGAGCCCAAATTCCACAGAAACCCTCCAGACTTTACCTGGAATCTCTCCTCACTCCCTGAGCAATGCAGCCCAGATTCCAGAGGTTTTAGAGTGCCCAAATTTCACAGAAACCCTCAAGACCTTACCTGGAATCTCTCCTCACTCCCAGATTCCAGAGGCTTTGGAGACCCAGATTCCACAGAAACCCTCCAGACCTTCCCTAGGATCTCTCCTCACTCCCAAATTCCAGAGAGGTTTTGGAGAGCCCAAATTCCACAGAAACCCTCCAGACCTTCCCCAGGATCTCTCCTCACTCCCTGAGCAATGAACCCCAGATTCCAGAGGTTTTGGAGAGCCCAAATTCCACAGAAACCCTCCAAACCTTACCTGGAATCTCTCCTCACTCCCAAATTCCAGAGAGGTTTTGGGGAGCCCAAATTCCACAGAAACCCTCCAGACCTTACCTGGAACCTCTCCTCACTCCCAAATTCCAGAGAGGTTTTGAAGAGCCCAAATTCCACAGAAACCCTCCCTGTCCTGCTGCCAGCTGGGCACTGCCATTTCCTTCCTAGCCATGATTTTACACAGCATTTTCTCCTTGAGAAGAGGCAGTGCCCAGCTGTGCCCTGATGTCCCCTGTGTCCCACAGGCTTCCCAGAGTGGCAAGGTGTCCCTGCCACGCTCCATCCTGCTGGTGCTCACTCGCTTCGCCGTGCTCACGGGCACGGGCTGGAGCTTGTGTCGCTCCATCATCCACCTCTTCAGGACCTACTCCTTCCTCAACCTCCTGTTCCTGTGCTACCCGTGAGTATCCCTGCCTCAGGGATGGGGGATCCCCCCCCAAAAAATCCAGGGGGGAGGCTCCCTGCAGCAATGTGGGGTTCTTGGAGCAGCCTGGGCTTGTGGAAGGTGTCCCTGCCCGTGGACACAGAGTTTGTCCTGCACCTCTCCCTCCTGCTGTGCCACGTTCCGTGGTGGCAGGACACATCTGTGACACTCACCTCTCTTTCAGCTTGATGTCAGCATTAATTATTACTCACTGAAAGGGTTGTGTGCTTTTCCCGTGGCGCTGACAAAACTCAGGGCTTTGTTTTTTCCCGTTGTTCCTGGGCTCCTCTGCCAGGTGGAGGGGTTCAAACAGCTCCTGGGTTTTGTTACTTATCAAAAGGAAATGTTGGGAGTGGAAATGGATCCCTCCTCCCTGGTAGGTGCAGGAGGAAACATCCAGAGATTTGCTGCAGGAGGAAACATCCCAAAGATTTGCTGCAGGGGAAAACATCCACAGGGATTTGCTGGAAGGGGAAATATCCCCCGAGATTTGCTGCCTACGTTTGAGCTCAGAGCTCTTTTTGGGAGTTTCCCTTTGGAATTATGAAATCCCAGACTGGTTTGGGATTATTCAGCAGTAGCAGGGGCACCTTCCACTATCCCAGGTTGCCCTAAACCTTGAACTCATCCAGCTCAGAACTCCACAGGGGAATTGGGGATGGGATCCCAGTGGGATGGGATGGGATGGGATGGGATGGGATGGGATGGGATGGGATGGGATGGGATGGGATGGGATGGGATGGGATGGGATGGGATGGGATGGGATGGGATGGGATCCCAGTGGGATGGGATGCAACTCCTGAGCTCTGTGCCTTTCCAGAACCCCACAGGGATTTGGGATGGGATGGAATGGGATGCAGATCCTGAGCTCTGTGCTTTTCCAGAACCCCACAGGGATTTGGGATGGTGATCCCAGTGGGATGGGATGGGATGGGATGGGATGGGATGCAGATCCTGAGCTCTGTGCCTTTCCAGAACCCCACAGGAATTTGGGATGGGATCCCAGTGGGATTGGAAGCAGCTCCAGAGCTCTTTGCTTTCCAGAACCTCACAGGGGAATTTGGGATGGGATCCCAGTGGGATGGGATGCAGCTCCTGAGCTCTGTGCTATCCAGAACCCCACAGGGATTTGGGATGGTGATCCCAGTGGGATGGGAGGTGGATTCTGAGCTCTGTGCTTTCCAGATCCCTGCAGGGGAATTGGGGATGGTGATCCCAGTGGATGGGATGGGATGGGATGGGATGGGATGGGATGGGATGGGATGGGATGGGATGGGATGGGATGGGATGGGATGGGATGGGATGGGATGGGATGCACATCCTGAGCTCTGTGCTTTCCAGAACCCCACAGGGGAACTGGGGATGGTGATCCCAGAGCTCTGTGCCTTTCCAGGTTCGGGATGTACATCCCCTTCCTCCAGCTGAACTGTGACTTTCGCAAGGCCGGGCTCTTCACCCAGGTCACCAACATTGGCCCCAGGGACACGGGGGAGGTGACAGCCCGGGGCAGGGACTACCTGACAGTGCTCAAGGAGACCTGGAAGCAGCACACGAGGCAGATGTACGGCATGGAGGCCATGCCCAGCCACGCCTGCTGCCTGTCCCCGGACCTGATCCGCAACGAGGTGGAGTTCCTGAAGATGGACTTCAACTGGCGCATGAAGGAGGTGCTGGTGAGCTCCATGCTCAGTGCCTACTACGTGGCCTTCGTGCCTGTGTGGTTTGTCAAGGTGAGGCCTGGCTGGGAGGTGACCCTGGGGCACAGTGAGGGGCCACAGTCCTTGGTTGTGGTGGCTGTGGCACAGTGAGGGGCCACAGTCCTTGGCTGTGGTGGTTGTGGCACAGCGAGGGGTCACAGTGCTTGATTGTGGTCATTGTGGGACAATGAGGGGTCACAGTGCTTGATTGTGGTCATTGTGGGACAATGAGGGGTCACAGTCCTTCCTTATGGTGACACAGGGGCACAATGAGGGGCCACAGTCCTTGGTTGTGGTGGTTGTGGCACAATGAGGGAGGACAGTCCTTGGTTGTGGTCATTGTGGCCAATGAGGGGTCACAGTCCTTCCTTGTGGTGACACTGGGGGACAGTGAGGGGCCACAGTCCTTCCTTGTGGTGGTTGTGACACAATGAGGGGCCACAGTCCTTGGTTGTGGTCATTGTGGCCAATGAGGGGTCACAGTGCTTGATTGTGGTGACTGTGGCACAATGAGGGGCCACCAGTCCTTCCTTGTGGTGGTTGTGACACAATGAGAGGCCAGAGTCCTTCCTTGTGGCACCATGAGGGGCCACAGTCCTTCCTTGTGGTGACGCAGGGGTGCAATGAGGGGTCACAGACCTTCCTTGTGGTGGTTGAATTCTGAATGTCTGGTGGTGAGTGGGGTGAGTCCCTGTGCCCTGAGGTGCTGCTGCTCCATCAGCTGAGCATCAGCAGCTGCCTCCCAGCTTTTGCTGCTGATGGCACCAACATTTTGCAGGAATTCTCCATCCCCCATCCCACGCGGGCTCTTCCTTTCCCCGCTGTACCAACAGCTCCACACAGCCCACGTTTCACCCACCCGAGTGCTTTGTGTGGTGACACCTTGGGCAGCTGAGGCTGTCCAGAGTGTCCCCCAGTGTCCCACTGTGTCCCCCCAGAACACGCAGTACTACGACAAGCGCTGGTCCTGCGAGCTCTTCCTGCTGGTTTCCATCAGCACCTCGGTGATCCTCATGCAGTACCTGCTCCCTGCCCGCTACTGTGACCTGCTCCACAAGGCTGCAGCACACCTGGGCTGCTGGCAGAAGGTGGATCCTGCCCTCTGCTCCAACGTGCTGCAGCACCAGTAAGGAATTCTCTCCTGGAGTTCTCCCTTTGCTGAGATGTGCCTGAGTTCCCCTCCCAGCTCAGGTTTCACTGGGAAATGGGGATTTTTTATATCGATTCTCCTGAGGTTCACAGGATCCAGAGGAAGTTTGGAAAAGCTTGGGATGAGTTTTGTGTGTGGCAAACAAGGAGTGGGAAAGCTGAATTTGGGCTCACCCCATTGACCTCAGTGCCATCAAAACAAAAATCAACAAATACCCTAAAAAATGTGTTGTTTCTTCCCATCCTAAAGAGCCAAAAATAAAATAACAATTTTAAAAAGCTGCGACCTTCAGTTCCAACACTAAATGATACCAAAATATCCCAAATTTCTGAATTTTGGGGGCAAATTGCTGAGCATTTCTTGAGTCTGGGAAACAGGGATGACACCACAGGGATGCAGAGGGAATTCCTTGTAGAGTGATGAATTTTCAACCCCTCCTTGAAGCTGCATCCTTGACCTGGAGAAATGTGGGAGATTGGGAAAAATAGGTGGAGAAATTTGGATTATCCTGCAGCAATGAGCTCCAAAAATTAAATTTGGAGAAGTTTGGGTTATCCTGGAGCGATGAGCTCAGAAATTAAATTTGGAGAAATTTGGATTATCATGAAGCAGCAGGCTCCAAAAATTAAATTTGGAGAAATTTGGATTATTTTGGAGCGACGAGCTCCAAAACTCAAATTCGGAGAAATTGGGATTATCCTGGTGACAGCGCTCCTTAAGAAATGCTAATTAATACATGCTAATTAATATGGAGAACAGGGATGCAGAGGGTGGGTGGGTGGGTGGGTGGGGAGCTCAGCCTGAATTTTTTTTCACCAGGGAAAAGTCACGTCCTGCCCCCTGCAGATGGGATTTAAGGAATTTCTTGTTCCTTGCAGGTGGAATTAAGGAATTTCTTGGTCCCTTGGCAGGTGGAATTAAGGAATTTCTTGTCCCCTTGCAGGTGGGATTAAGGAATCTCTTGGTCCCTTGCAGGTGGGATTAAGGAATTTCTTGTTCCCTACAGGTGGGATTAAGGAATTTCTTGCCCCTTGCAGGTGAATTTAGGCATCTCTTGGTCCCTGTAGGTGAAATTAAGGAATTTCTTGGTCCCTTGCAGGTGGGATTAAAGAATCTCTTGTCCCCTGCACCTGGATTAAGGAATTTCTTATTGCCTACAGGTGGGATTAAGGAATTTCTTGTTCCCTGCAGGTGAATGAAGGAATCTTTTGGTTCCTTGCAGGTGGAATTAAGGAATTTCTTGGTCCCTTGCAGGTGGAATTAAAGAATCTCTTTTCCCCTGCAGATGGATTAAGGAATCTCTTGTCCCCTTGCAGGTGGATTAAGGAATTTCTTATTCCCTACAGGTGGAATTAAAGAATCTCTTTTCCCCTGCAGGTGGATTAAGGAATCTCTTGGTCCCTTGCAGGTGGAATTACAGAATCTCTCGTCCCCTTGCAGGTGGATTAAGGCATCTCCTGTCCCCTGCAAGTGGGATTAAACAATCTCTTGTGCCCTGCAGATGGGATTAAAGCATCTCTTGGTCACTACAGGTGGGATTAAAGCATCTCTTGTGCCCTGCAGGTGGACTGAGGAGTGCATGTGGCCTCAGGGGGTGCTGGTGAAGCACAGCAAGAACGTCTACAAGGCCGTGGGTCACTACAACGTGGCCGTGCCCTCGGACGTGTCGCACTTCAGATTCCACGTAAGGCCCCCTTGTCCCTCCTGGCACAGGGATCCCCCAGCAGGGCCCTGCCCCTTCCTGCTGGCCTGGCCACCTCAGGCTGGCCGAGCTGGGGGTGGCAGTGCCCAGGGTGGCATCTCAAGCACCATCCAGAGCCAGAGCCATCCTCAGCCAGAGCTTTCCCCTCCCGCCCGGTGCCTCACACCGCTCTCCCACAGTTCTTTTTCAGCAAACCGCTGCGAATCCTCAACATCCTGATCCTGCTGGAAGGAGCTGTCATCTTCTACCAGCTCTACTCGCTGATTTCCTCGGAGAAGTGGCACCAGACGATCTCCCTGGCTCTGATCCTCTTCAGCAATTACTACGCCTTCTTCAAGCTGCTGCGGGACCGCCTGGTGCTGGGCAAAGCCTACTCCTATGCTGCCAGCAGGGACTCAGAGCAGAAGTTAAATTAAAACAATTGCACTGATGCTCTCTCTCAGCCTATTACAGAACAAACAAAAAAACGAGAAACCCTCAGAGCTTTGTATTTTTGTTACCACTGCTTTTTTTTTTTTTTTTGTTGTCGTTTTCTTTGATAACTGATGTAATTAAAAGGAAAAAAAGAAAAAAACATATTTTTTTACTCCCAACAAGTGGTTTGTGTGTTTGTTGTTTGGATCGGCCTCTGACAGAAGGTTTGCTGCTGTTTGGGTGTGAGGAGGGGATTTTCTTTAATGGTGGAGAGGGAGGAGGAAGGTGAGAGTTACAGGTGTGTTAAAGCTCCCAAATGACTTCCTTTAGGAGGGGGTGAACCCTCATCCTGTCCTTTTGGGGGTCCCCATGTGCCCCCTCCCCATGCCCTGTGTAAGGAAAGGTGATGTAATTTCTCTGAGATGTTTATTTTCAAATCGCTGAGCCCCAGCTGCTGCAGTGCCTTGGTTTGAGGGGTCCCCTGTGGGTGAGGGGACGCGGTGAGATCTGAGGGGGTTTGGGGGACCCCCAGCGCCCCCTTTGCTCCTTTACCGCGGTTTGGGTGCTCTCCCCATGCTCGTCCGGCCCGTCAGGATCGGGGAAGGAGGAGGAGGAGGAGGAGGAAGAGGACGAGGGGGAGGAAGGGAGGAGGAAGAGGAGGGGGATGAGGAGGAAGGGACGCAGCGCATCCCCGAGAGCCGCGGCCCGGGGACCGTCCCCGCTGCGGGGGCTCTGGGCTCCCCCTGCCCTGAGAGCGTCCCGAGGGGTCCCAGAAGGGGTCCCGGGGGTCCTAAAGGGGTTCTGGGGGTCCCAAAGGGGTCCCGGGGGGCTCGGGGGGGGCTCGGGTCCGGCCTTTGTTCCGGCAGGGCCGCGCGGCCGCCAGGGGGCGCCAGGGGCGCGTGTCCCGATCCCGGTCCCGGTCCCGGTCCTGATCCCGGTCCCGATCTTGATCCTGATCCCGGTCCTGGTCCCGGTCCTGATCCCGATCCTGATCCCGGTCCCGGTCCTGATCCTGATCCTGATCCTGATCCTGATCCCGATCCCGGTCCCGGTCCTGATCCCGATCCCGGTCCCGGTCCCGATCCTGATCCCGGTCCCGATCCCGGTCCTGATCCCGATCCCGGTCCTGATCCCGGTCCTGATCCTGATCCCCGTCCTCATCCAGGTCCCGGTGCCGATTCCCACCCCCATCCTAATCCGGATTCCGATCCCGGTTCCCGTCCCGGTCCCGATTCTCATCCCGATCCTGGTTCTGGTCCCGGTCCCGCCTCCGACACCGCTCCCGATTCAGCCCCGACCACGCCGGGGGAATTTTTGCCGCTGAAAGCGGAGAACAAGCATGGGAACGGGTCCGGGGAACCGGGACCGGGAGCAGGACCGGGACCGGGACCGGGAGCAGCATCGTCCGTGGCCCGGGGAGCGGAACGGGGGTGTGGGTGCCCGGCAGAGCCCCGAGGGACGGCGGGGACACGGCGGGGACAGGGCGGTACCGGGGGCCACCGCAGCGGAGCCGCCGCCGTTTCTCAGCGCTGCCGTCAGCGGGCAAAGGGCGAGGAGGAGGAAGGAGCAGCGGGAACGGCGAAGGCTGGAGGGGAGCCAGACTTGGCCTCGCCCTCCGTGGGATCGCGCCTTCCCTCACCCCCATCCCGCACCGAGACCGGCACCGGCACCGAGCGGGATCCCCCTTTCCCGGGGACACCGAGCGGCTCCGAGACCCCGGCAGGTGCTGCGGGTTTGGGGGCGCAGAGCGGCCCCCCCGCCTGTCCCCGTTTCCCGTGTGACCCCAGCAGCACCGAGCCCGGTGTCCGGCCGGGATTTCCACCCCGGCGATGTCGGGGCACGGCGGGAGGAAACGGCCGTGTCCAGCCTTTCCCGAGGATGAGGATTTCCTTCCTCCCATTGAGCGGGGACCCTGGGGTTAGCACGCAGCCGTGGGGCACAGGACGGGACGGGGGGCCTGGCTGGGAATTGGGGGGCAGAGCCCCCCGACACAACCCTGGGGGCATCTCCTTATTCCCCTCTCTTCATTCCCCAGAATGAAGGAGCTGGATTTGGGGAGGGGGCGCAGGATGGAGACACGCGGCCATTTCCTCCTCGCCTTCCCTCCTTCCCACCCCGAGAGCGCCGCGGGTATTTCTGGCTGCGCACGGGGATTCTCGGCTTTCCCAGAAACGCCGCGCAGCGCTGTCACCGGGGGCCGTCACCGCCTCATTTCCCGCGAACCGGGGCTTTCCCGGGGCGGGGATGATGCCCCGGGATGAGAGGGGGATCCCGCTGGGAATGCCCCCGGCACACCACGGGGGCGGCTCCGCTGCCGCGGTCACCGCGGGGGTCGCGGGCTGTCCCCACGGTCAGGGGGGGTCCCGGCTCCATCTGCCGCTCCCGCCCCGCTAATCCCGGGATTAGCAGCCAGATGCCCCCGGGCGGGTTTGCCGCAGGTAGCGAGGATCCCTGGGGAGGAGGAGGTGGCATCAAAGCGCGGGAATTGCGGCCGATGCCACCCCAGCCTGGGGTCCCAGCAGGGAGGTCACATCTGCCAGGAGCCAGCCTGGGGTGTCCCCAAAGCGCAGCGGCCGCGCTGGAGCAAAATTCCCGGCAGAAATTCCCTCCAAAAATGGGAAAGCTTCACCCTCCCTGCTGCCCCCGGGAATCCCCTCCCGCTTCGCAGCGGATGCAGCTGATGAGAAATGTTTGTTTTCCCCTAAAATCCCGTCCCAGCATTCCTGGGAAGCCGCGGTTCCCACCCTTATCCCAATTCCCGGGAGCTCCGAGCACCAATTCCAGCCTGGTCCCGGCCCAGCTCGGCACGGATGGAGGATTGCTGGATTCCGGGTGATCCTGGGCTGCTGCACTCCGCATTTCTGGGGGATCCTGCAGCTCAACCCCCTCACTGGGGACCTCCCAAATCCCCCAGCCCATCCCTGGCTGCTTCACTGCCAAATCCAGCACCCAGCAGCTCCTGATGGGGACAAGAAGGTGGGAAAGGACAGGAACATCCCCCAAAACTCCAGGTGATGCCACCTGAACCGTGCCACCCTGCACCCAGAGACTGGCAGCTCTCATTCCTCGCTAATAAATATATTTTACATTAAGAAAGCCAAATCCCCGGAGTGCTTAATTAGGGATTCATTTACTCACGCTGCAGCAGGTTTGGGGTGAGACAAAGGTGGGGGAAAAGCATCAGGGAGGGGAAAATACCCCAGAGCTGATCCTGTCAGGGGACCCCTGAGCATCCCCCAGAGCCGCGGGGTCCCCTTGGGACACCCAAATTTTGGAGCTGCTGCACCGAGCCGGGCTGGGTAAAACCTGAGCAGGCCACGAACCCATCCTGCCGTCATTACAAACCCTTAATTAACATCCACACATCCTCATTAATAATCACACCCACGTCCTCATCTCCTCACTCAAACGAGCCCCAGGAGCTGGAGGGGACCCGAGGCCACCAAACCCCTGCGGGACAGCGGCGACAGCGCCCCGGCTCCCCTCCATGGCTCCTGGGGACCAGATGGCGGCTCCGGGCCGGGGCCAGATGGATCCTCCCGGCCCTGGTGCCCCCTCCGCATTTCCTCCGCTCTTCCTCCGCTTTTCCGCCCAGCCCGGAGCCGCCTTCCTGCCCCGGCCCCGCTTCCTGCCCGCCGGCTCAGCGCTCCCGGCTTCTCCATCCTTCCCGAGCCCCACACGGGGGGATGCGAGGCCTCGATGTGTGTCCCCAAGGTCCCTGAGCCCTTCTCGAACCCCAAAGCTCCAACGTGGGACCTGTCCCCGTTCCTCCCTCAGCTTCCTCCCAGCTCACCGGGAAAAGCACGGATCTGTCCCCGGGTTTACCCCGGGGAGCTGCAATTCCCAATCCCAATCATTTTTTGGGGCTCCCCCGCTGCCCCACTTTCCAATCCCCGCTCGGGGGTGGCTCGCAGGTCGCTGGGAACGAGCGGGAGCTTTCCCAGAGCATCCCCACCCTCCCAGCGCGCAGATTTTGGGGAGCTGAGACCCCCCCAGGGCCGCTCAGGGCAGGACATTCCCGCGCTGAGCCCCCCAAACCGCTCACACGGGGGGGACACGGTGACCGAAGCGGTGACTCAGCCGCGGTGACAGCGGCAGGACGGGACCCGCGAACGGGGAAGTGAAAATTTTTTTTCCTTTTCCTTCCTCACCGCCTCGGGGTGACCTTCCCCTGCACCCGGCTGAGGGCTGGGCCGGGCTCTTATCTCCCTCCCAAGATTTGCGCATCCTGCTGCTCCCCAGGGCCATCCCCGAGGGTTCCGCGCTCCGTGTGCGCCCCCAGCCCCTCCCGAACCGGGACCAGCCGGGTTTTTACCCCTCCCCGTCGCTGGTTTTTCCCCCCTCCCAGCGCCCTGCGGGTGTTGGGAGCGGCTGCTCCAGCCAGGAATAAGTGGATTAGGAGCCAATCTCGTTATCGCTGCTGGCAGTGTCGCAAGGGCCGTGGGATGGGGACAGTGACAGGGCTGGGGGGGGGGTGACAGCGGTGCCCGGTGCTTGGCACGGGTGGGACGCGGTCCCCGCGCGCTGATAACGGGGCTCGGCCGCCTGCTGCTCCCGGGATGCGCATCCGGGCTCTAACGAGGCGGGACGGTTAATTAATCAGTGTCATCTCGTGTTAATTAGCAGTGGGGGGGGGAGTGGAGACGCTGCTGGCGCTGCCACCTGGCTGGGGAAGGAGGGGGGGGACACGCGTGGGGCTGGGGGTGTCAGGGCAGGAGCGCGGAGCTCCCAGGGCTGAGACCCCGCAGGAATCCCCAGGGATTCCCGAAACGCCCCGGAAACCCCCGCGCTGCGATTTCCTCATTTCTGAGCCTGTCCGGGCGCCGGCAGCAGCAGCACTCGGAGGCCAGGCTGGGAATTTGGGAGGGAAAAGGATGGGAAACGCGGATCCGGAGTTGTTTACTCCATCCAGCTTGCGCTGCTGCCGCTTCCCGAGGTTGTTCCTCCTTCTCCAGCCAGACAGGGCTGTGACAGCAGGAACAAAGGCGAAACTTTAATCCTGCAAATCCTCCTCCCTTCCCAGCCGTGTTTGTGCCTCTCGGAGGGGACGCCGGGGTCGGACACAGCCCCGGGGGTGGCTCGGCCGCAGCCGGAGCGGCCAAAAATCCCCGCGCGTCTCCAGGCGCGATCGGCCACGCAAAGAGACCCGAATTCAGTTCATGCCACTGGAGCTGTTAACCCTTGCCAGCCCGGGGGGGCACACGGGGGGCTCGGTGTCCCCCCCACTGCCCCTCCCGGCTCGCTGCCATCTGCTCCGGGCGTGTTGGAGGCGAGGAGGAGCCGCAGAGAAACGAGGTCAGGGCTGGGATGGCTGTGCCAGGGCCGTGCCACCCTGCCGTGCCACCCTCCCTGGCACCGAGGAGCTGGGATGGCGCTTTGGGGTGTCCCTGGAGCTCTCTGCTGGCATTCCGGGGGGGGGGTTTCGCTCTGCCATGCCGTGCCCACATGGTGCTGCCAGCAGCGCCGTGCCACCCCCGCCAAATTCAACCCAAACCCCGCCAGCCCCAGGGGGAAAAACCTCACCCCAAAATTTGCTGCGAATTTTGGGCAGCCAGAGCATCGCACCCCCCTTTCCCTCCTTCCATTCCCTAAGGAATGCCAACCCCGGTGCCCACCCGAGTCCCCGGTGCCCACGGAGCCCCCTCCCGTTCCAACCCCGGTGCCCACCCAGGTGCCCACCCTCCCATTCCAACCCCGGTGCCCACCCTGCCGTTCCAACCCCGGTGCCCACCCGAGCCCCCGCCCGTTCCCGCCCCGGTGCCCACCCTGCCGTGCCCGCCGCGCTGCGTGTGCAGCCCCCGCCTGCATTTCATGCATTTTTCAGCAGAAGAAGGTTAGTGGGTCACTCCAGCGCCGCAGGCTTTTCTCCGGCTGAGCCGCTGCGCTGCCAAACGCGGCCGGGGCTGGCGGCGCTGGGGCTGGCACGGGCAAGGGGGGCGGGCAGGTGGGCAGCGCGGGGCTGGCACTGCCACCCCCAGCGTCCCCGTGGTGTCCCCAAAGCGGGGAGGAGCGCGATGCCCTCGGGGATGCTGTTCCAAATTGTGGGGAGGGGTCTCTGCAGCTCGCATGGTGTTGGGGGGTTAAGGGGGGCAGCACCCCGATTTTCAGGGCAGCCCCCCGATTTTCAGGGCAGCCCCCCGAGGTTCAGGGCAGCCCCCCGAGGTTCAGGGCAGCCCCCCGAGGTTCAGAGTCCTGCGGGTCAAAGGGAGTGAGGAGCCCGAGCGCGGCCGCGCCAAAGCAAAGAGCGGCGGCTTTGGGGGCACCCATGGGTGCCCTCTGTGCCCTCTGAACCCCCCCGGACCCCGGAAAGGGGCACAATGGGGGCACGATGGGGGCAAACCCCGTGTGGGCGCTGCGGAGGGCGGGGAACCCGCCCGGGGGGGACACGGAGAGGGGACAAGGAGGGTTTGGGGTGGTGGCACATGTGGGGTGAAGGGAGGCCTGTGGGGGACAGAAATGTGGGGTGAGCCCAGAGCTGGGGAGAGCCAAAAGGGGGACGAACCCAGAGCTGGGAGAAGGCAGATGTGTGGGGGATCCTGATGTGGGGTGACCGCGGGTGTGGGGTGAAGCTCAGACACGGGGAAAAAAAAAACAGATGGGGGGCGAACCCAGACGTGGGGTGAATCTGGACATGGGAAAAAAAACAGATTGGGGGGTGAAACCAGGCCTGGGAAAGGTCAGATGGGGGACGAACCTGATGTGGGGTGACCCCAGATGTGGGGGGAACCCAGATGGGGAGCAAAACCAGACCCGGGCGAGCCCAAAACCTGGGAAAAGCCAGACCTGGGTTAAACCAGACGCGGATGAATCCAAAAAATGGGTGAATCCAGACCCGGGAAAAGCCGGATCCAGATGTGAGCAAATCCAGATGTGGGGTGACCCCAGAGGCGGCCGAGCCGGCCCTGGGTGCGATGGCAGCGGTGCCGCCCCGCTCTGCCCGGTTCCCCCCGGTTCCCCCCCGGTTCCTCCCGGTCCCCCCGGTCCCCCCCGGTTCTCCCGCATCCCCTCCCACCCCCCGCATCCCCCCGCGCTGCCGTTGCCATGGTTACGGCCGAGCTGCATCCGCCGCTGCATCCCAGCGAGCCATGGGGGCGGGGACGGCCCCGCTGCCCCCCCAGCCCGGCCCGAGAGACCCCAAACCCTCCTGGGGACCCCTCGGGGGCTCCCCCAGAGCCGGGGGGCACCGGTGGGGACCCCCCGACCCTGAAAGCCGAGCGGGAATGGGGGGGGCTGGGAACCCCTCCGTGCCCCCCCTCGCAGGGGGATGGAGCTCACAGGGCACGGCTGGGAGGGCAAAGCGCCCCCCAAAACCGCCCCGGAGCCCCCCCCGAGCTCTCGGAGGCCAAGGGGGAATTGTGAGGGCGGCGATGGAGCAATGCCGGCCGGGGACAGCCCGGCATGGAGGGAAGGAGGGGATTTCTGGTGGGAAGTTGCACGGCCGGGATTCCCCAGCCCGGGCTCCGCTCACGGCTCCTCTCCAGCCCCCGAACTCCACCCGTGCGGGGTTTTTGGGATTTCGGGGTGAGGTTTTTCCCTGGATTTCCCTCAGGACCTGGGGGAGAGGGAGCAGCAAGGGGAGCGTTGGTGGTGTCGGTGTCGCCGGTTTAATTTGATAATTAATATTCCACCAGGATGAGCGGGGTGGGAACTCCGCGGCTCTCGGGGATGATTTCCCAGCGCCACAAACAAAATCCCACCCACCAAACGCTCCTCAAACTCCTTTCCAACCCACACCGAGGTGATTTTAGGCTCCAGCATCCCTCTGCTGACACCCAGGGTCGGTCTGTGCGTCCCTGTCCGTCGTGCTGTCCCTTCCCCCCTCATGCCGGGCACACAGCGGCCTCTTCCCCGCGCCCGGGCCCGTCAGATGTGGCTGAAAGGGAACAATGGCTCCTATTGTCTGGCCCCGCTCGGCGCTATCGGCCCCGGCAGCGCAACAAAAACCCGCATTGAGACCGGGGAGAAAGGGGCCCTCACACGGCGGGGCTCCCGGGGGAGGCAGAGCGGGCCCGGTCCCTGCCCGGTCCCTGCCCCGATCCCTGCCCCGATCCCTGTCCCTCAGTGCCCGGTCCCTCTCCCATTCCCTGTCCCACAGTGCCCGGTCCCGGTCCCTGCCCCGTTCCCTGTCCCTCACTGCCCGGTTCCTGCCCCGTTCCCTGTCCCTCAGTGCCCGGTCCCGGTCCCTGCCCCGTTCCCTGTCCCTCAGTGCCCGGTCCCTGCCCCGTTCCCTGTCCCTCACTGCCCGGGCCCTGCCCCGTTCCCTGTCCCTCAGTGCCCGGTCCCGGTCCCTGCCCCGTTCCCTGTCCCTCAGTGCCCGGTTCCGGTCCCTGCCCCGTTCCCTGTCCCTCAGTGCCCGGTCCCGGTCCCTGCCCCGTTCCCCGTCCCTCAGTGCCCGGTCCCTGCCCCGTTCCCTGTCCCTCAGTGCCCGGTCCCTGCCCCGTTCCCTGTCCCTCATTGCCCGGTCCCGGTCCCTGCCCCGTTCCCTGTCCCTCAGTGCCCGGTCCCTGCCCCGTTCCCTGTCCCTCAGTGCCCGGTCCCGGTCCCTGCCCCGTTCCCTGTCCCTCAGTGCCCGGTCCCTGTCCCTGCCCCGTTCGCTGTCCCTCAGTGCCCGGTCCCTGCCCCGTTCCCTGTCCCTCAGTGCCCGGTCCCGGTCTCTGCCCCGTTCGCTGTCCCTCAGTGCCCGGTCCCTGCCCCGTTCGCTGTCCCTCAGTGCCCGGTTCCGGTCTCTGCCCCGTTCCCTGTCCCTCAGTGCCCGGTCCCTGCCCCGTTCCCTGTCCCTCACTGCCCGGGCCCTGCCCCGTTCCCTGTCCCTCAGTGCCCGGTTCTGGGCCCTGCCCCGTTCCCTGTCCCTCAGTGCCCGGTTCCAGGCCCACTCCCAGCCCGTGGCGGCCACCGGCACCGGGGACCGGGCAAAAGGGGCGGGAGGGGTGTCTGAGGGGTCTGTGGGGTTTGTGGGGTCTATGGGGTCTCTGGGGTCCATGGGACCTGTGGGGTCTGTAGGGTCTGTGCGGCCTGTGGGATCTCTGGAGGTTTCTGGGGTCTGTGGAGTCCATGGGCCTGTGGGACCTGTAGGATCCATGGGACCTACGGAGTGTGTGGGGCCCATGGGGTCTCTGGGGTCTGTGGGGATTGTAGGGTCTGTGGGATCTGTCAGACTTGCGGGGTCTGTGGGGTCCATGGGGTCTCTGGACTCCATGGGACCTGTGGGGTCCATGGGGTCTGTGGGGTTTGTGGGATCTGTAGGACCTGTGGGGCCTGTGGAGTTTGTGAGGTCTGGAGGGTCCATGGGGTCTGTGGGATCTCTGGGGTCCATGGGATCTGTGGGGTCTGTAGAGTCTGTGAGACCTGTGGGGTTTGTTGGATTTGTGGGACCTGTGGAGTTTGTGGGGTCTGTGGGGTTTGTGGGACCTGTGGCATCTCTGTGGTCTGTGGGGCCGTGGGACCTGTGGTGTCTGTAGGGTTTGTGCAACCTGGGGGATCTCTGGGGCTTTCTGGGGTCCATGGGACCTGTGGGGTTTGTGGGATCTGTAGGACCTGTGGGGTCTGTGGAGTCTGGGGGGTCCATGGGGTCTCTGGGATCTCTGGGACCTGTGAGATCTCTGGGAGTTTCTGGGATCCATGGGACCTGTGGAGTCTGTTGGACCTGTGGGACCTGTGGGGTCTGGAGTGTCCATGGGGTCTGTGGGATCTCTGGGACCTGTGAGATCTCTGGGGTCTGTGGGGTCTCCAGGATCTGTGTGGTCTATGAGACCTATGGGATCAGTGGGGGTCTGTGGGATCTGTGGGACCTGTGAGGTCAATAGGGTCTGTGGGATATGTGGGGTCTGTGGGACCTGTGGGATCTCTGGGATCTGTTGGACCTGTGGGGTCCGTGGGACCTGTGGGGTCTGTGGGATCTCTGGGGTCTGTGCAGTCTGTGGGACTCGTGGGTTCCATGGGGTCTCTCGGATCTGTGGGATCTATGGAACCCATGGTGTTTGTGGGGTCAGTGATATCTGTGGGGTCTGCAGGGTCTGTGTGATCCATGCGATCTGCGGGGCCGGCTGCGATATCGGGATATCGGGATCCCAAATCACACCCACCCCTCCTGTCCCTCCATGG
The DNA here is from genome assembly GCA_031885435.1 of Passerculus sandwichensis. Classification (NCBI taxonomy): domain Eukaryota; kingdom Metazoa; phylum Chordata; class Aves; order Passeriformes; family Passerellidae; genus Passerculus; species Passerculus sandwichensis. Next base: position 2,021,915 of record CM063159.1, on the reverse strand, counting down.
CGTGCGGGGGCCAGGAAACAGCCCGGGAAAAGCCGCGCTTGGAGCGGGCCTGGCCTTCGCCCCCGTTCTCAACTCCCCCGTGGGCAGGAAGGATGCTCGGGACGCCGTCCCTGCCCGCTCAGGGCAGCCGAGCCCTCCCGGCCCCGCTGGGGGAACATTCCCGGCTCTCCGCAGAGCTCAGGGTCAGGCAGCGCTTATCAGCCGGGAGAGGGAGATAAGGGACGGGGGATGAGCGCAGTGTGTGCTGTGCCAGAGGGATCTGCGGGCTGGGAAAGGAAAGTGTGGGGGTGTTGATCCCCAAAATGCCCCAGAGTGTCACACGGTGTCCCCATTGTCACTTGGGGTGCACAGTCTGGCCTGAGGGGGAGCCTGGAGGGGTTTGGGGTTTGGGGTTGGGCTCTGTTTGCAAAAATCCCAATTCTCAGTTTGGGGTTGGGCTCTATTTACAAAAATCCCGATTCTGAGTTTGGGACTGGGCTCTGTTTGCAAAAATCCCAATTCTGGGTTTGGGACCTGCCTCTGTTTGTAAAAATCCCAATTCTGGGTTTAGGACCTGGTTCTCTTTGCAAAAATTCTGGGTTTGGGACCGGGCTCTGTTTGCAAAAATCCCAATTCTGAGTTTGGGACCTGTCTCTCTTTGCAAAAATCCCAGTTCTGAGTTTGGGACTGGGGTCTGTTTACAAAAATCCCAACTCCTGACCCCAAGGAGGAGCAGATGGGCTCCGAGATAAGACACAGAGCAGATTCCTCTCTCTTTCCCTGCTCAGTCACTCCCAGCACCTCCAGCAGGAGCAGGGCAGGGCTGGGAAAGGCCCTGGCTGGGGCAGATCCCATGGGACGATCCCACAGGAGAGAGAAGCAGCCCAGGAGAGCTGGGCTGGTCCCATGGGATGATCCCACAGGAGGCAGAAGCAGCCCAGAACAGCAGGGCTGATCCCATGGGATGATCCCACAGGAGGCAGAAGCAGCCCAGAGGAGCAGGGCTGATCCCATGGGACGATCCCACAGGAGGCAGAAGCAGCCAGAACAGCAGGGCTGATCCCATGGGATGATCCCACAGGAGAGAGAAGCAGCCCAGGAGAGCAGGGCTGATCCCATGGGATGATCCCACAGGAGGCAGAAGCAGCCCAGAACAGCAGGGCTGATCCCATGGGATGATCCCACAGGAGAGAGAAGCAGCCCAGAGGAGCAGGGCAGTTTGAGGAGGCACTGGTTGCCATGGGATCTGCACAGCCAGACCTGGCCGGGGCTCTGGCAAACACAAGAAGGGGCCCTTGCATGGTTTCCATGGGAAGGCAGAGCCTCTGCACGGCCTCCCGGGCTGGAGCCCTGCCCGGGGCAGGAAGGATTTGGGAACCCTGCTGGATTCCCAGGAGAGCTGGGCTTGCCCCAGGAGGATTTTCCCAGGGGCACATCAGAGCTCAGGAGCTGTGCCCAGAGCTCCTGCTTGGCCCAGGCCAGAGATTCCTGCTTGGAACAGGACAGAGATCCCTGCTTGGAACAGGACAGAGATTCTGCTTGGCTCAGATCAGAGATCCCTGCTTGGCTCAGGGCAGAGATCCCTGCTTGGAACAGGGCAGAGATCCCTGCTTGGCTCAGATCAGAGATTCTGCTTGGCCCAGATCAGAGATTCCTGCTTGGCCCAGATCAGAGATTCCTGCTTGGCCCAGATCAGAGATTCTGCTTGGCCCAGATCAGAGATTCTGCTTGGCCCAGATCAGAGATTCCTGCTTGGCCCAGATCAGAGATTCCTGCTTGGCCCAGATCAGAGATTCTGCTTGGCCCAGATCAGAGATTCCTGCTTGGCCCAGGACAGAGATCCCTGCTTGGCCCAGATCAGAGATTCCTGCTTGGCCCAGGACAGAGATCCCTGCTTGGCTCAGATCAGAGATTTCCCTGCTTGGCCCAGATCAGAGATTCCCTGCATGGCTCAGGTCACAGATCCCTGCTCCTCCTGCTGTTCCCACCAGGAATCCCCCAGCCCTGAGGATTTTCCTGCTGCAGCTGAGGGAGCTCAGCCCCTTCACGCTGAACCCCATGGGATGCACATCTGGAACATCCCACGGGAATTTCCACATCCTGGGAAGGCCAAAGTGCTGCAGGATGGAAGGGACAGGCCCCAGACCCCACAGGGGCAACCCCCAGACCCTAAATCAGCTCTGGGCTGTCCCCAAGGGCTGTCCCCATCACTGGAACCCCCAGACCCCAAAGGAGAACGCCCAGACCCCACAGGGGCATCCCCCAGACCCCATAAGGGTGGCCCCCAGACCCCAAATCAGCTCTGGGTTGTCCCCAAGGGCTGTCCCCATCACTGCAGCCCCCAGACCCTACAGAGGCAGCCCCCAGACCCTAAACCAGCTCTGGGCTATCCCCAAGCGCTGTCCCCATCCCTGCAGCCCCCAGACCCCAAATCATCTCTGGGCTGTCCCCAAGGGCTGTCCCCATCACTGCAGCCCCCAGACCCTACAGAGGCAGCCCCCAGACCCTAAACCAGCTCTGGGCTGTCCCCAAGGTCTGCCCCCATCACTGCAGCCCCCAAATCCAACAGGAAAACCCCCGGACTCCATAGGAGCAGCCCCCAGACCCTAAAGCAGCTTGGGCTGTTCCCAAGGGCTGTCCCCATCCCTGCAGCCCCCAGACCCTACAGAGGCAGCCCCCAGACCCTAAACCAGCTCTGGGCTATCCCCAAGGGCTGTGTCCATCATTGCAGCCCCCAGACTCCATAGGAGCAGCCCCCAGACCCCAAATCATCTCTGGGCTGTCCCCAAGGGCTGTGCCCATCATTGCAGCCCCCAGACCCTACAGGAGAACCCCCCAGACCCTAAATCATCTCTGGGCTGTCCCCAGGCGCTGTCCCCATCCCCGCCCTGCTGGCAGAATCCTCCCCCATCCCTCCAGCCCAGCTCTCCCCTGCCGGAATTCTCTCTAATTAGTTCAATTCCCTCGCTATTTATAAACCAACGTGGAAATCCCTCTGCTTTCATTCCCAGCGCTGCCGCTCGCCCCGGCCGGGCTCCTTTAACTGGGGATAAAATCCCGCCGAGGATGAGCCTGGATGGTGAATAATTAATTACCCTAATTGCTCGTTAAGGAGCGGGGGAATTCGGGGCAGGTTCGGTCCCTCCTCGGAGCTCCCAGCTCCGCCCTGCAGCTCCCCCGAGCCCCATGAATTAATGATCAGCCGCGCTCTAAGTAGGTCTGGAAAGTGGAAAACAACATCCGAGAGGAGCAGCAGAGATTTGTCTGCCTGTCCATCTGCCGGAGGAGCAGGCAGACCCTAATCTGTCCGTCCGTCTGTCTGTCTGTCTGCGAATTCCCGAGCTCCTGATGGGTTTGGAGCATCCCCGGGTCCCTGGAGGAGGCAGCGGGGCAGGGGTGGGACCCAGCGTGGGGCTGGTGGGCGCTGGTTTGCACTGGGAGGGGTCGGTGGTGCTGGTTCAGGGTGGGAAAACTGGGAGAACTGGGAATTGGGAAAGCTGGGAGCTGGGAAAATTGGGAAAGCTGGGGAAGCTGGGAAAACTGGGAGCTGGAAAAGGTGGGAAAACTGGGAAAACTGGGAATTGGGAAAGCTGGGAAAATTGTAAAAGCTGGGAGCTGGGAAAGTTGGGAAAACTGGGAGCTGGAAAAGGTGGGAACTGGGAAAACTGGGAGCTGGAGAAGGTGGGAAAACTGGGAGCTGGAAAAGGTGGGAACTGGGAAAAACTGGGAACTGGGAAAGCTGGGAGCTGGGAAAATCGTGAAAGCTGGGGAAGCTGGGAAAACTGGGAGCTGGAAAAGGTGGGAAAACTGGGAAAACTGGGAATTGGGAAAGCTGGGAAAACTGGGAGCTGAGAAAACTGGAAATTGGGAAAGGTGGGAGCTGGAAAAGCTGGGAGCTGGGAAAACTGGGAGCTTGGAAAGGTGGGAGCTGGGAAAACTGGGAAAATTGGGATCTAGAAAAGCTGGGAAAGCTGGGAGCTAGGAAAAACTGGGAAATGGGAAAGCTGGGAGCTGGGAAAATGGGAAAAGCAGGGAACTGGAAAAGCTGGGAGCTGGGAAAACTGGGAATTGGGAAAGGTGGGAGCTGGGAAAGCTGGGAAAATTGGGAGCTGGGAAAACTGGGAATTGGAAAAGGTGGGAGCTGGGAAAATTGGGAATTGGGAAAGGTGGGAGCTGGGAAAACTGGGAAATCTGGGAGCTGGGAAAAACTGGGAATTGGGAAAGGTGGGAGCTGAGAAAGGTGGGAGCTGGGAAAACTGGAAAACTGGGAGCTGGGAAAGCTGGAAAAGCTGGGAGACGGAAAAATTAGGAGATGGAAAAACCGGGAAAGCTGGAAGATGGAAAAGCTGGGAGCAGGGAAAACTGGGAGCTGGGAAAACTGGGAGCTGGGAAGACTGGGAAAGCTGGAAGATGGAAAAGGCAGGAGCAGGGAAAGCAGCCGTGGATGTGCCTGGGGACAGGCAGGGCCACCCCAGGAGCTCCAGGGGCAGCAGATCCGGGCAGGGAGGAGCAGGGAAGGACAGACGGACAGAGGGGGCTGGAAGGACAGACATGGAAGGACAGAGATGTGCCCTGGAAGAGGAGGATCCACAGGGAATTGGTTATTTATAACCACAGGCCTCACAGGAGAGGATCCACGGGATGGGATGGGATGGGATGGGATGGGATGGGATGGGATGGGATGGGGACAGAACAATGTGGGACAAGATGAAATGGGAATGGAAGAGAATTGGATGGGGTGGAACACGATGGAATGGGATAGGAGGGGATGGGATGGGGCAGGGTGTTATGGGACATGATGAAATGGGGATGGCACAGGGACGGGATGGAATGGGGTGGGATAGGGGCGGGATGGGATGGACAGGATGATGTAGGACAAGATGAAATGGGAATGGAAGAGAATTGGATGGGGTGGAACACCATGGGGTGGGATGGGATCCATGGGATGGGATGGGATGGGATGGGATGGGATCCATGGGATGGGATGGGGTGGGATGGGATGGGATGGGATGGGATCCATGGGATGGGATGGGGTGGGATGGGATCCATGGGGTGGGATGGGATGGGATGGGATGGGATGGGATGGGGCAGGATGTTATGGGACAAGATGAAATGGAGATGGGATGGGATGGGATGGGATAGGGACAGAACAATATGGGACAAGATGAAATGGGAATGGAAGAGAATCGGATGGGGTGGAACACCATGGGATGGGATGGGATGGGATGGGATGGGATGGGATGGGATGGGATGGGATGGCACAGCAGCACAAGGCCTGTTTGCATTCCATAATGAAATAAAGGTGGGAAGAGAAGCGTGAATTCCCCGTGGGTATTTCCCAAGGCTGAACAGCTCCTGTTCACCAGCAAGATCTCCCCAGCCCTTTTTCCTCCCCCAGGAACACCGGCCCGGGGCTGTGATTGTGAACAAACACCGTGTGCCCACAACGCCCCGCTCTCCCCGAGCCAGGAACATCCCCGAGCTCTGTTCCCAGCAGGGAACACCCTGCCCCGCTGCCGTGGGGACACTCGGAGCCCTCAGGGCCAGCCCGGCAGCCCGCCAAGGGCTCTTTATCAACTGGCACCCAAAAGTCAATCAGGAGGATGCCGCCTGTTTTAATTAACAGCAATTTGGCTCTGCCGGGCGTGAGCAGCGCGCAGGGAGGGAGGGAGGGAGGCCAGAGACAAAACATGACCTTGTTGGTGCTGCACACACAGCGGGACATTGTTTTCCCCTCTCAGCCTGGCCTTGGATGCTGCGGGGCTGGTGGCACAGCTGGGGACAGGGGACAGGGGGTGCTGCCAGCCCTGGTGGGAGCAGGAGGGCAAAGTGCAGGAAAAGTGCAGAGCTCGGGGTTTGGAACTCGGGGGGGTGTCCTCAGGGAGTGTTGGTGGATGGGAATGGGGGAAAAAAGGGATTTTGGGAGCTCTCAGTGAATGCAGCACGGGCTGGGTGCTGCGGGGAGGGAATGGCACTGCTGGGCCCTGGCAGGGATCCAGTGCAAACAGCCCGCGAGTTTTATTCCATTTTCCTTTCCCCTCAGCTCTCCTATTCCGGGAAATCAGAGAGGAGGAATCACCCAGAGGGGGGAAAACCTCGCTGTGCGTGTGCCAGGCCGCTCAGGGCAGTGCCACAGGGTGACACAGGGTGACACAGCCTGTCCCCACAGCAGGACACCCCGGGGATGATGGGGCTGGGATGAGCAGGACCCTGGAATGAGCAAAAATCTGGGATGAGACACCCTGGGGTGACAGAACCGTGGGGTGACAGCACCAGGACAGTCCCGGGGGGGACAGGAGGGGGCCAAGTGGCACCGTGGGATCGTCCCAGGGGTGACAGGGATGGGGTGAGGAGCACCCCAAAGGTGACAGGAATGGGGTGAAAAAGACTCTAAAGGTGGCAGGGCTGGGTGAGCAGCACCCCAAAGGTGACAGGGATGGGGTGAACAGGACCCCAAGGGGTGACAGGGATGGGGTGAGAGCATCCCAAGGGTGACAGGGATGGGGTGAGCAGCACCCCAAGTGTGACAGGGACGGGGTGAGAGCACCCCAAAGGTGACAGGGATGGGGTGAAAAGGACCCCAAGGGGTGACAGGGATGGGGTGAGCAGCACCCCAAGGGTGACAGGGCAGCACCCCAAGGGTGACAGGGATGGGCAAGCAGCACCCCAAGTGTGAGAGGAATGGGGTGAGCAGCACCCCAAAGGTGACAGGCCTGGGTGAGAGCACCCTAAGGGGTGACAGGGATGGGGTGAGAGCACCCCGAGGGTGACAGGGCTGGGTGAGCAGCACCCTAATGGTGACAGGGACAGGGTGAGAGCACCCCAAGGGTGACAGGGATGGGTGAGCAGCACCCTAATGGTGACAGGGACAGGGTGAGAGCACCCCAAGGGTGACAGGGATGGGTGAGCAGCACCCTAATGGTGACAGGGACAGGGTGAGAGCACCCCAAAGGTGACAGGGCAGCACCCCAAGGGTGACAGGGCTGGGGGCACGGGCACTGCGAGGGTGTCGGTGATTGGGGCAGGGGCACCCAGGCGTTCTGGGCTTGGGGGGAGCAGCACCCCGCGGGTGACAGGGATGGGGTGAATTGAACCCCAAAGCTGTCAGCGATGGGCGAGCAGCACCGCGGGGGTGACGGAGCTGCCGTGAGACCCCGCCCAGACACGGGGGTACCCCCGCCCCACCGCACCCCACCCGCCCCGGCCCCCGGGGCCGCACACGCGGGGAGGGGGCTCCGCTCGGGCCGGAACCCCCCGGTGCGGGCGGGGCGGCGGCTCCGTCGCTCTCCCCCCGCCCCCGGGGCGGGCTCGGCCCCGTCCCGCCCCCGCCCCTCGCCTTATCAGCGGCCGGCGGGGGGCTCGCCCCACTCCCGCCCAGCGCAGCCGCCGCGGCGGGGCCGGCAGCTCCCCGAGGCCGCACCATGGGCAGCCAGGGCTCCAAGGCGGCGGGCGGCGACCCCGACACCGCCAAGGCCAACGGGCAGGTGCGTACCGGGGGCACCGGGGGGGCTCCGTGCGCTCCGCCGGGACGGGCGGCGGCGCGGACAAAGCGCGGCGGGGAGGGCGCGGTGATGGAGCCGGGGGATCCCTGCGGCCCCTCGGGGGGACTCCGCAGCCCCGCGGGTACCGGGGGATGCGGCACCGCCCGCGCCGCGCCCCGGGCTCCCCCCGGCACCGGGCGGGTCCCGTCCGCCGCCGCGCCCCGGTACCGCGAGTGGAGCGCGGGCGCCGCCCGGTGGTGGCGAGCTGGGCCCCCCCCCCCCCCCCCACACACACACACCGAGCGGATCCCCCCGTGAGACCCCAACGCGGGGTCTTTGCACCCCCTTTTTGTGGCTCCTTTCCTCGGGGGAGCCCCGCTCTGTGCCCCGTGCTCCCCGTTTCCACCGGCTGCAAACCCACCTCGTCCCCGTGCTCGGTGCCCCCGTCTCCTTTCTCCCGGGGGATCCCCCCCGTGCTCGGTTCCCCCCATTCCCGGTGGATTCCCCCGTGCTCGGTGCCCCCCATTCCCGGTGGATTCTCCTCGTTTTCCCCGGTGGATCCCCCCGTGCTCGGTGCCCCCCATTGGATCCCCCCGTGCTCGGTGCCCCTCGTTTTCCCCAGTTCATCCCCCCCGTGCTCGGATCCCCCCCGTGCTCGGTGCCCCCCGTTTTCCCTTTGTGGCGTGCGGGGGATTTGGGGAGGGGGCTCGGGGGTCCCGGCGGTGCCTGACGCGCTCCCCCCCCCGCAGGAGAACGGCCATGTCATCTCCAACGGGGACATGACGCCCAAGGCGGGGGTCGAGGCTGCCCCCCAGAACGGGAACGGCTCGGCGGAACCCCCCAAGGAGGAGATCGAGGGCGAAACGGGGGGCGCCGACAGCATCGAGCCCGCCCCGGCCGCCGCCGAGCCCGCCGAGGGCGAAGAAGGGGCCGCGACCCCCAAGGAGGACGCCCCTAAAAAGAAGAAGAAATTCTCCTTCAAGAAACCCTTCAAGCTGAGCGGGATCTCCTTCCGCAAGAACAAGAAGGAGGCCGGGGACTCCTCGGGCTCGTCGCCCACCGAGGAGCGGGGCGGCAGCGAGGAGAGCCCGCCCGGGGGGCTGCAGCCCTCGGCGCCCCCCGAGGAGGGGCAGGAGGGCGGGGAAGCCGCGGGCAGCCGGGAGGAGGAGGAGGAGGAGGAGAAACAGCAGCAGCAGCGGGGAGGGGAGAGCCACGGAGACACCGCCAAAGCCGAGGAGCCCTCGAAAGGAGCGGGGCCGGAGCCCGCGGCGAGCGCGGAGGAGCAGAAGGAGGAGTAGAGACCGCTCGGGCATCGTCCTCAGCGGGGACATCCCCGAGCAGCCCGGGGACTCTGACACCGCCCTGACCCTCCCCGAGCAGCCCGGATCCCCGGATTGTCATCACTGGGGACTCTCACCGCCCTGACCCTCCCCGAGCAGCCCGGATCACCCTCGACCCTCCCCGAACAGCCTGGATCGTTCTTACCGGGGGCTCTCACATCGACCCTCCCCGAGCAGCCCCGGATCCCCGGATCGCTCTCACCGCCCTCAACCCTCCCTGAGCAGCCTGGATCACCCTCGACCCTTTTCCGAGCAGCCTGGGGAGTCTCACACTGCCCTCGATCCTCCCCGAGCAGCCCGGACCGCCCTCACCGGGGGCTCTCACGCCACCCTCCGTCCTCACGGCGCCTCTTGAACCATCCCCGAGCAGCCCGGGTCGTCCTCTCTGGGGGCTCTCACACCGCCCTCGACCCTCCCTGAGCAGCCCCGTATCACTGATCGCCCTCACCGGGGGCTCTCACCGTCCTCCACCCTCCCCGAACCGCCTGGCTCGTCCTTACCGGGGGCTCTCACACCGACTCCGATCCCACCCCGAGCAGCCCGGATCCCCGGATCGCCCTCACCGGGAGCTCTAGCACCGCCCTCCGTCCTCACCGGGGACTCTCACACTGCCCAGGACCCTCCCCGAGCAGCCCGGATCGTTGATCGCCATCACCGGGGGCTCTCACATCGACCCCAAGCCTCTCCGAGCAGCCCGGGGACTCTCACCGGACACTGCCCAGGACCCTCACCGGGGGCTCTCACATCGCCCCTGATCCCCCCCGAGCAGCCCGGAGCCCGGATCGTCCTCACCGGGGGCTCTCACGCCACCGTCCGTCCTCACCGGGGGCTCTTCGACCATCCCCGAGCAGCCTGGATCGTTCTTACCGGGGGCTCTCACACCGACCCGGGTCCCGGATCTCTATCACCGGGGGCTCTCACACCGACCCGGGTCCCGGATCTCCATCACCGGGGGCTCTCACACCAAACCAGGTCCCGGATCGTCACCACCGGGGGCTCTCGCACCAATCCGGATCCCGGATCTCCATCACCAGGGGCTCTCACATCAATCCGGGTCCCGGATCTCCATCACCGGGGGGCTCTCTCACCGCCCTCCGTTCTTAACGGGGGCTCTCACACCAAACCAGGTCCCGGATCGTCACCACCGCGGGCTCTCACACCGACCCGGGTCCCGGATCTCCAACACCGGGGGCTCTCTCACCGCCCTCCGTTCTTACCGGGGGCTCTCACACCAACCCGGATCCCGCATCTCCATCACCGGGGACTCTCACACCAACCCGGGTCCCGGATCTCCATCCCCGGGGTCTCTCTCACCGCCCCCGTTCTCCCCGTTCTCCCCGGGACCGCCCCGCACTGACCGCACGCCCCGCACTCCCTCCCCGCCCTCCCTCGCTGGGTTTTTCTCTTTCTCTCCCCCCTTCCCCGTTAGTCAAAGCTGGTTTGGATTCCCACCGCCGCCGCCACTTGGAGTAGTTTGAGCTGAATTCTTTGGGAAATGGAAAAATGGAAAAAAACCCCAACAATAACAACAAAATCAACCAAGTGGGGAGGAAGATTTGTCCCGGACGCCACTGGAGTTACAGTTTAAGAACCCAAATCCTGCTCTGGATCCCTGCAGCCTCCAGACTGTCCCCTCTCTGACTGTTCCATGGCATTTTTGATTTATTTTTTTATTTTTTCATTATTTTTTGTTTTTCTCTTTGTTTCTCAGTTCACATTCCCGGTTCTGGCTTTTCATTTCGAGTATTTCGTGCTTTTTTTTTTTTTTTTTTTTTTTTTTTTTATCTCTAGAAATCGATGGTTTCCAAAAGCTAATCTGGTTTAGTTTTTTTATAATGTCTTCTATTGGCTTAAAACCATAAAGCTTGTAAGTGCGCTGTGTTTAATTCTGCTTTAAGGGATAATTTTAGGGTGTGGGGTGGTCACAGGGGGCCTTTACCAGCTGTAAAATGTGAAGCCAACCTTGTTTATTTCTTTATTTTCTTTTTTTTTCTCTCTGTAAATAATTTTTTTAATGGCCAAAAAAAAAAAAAAAAAAAAAAAAAAAAAAAACCGCTTGATTTGCAATTTTCTAACTTGTAAAAAAAAAAAAACAAAAAAAAAATAAGAAAGGACAAAAAAAAAACTTAAAAAAACCCAACCAAACCACCAAACAAAAGCTGTAACGTTTGAAAGGAATAAATGGTGACCCCTTTTCGGGAGAGCTCGAGTCCTTCTTGTCCTGCCAGTTGCTGATTTAGCCCAGCAGCTGCTGCCTTTAATCAGCGCTCGCTGTTAATTGACCGGCAGCAGATGCAACCACAAAGGACTTTCCCAACCCATCCCTGCTCGGCTGCCTGCTCTGCACCTCTCTCCTCCTCCCAATCCCTCTATTTTTACTTTATTTCCCCATTAAAAAATTTTAAAAATTCAATTTTCCTAGAAAAAATTGAAAAAAAAATTCATTTTCTTAATGAAAATAATTAAATTATTATTATTATTATTACTACTACTATTATTATTATTATGGGGGTTTTACTCAGCATGAAATTCCCGATTTAAATCCTGATTTATTTTAATTTATATTTTTTTTTTTTTAAGAGTGGGATTAGCTGCTGTGGGTTGAAAGGAGCACAAAAGGCGAGGGCTGGGAGCAAAAAAAAAAAAAAAAAAAAAATCCCGAACAAAGGGACAAGGAGGAGGCGACAATGGAGCCTCTGTCCCTGCTGCTGTCACCTGGATTTCCCCCTGGAATCTGCTCCTTTCCATTCTTTTCCATGGCAGCTCCTCCATTTCGTGCCTTTGCTCCCAATTTTCCCAGCCCCAGCCCCTGATCCTGATGGTTTGGTGGGAGAAAAGCAAAAAAACAAAATGGAAATAAAATAAATTTCAAAGCGTTGTTTGCGCCGTGGCAAAGGGAAGGAGCGGCCGGGCTTGAGGTAGGTGGGAATGTCCAAAAATTCCATTTTTTGTGCAAGGAAACCAAAATCAGGGATTGGTTTCCTCATGGGTTTCATTTATTTGAGTAGAAGGGTGAAATAAATGGGTTTTTTACCCAATTTTGAAGGGAAATTGGGATTTGAAAGCATCCGGGCTTGAGGTAGGTGGGAATGTCCAAAAATTCCATTTTTTGTGCAAAGAAACCAAATTCGGGGATTTGTTTCCTCATGGGTTTCATTTATTTGAGTATAAGAGTGAAATAAATGGGTTTTTTACCCAATTTTGAAGGGAAATTGGGATTTGGGAGCCTCTGGGCTCTTCCCAAGCATCAAGGTGGGTGGGAATACCCAAAAATTCCATTTTTTTATGCCAGGAAGCCAAAATCAGGGATTTGTTTCCTCATGGGATTCATTTATTTGAGTAGAAGGGTGAAATAAATGGATTTTTTGACCCCATTTTGAAGGGAAATTGGGATTTAGGAGTATCCGGGCTCCAGGTAGGTGGGAATGTCCAAAAATTCCATATTTTATGAAAGGAAACCAAAATTAGGGGTTTGTTTCCTCATGGGATTCATTTTTTTTGAGTAGAAGGGTGAAATAAATGGGTTTTTAAACTCAATTTTGAAGGCAAACTGGGATTTGAAAGCATCCGGGCTTGAGGTAGGTGGGAATATCCTAAAATTCCATGTTTTATGCAAGGGAACCAAAATCAGGGATTTGTTTCCCAAATGGATTCATTTCTTTGAGCAGAGGGGTCAAATAAATGGATTTCTTACCCAACTTTGAGAGCAAAGTGGGATTTGGGAGGATCTGGGCTTGAGGTAGGTGGGAATGTCCAAAAATTCCATTTTTTGTGCAAGGAAACCAAAATGAAGGATTTGTTTCCTCATGGGTTTCATTTATTTGAGACAAAGAGTGAAATAAATGGGTTTTTTACCCAATTTTGAAGGGAAATTGGGATTTGGGAGCCTCTGGGCTCTTCCCAAGCATCAAGGTGGGTGGAAATACGCAAAAATTCCATTTTTTGTGCCAGGAAGCCAAAATGAGGGATCTGCTTCCCAATGGGATTCATTTATTTGAGCAGAAGGGTAAAATAAATGGGTTTTTGACCCCATTTTGAAGGGAAATTGGGATTTAGGAGTATCCGGGCTGCAGGTAGGTGGGAATGTCCAAAAATTCCATTTTTTGTGCAAGGAAACCAAAATCAGGGATTTGTTTCCTCATGGGATTCGTTTATTTGAGTAGAAGGGTGAAATAAATGGGTTTTTTAAACTCAATTTTGAAGACAAACTGGGATTTGAAAGCATCCGGGCTTGAGGTAGGTGGGAATGTCCAAAAATTCCATTTTTTTATGCAAGGAAACCAAAATCAGGGATTTGTTTCCCAAATTGATTCATTTCTCTGAGCAGAGGGGTCAAATAAATGTTTTTTTTTAACCCAACTTTGAGAGCAAAGTGGGATTTGGGAGGATCTGGGCTTGAGGTAGGTGGGAATGTCCAAAAATTCCATTTTTTGTGCAAGGAAACCAAAATCAGGGATTTGTTTCCTCATGGGTTTCATTTATTTGAGCAGAAGAGTGAAATAAATGGGTTTTTTACCCAATTTTGAAGGGAAACTGGGATTTGGGAGCCTCTGGGCTCTTCCCAAGCATCAAGGTGGGTGGGAATACCCAAAAATTCCATTTTTTGTTCAAGGAAACCAAAATCAGGGATTTGTTTCCTCATGGGTTTCATTTATTTGAGCAGAAGAGTGAAATAAATGGATTTTTTGACCCCATTTTGAAGGGGATTTGGGATTTAGGAGTATCCGGGCTGCAGGTAGGTGGGAATGTCCAAAAATTCCATTTTTTGTGCAAAGAAACCAAATTCGGGGATTTGTTTCCTCATGGGTTTCATTTATTTGAGTATAAGAGTGAAATAAATGGGTTTTTTACCCAATTTTGAAGGGAAATTGGGATTTGAAAGCATCCGGGCTTGAGGTAGGTGGGAATGTCCAAAAATTCCATTTTTTTATGCAAGGAAACCAAAATGAAGGATTTGTTTCCTCATGGGTTTCATTTATTTGAGTAGAAGTGTGAAATAAATGGTTTTTTAACCCAATTTTGAAGGGAAATTGGGATTTGGGAGCCTCTGGGCTCTTCCCAAGCATCAAGGTGGGTGGGAATACCCAAAAATTCCATTTTTTATGCCAGGAAGCCAAACTCAAGGATCTGCTTCCCAATGGGCTTCATTTATTTGAGCAGAAGGGTGAAATAAATGGGGTTTTTTACCCCATTTTGAAGGGAAATTGGGATTTAGGAGTATCCGGGCTCCAGGTAGGTGGGAATGTCCAAAAATTCCAATTTTTTATGCAAGGAAACCAAAATGAAGGATTTGTTTCCTCATGGATTTCATTTATTTGAGCAGAAGGGTGAAATAAATGGGTTTTTAACCCAATTTTGAAGGGAAATTGGAACTGGGAGCCTCTGGGCTCTTCCTAAGCATCAAGGTGGGTGGGAATACCCAAAAATTCAATTTTTTATGCAAGGAAACCAAAATCAAGGATCTGCTCCTCAAATTGATTCATTTATTTCAGCAGAGGGGTGAAATAAATGAGGTTTTAACCCAATTTTGAAAGGAAATTGGAATTTGGGAGCGTCTGGGCTCAAGGCAGGTGGGAATATCCAAAAATTTCGTGCTTTGTTCAAGGAAACCAAAATCAGGGATCTGTTCCTCAAATGGATTCATTTCTTTGAGCAGACGGGTGCAATAAATGGATTTTTTTTAACCCAGATTTGAAGGGGATTTGGGAGCATCCGGGCTCCTCTCAAGCCTCAAGGTAAGTGGGAATATCCATAAAAATTCAATTTTTTGTGCAAGGGAACCAAAGTCAGGGATCTGATTCCCAATGGGATTGATTTCTATGAGTAGAAGGGTGAAATAAATGGGTTTTTTTACCCAATTTTGAAAGGAAATTGGGATTTGGGAGCATCCGGGCTTGAGGTAGGTGGAAATACCAAAAAAAATTCCATATTTGATGCAGGGAAACCAAAATCGGGGATTTGCTTCCTGATGGGATTCATTTATTTGAGTGGAATGCAATAAATGGAGTTTTTTTAAACCAAAATCTGAAGGGAAATTGGGATTTGAGAGGATCTGGGCTCAAGGTAAGTGGGAATACCCAAAAATTCCATGTTTTATGCAAGGGACCCAAAATCAAGGATCTGCTTCCCAAATGGATCCATTCCTTTGAGCAGAAGTGTGAAATAAATTGAATTTTTAGCCAATTTTGAAGGATTTGGGAGCAGGTGGCAGAGCTGCAGCCTGGCAGCCATTTTAGGAACGCTGGAAAAGGAAATTCAGGGAGATCCCATTGGAATTCCAGAGGTTTTGTCCCAAAAGGGGAGGATTTCATAGGGGGGAGGATGGGGCTGCTCCAGCACACACAAAATCTGCTTTTTTTTTTACTCCAAAAAGAGCAAATTTGGGGTTTTGTGGCCATTTCAGGTGTGATGAACGCTCAGCTCCACAATGGAGCTGCTCATAATTAAATAAATTCATTTTGTCCCCTTGGATTGTGGATAAAACCATTTAAATTCAGCCCAAAGATGAATTAAATCCATAATTTCCCATCATTTTATTCCCAAGTTGCTCCACTCCAACCACAAAGGGTCAGGGGTGAGGACCCAGCTGGAAATTTGGAATAAAATCACCCAAAAAACCCCAAAATCCCCAAAATCCATCAGGTTTTGAGTTCATTTTACAAGACAGAGGGAGATTTTTTAAAAATAAAATCCCAAATAATTTACAAAGCAAATAAAAATTTCCAAAAGAGATTCCAGGAGTTTTTCAAGTGTAGGATAAATAAATAAATGAAATATTTTGGTGGATGGAATTAAACCAACATTCCTCAAAGGAGGAGGGAATAATATTATATATATATATATAATATAAATATAAAATTAAATATTTATATTTATATATAAAATATATAAAATATGTTATTATATAAAATATAAAAATATATAATAGAATATACGCTATATATTCTATTCTAAAATATATAATATTTATAATATATATAATAAATGTATTAAATATTATATATATTATAGAATGAATATATTTTATATATTTATTACATATTATATATATTTATTATATATTATATATTATAGATTATATATTATTTTATATATATTATATAATATATTATATATATTATATATATTATATATACTAGATACATAATATATTATATATAGTATATATAATATATATATTTTATATAGAATATATATTATATATAATATATAAAAAAGGAAAGCCTTATTTTTTAATCTTAATTAATTATTAACACCTTATTTTTCTTAGCTTAATTAATTATTAATGCTTAATTTTTCAAATCTTAATTCCACCTCTAATTTTTTTGTTGGGATCACAATGAAATCCAAAAAAAATCCTCTGAAAATTAATGAATTAATTAAGGAAAAAAGACACCAAGCATAGAAATGGAGCAGTTTTATTACAAAGGTTCTGAAAATTCAAAATAAACGCTTCTTTAAAAAACCACAATAGATTTTTTTTTTCCCTCCCACCTTGCCCAGACACAAAGTTACACTGATCTCTCTCTTGTTTCACATAAAAACACTGAAAATTCAGAGTGAAAACCTCACTCAGACCCCAAAGAGACTAAAAAACTCCACGTGAGAAGGGGGGGAAAAAAGGGAGAAAAAGGAGGAATTAAAAAAATAAACCCTTTGCAAAAGAAGCTGTGGGAAGTTTTAGCAGCATTATTGGAGTTGAAACCTCAGCAGTGCTCCCGTGGGAGGGTGCAAAAAATAAAATCCTCTGGAATTGCAAAATTCCAGAATTGCACAGGGATCCCCCTGAGAAAGGAGAGCAGCCTGAAAAGAAGGAAAATAAAATTCAAAAATTTGAGTTTTTACCCCGTAAAAATTGGGTTTTTTTGCATTCCATGCTGTAGAAAAGGAGAGTAAGAGAAAGGAGATTTGAGGGTGAGGATGGTGGGAGGAAGGAGCTGGGAAATGCTCAGAGCCCCATCTGCTGTTCCAGCAGGATAAAAAAGTGTTGGGATTTATTTACTGGCTTTGGGAGGGAAATTCAGATGGAAACTTGGGTTAAAATGAGGAAAAAATCGGGAAAATAATCAGGAAAAATGAGGGAAAAAATGAGGAATACATCAGGAAAATAATCAGGGAAAAATCAGGGGAAAAATGAGGACAAAATCTGGAAAAAATCAGGGAATAATCAGGAAAATAATCAGGAAAAAAATCAGGAAAATTATCAGGGAAAAATCAGAAAGTAATCAGGAAAAATGAGGGAAAAATCAGGAAATGATCACGTAAATAATCAGGAAAAAATCAGGGGAAAAATGAGGACAAAATGTGGAAAAAGATCAGGGAAAAATGAGGAAAAAATGAGGGAAAAATGAGGGAAAAATCAGGAAATAATCAGGTAAATAATCAGGAAAAAATCAGGGAAAAAATGAGGAAAATTATCAGGGAAAAATCGGGAAATAATCAGGAAAATAATCAGGAAAAATGAGGGAAAAATCAGGAAATAACCAGGTAAATAATCAGGAAAAATCAGGGGAAAAGTGAGGACAAAATGTGGAAAAAAATCAGGGAAAAATGAGGAAAAATCAGGAAAATAATCAGGAAAAAAATCAGGAAAAATTTGGTTTTTTTAGGGACACACTTGAAGAAAAGATGTCAAAGATGTCAGCTGGGCTCTGGGCTGGATTTGAGGGGATTTTTGGGATTTCAGAAGAAAATTAAGCCAAAAAGGAGGAATTTTCTCCCCACTTAGAGAGGGGAATAAAAACCAGGGAAAAAATCCCATCCCATCCATGCAAATGCTGGACACTCCCTGGCTGCAGATCTTGGAAATCTGAGCCACCCCCTAAGGGTGATTTTTATTTTATAATTTTATATTTTCCAGATCTGGGGCTGATTTACTTTAAAAATAAACCAAAAATACAAGAAAAAAAAAAAAAAAAAAAGGATTTTTTCAGGTTTCTTTTCAGCTGCTTCATCTCTTTCCCCAAGTTTGCTGCAGGAGGAACCAACTCTGTTCAAGAACTGCACAATTGTGACCCTGAGAAGTGGCACCAGCTGGCAGGATTTTGTTATTTTGTTTTTTTTTTTCTTGTGGTGGAATCCAACTGGAAACCACAAAAGTCTCTCCCAGGCTTCATTTGGGAATTGTCCCATTAAAAACATCCCAAAAAAAAGAGAAAAAATCGAGGAAAAAAGCAAGAATTGATGGCCATTTTCCACCTAACCTGAAATGCAGACACTACTTCTACTTAAATTATTTTTTTTTGCAAGGTTATTTCAGAGGAAGGGAAGGGGTGGAAGTGATTTTTGTGTTTTTTTGGAGCCACACCAAGGAGGGGAGTGGAAGGCAAAGGGTGAAAGTCCCTGGTCAGCAAGGAATAATTTACAGTTCTCCAGTCATTTGTACAATTATATAGAAATATATACAGAAAACATCTATAAAATAGAAATCCTGGGGGTTAAACCCACAGCAGGCAGGGCAGCTGCAGCCCCTCAGGTGGATTTTGTCTCCTCCTTCACCCTGGGGAAGCAAAAAAAGAGAAAGATTTGGATTAAATCAATAATTTGGGTTTGGGTGTAACAACAAGGGTTAAAAGTGTGGCTTATTTGGTTCATTGTCAGCTAAAATTTAATTTAATTTAATTTAAATATATTAAGATTATTGTTTTAACAATCTATTAAATTATAATTTATATTATACTGTATTATATTATATTACATTATATTACATTATTATATATATTATATATACAATAGATATAATAATATTATATATTGTATTATAGTATTATATATTATAATATACAATATATAATATATATTAATATATAAAATATATAATTATATAAATTATATATAATAATATAATGTAACATAATGTAACATAATGTAATAGAATGTAATAGAATATAATGTAATATAATGTAATGTAATATAATATAATACAAAATATAATGTAATATAATAAATATATAATATATAATATTATAATAAGTAATAATATATTAAATTATATAATGATTTAAATATATTATTAATTTCATTACTTTTAATTCAATGAATTTAATTATTTTAATTCAATGAATTTATTTAATTAATATTAATTTCATTATTATTCATTTATAATTTAAATATTATTAATTATATTAAATATATTTTATATATATATTATATATATATATATATATATATATATATATATATATATATATGTATATGTATATCTGAAAGAAAGGGCGATATTTTGATTTTTCAGCCCTCTCAACACCTGCAACCTTCCAATGAGGAATTGGTGACAAATTCACTCCAAGTGCCACCCAAATTGTCACATCAGCTCTTCAATGCCCCCAAACCCCCTGGGCATGGGCAGTGCCAGGCTGAGCTCCCAAACCCCCTGGGCATGGGCAGTGCCAGGCTCAGCTCCCAAATCCCCTGGGCATGGGCAGTGCCAGGCTCAGCTCCACAGTCCCCTGGCCATGGGCAGTGCCAGGTTTACCCTTTGGGTTCTGCTGCTGCTGTTGCTGCTGCTGCTTTTTCCTCTTTTGCTTTTTCCTCTTCCTTCTCATCTGGAGAAAAAAAAAGAAATCAAAATTAAATTACAGCCAGACAGAGGAGGAAAAAATTCCATGAAAGCCACAGAGGAGGAAAAAATTAATTTAAAGCCACAGAGGAGAAAAAAATTAATTAAAAGCCACAGAGGAGGTAAAATTGCAGGCAGGAGGGGGCAGCCCTGGGGCTCACCTTTCTTCTCCTCCTCCTCCTTCTCCTCCTCTGCCTTCACACGTTTGGCTTTTTTGAAGTTGGCCACGTTCTTGCGGCCGCCCTCGCCCTCGTCCTCGGAGTCAGAGAATTCCTCATCACAGGAGATTCTCTTGTTGGAGTTTCTGACTGAAAAGGGAGAGCACAGATTTTTCAAGCCTCAGGAGGTTCCCAGCGTTAATTGTCTGAGTGGAGCTCACAGAAATCAGGATTGGGCCGTGATAAAAGTGATTTTTGTGGTACCTGATGAAGCTGTGGGCTCATCCCTTCCCACCTGCTCCAAAATCGTGTGGACAAGTGGGATTAGGCACAGTGGGATGGCCAGAGCTGACACTGCCAAATCTGTGTGCCAGACCCCAAGCTGGACAGAAAATCCCATTTTTCACACCCAGGATTCTGCCAAGGATCCTGCCCAGCCCCCAGGAACTGCTGGAATTCTCCCTTGAAAACCAAAGTTTATCCCACTATGGAAATCACCAGCCAGGAGAGATCCTGCAGTGCCCTGTCCTACAAAAACCCAGCAGGAGCTGGGGATGGATTCAAAGCAGAGAGGGTGAAAATCCTGGGACAGAGCCTGAGGTGAAGCTCCAGCCCCTCCCAGAGGATTTTGGGGGACCCACAAAGCTCCAGCCCCAAGGCTTTGACTCTGGATGTCCCCACAAACCAAGGGGGCTCAATCCTTGCATTGAAACCCTACATGCTCCTCATGGAGAGCTCATGGACCCTGCTCAGCTCTGGGCTTTTCCCAGCACAATTCCATCCCCAGCACAATTCCCAGAACAATTCCATTCCCAGTACAATTCCATTCCCAGCACAATTCAATCCCCCAGCACAATTCCCAGAACAATTCCATTCCCAGCACAAAACCCACCATAATTCCCAGCACAATTCCATTCCCAGCACAATTCCATTCCCAGCACAATTCCTATCAGAATTCCCAGCACAATTCCAATCCCATCAGAATTCCCATCACAATTCCATTCCCAGCAAAATTCCCAGCACAATTCCATCTCCAGCACAATTCCCATCAGAATTCCCATCAGAATTCCATTCCCAGCACAATTCCATTCCCAGCACAATTCCATTCCCAGCACCATTCCCAGCACAATTCCCACCACCATTCCCAGCACAATTCCATTCCCAGCAAAATTCCCAGCACAATTCCATCCCCAGCACAATTCCCACCACCATTCCCAGCACAATTCCATCCCCAGCACAATTCCCACCACAATCCCACCCCAGCACCATTCCCAGCACAATCCCAGCACCATTCCATCCCCAGCCCAACTCCCACCACAATCCCAGCCCAGCACCTACTGGAGATGCGTTTTTCAGGATCATCCTCCTCCTCATCCCCGCTGTCCTCCTGCACAGCATCCTCAGGAATTGGCTGCATCTGCACCCCAGGAGCGTGAGGGAGCATCCTCAGGTTCTCAAAGAGCCTCTGCCTAGAGCCAGCCAGGGAAGGACACTTTGTCACCAGGGGCCACCAAGGCCACCAGCCCCCCTGGAAGGGTCCTTCCCCCAGTGCTCACTTGATTTTCTCCAGGTATTCGTTGGTGTTCTGGTTGGTCATGTTGGAGGGGCTGATGTGCAGCTTGAAGTCTGGCCCAAAGTACTCAAAGTAGTCGTTGTATGGAAGTTCTGAGGGGGAAATTAATGGTAATTAACAGCAGGTTATCAGCAGGATACAGCACTGGGAATCCAAAAGGGATCGTGCGTGTCCCTGAGTGTCACAGACATGTTTTATAAAAAATCCTCTCCTTAGGATCTTTTTCTCCTGAGAAGCTGAGAGGCCTCAGAAATGAAATGCAAACATTGATTGTCTGCTGCTGTGGAATGCAACAGGGGCATCTGGGATTGGTCTCATGGGGTTGTTTCTAATTAATGGCCAATCACAGTCAGCTGGTCAGTCACAAGATTTTATTATCATCCTTTCCTTTCCTTTTTCCTTTTTCCTTTCCTTTTTCTTTTAATATAATATATATCGTAAAATAATAAATCGGTGTTCTGAAACATGGAGTCAAGAATGAGAATCTTTTCTCATCTCTTCCCTTCTTGGGGTTGGCTGCAAATTCTACACCTGAGCTCTTGGAGATGTTCCAGATTTAAAGGCAGAATGGATTCTGTTACCATCTGGATGGCAGTTGTCTTTTATCAAGTGGGCAGCTTTCCTTATCTCTCTCTGTGTTATCACAATCACTACTCCCTCTGGGGGGACATCTGTTGATAAGAGGCTATGGAATGTCCTTGCATGGCTGATAAGAACTGCAGCATCCCATTGGGAGATGAGGGAGGAGCCAAGCATTCCCACCCGGATATAATCTGGAGATTTCACACATTCCTACCTGGATATAATCTGGAGATTTCAGACATTCCTACCTGGATATAATCTGGAGATTTCAAACATTCCTACCTGGATATAATCTGGAGATTTCAAACATTCCTACCTGGATATAATCTGAGATTTCAAACATTCCTACCCAGATATAACCTGGAGATTCTGGAACACCAGCAGGGCTTTTCACTACTGGATTGCCCAGAGGAACAGCAGCTGCCTCTGCCCCTGGATCTTCAGAGGCAGAGACTGCACCTTTCTCCAGGATCCCTGCTCCAGCAGAACCAGCCCTGACACTGCAGGAGGGCTGAGCCACAATTCCAATGGCACTGCTGCCAACAGCCTGACCCACAGGGTGTCAGGTTGGGTTCTGACTCTGGCAGTGTTGGTTTAGTTCACTGCATTGTTTATTTTATCCTTTTATATTCTTCCCTATTAAAGAACTGTTATTTCCTGCTCCCATATTTTTTTGCTGAGAGCCCCTTAATTTAAAATTTATAGCAATTTGGAGGGAGGGGGTTAATTTTCTCCATTTCAGGGGATGCTCCTGCCCTCCTCAGCAGCCTCCTGCCTTTCCAAACTGACACAGGGGCTATCAGTGAACCCAGCCCTGCCCCAGGGGGTTTTACCATTGGGGATCTCAGTGTCCAGAGCCACAGCAGTCTCGTAGGTCCAGCAGCGAGCCACGTTCCTGATTGTGTACCCGCCTCCTCCCAGCATCAGCATGGGCAGGTTAAAGCTCTTCACAAACTCCACACACTTGGCATGGCCTGCAGTGCAAAAAACAGGTCACATTCACGGTATAAATGTCAGTGTAAGAGCTGAAATGAGGGACTGCAGGCAGGCCTGGAGTCCTGCATCCCTCATTCAGGCCCTTACTAATGCTGCCCCACGTTGGGCACCACTGTAAGAGCTGAAATGAGAGATGTGGGACTCCAAGGGCTCTCCAAAATGCAGTTTATTGTATCTAAGAGTTACAGCAGTGCAGGTTTATGGGTGACAGAGCTGTGCCCACAGCTGTCAGCTCCAGCTGCAGGCAGGCCTGGAGACCCTTTGGTTTTGATTACAGTGCATTCTATATTTTTCTTTTGGTTGCAATGCATTCTATACTTTTCTTTTGGTTACAATGCATTCTATACTTTTGGTTACAATGCATTATTTACTTTTCTTTTGGTAACAATGCATTCTATACTTTTCTTTTGGTTACAATGCATTATTTACTTTTCTTTTGGTTACAATGCATTCTATACTTTTCTTTTGGTTACAATGCATTATTTACTTTTCTTTGCTGAGCATCTCAATACAGCAGAACCAATCTACACCTTAACTGTTACCTACAGCCTATCATAACTACTGTAATTACCATATTCATGTTCTCCAATCACTAAAAATCAGTGCATTACAGTTTAAGCTAGAAGCTGTTTTTCAGTTTTCTTGCAGTGGAAAATTCTGAGACCTTTTTTCTACTTGCCATATCAGCAGGCTTGTTTGCCTGTCCTACCTTCTTGCTTGGTAAAACCATCTCCTTGTTTGAGGTGAGTTTATCCATAAAAACCCCTTCTCACTAACACACCCTTTGCCTCCTTGGTTATCCAGTAATGGCTCAGCAATTCTTTTCTTCTAGATCAAAACTTGCTTCCATCTCTATTCCTTCATCAAACTCTACATTTCACAATCTTTCTGCTAAGCACACATATCTGTGAGACTTTCCTGTCGAACTTTCATCCTTCCCAACACGCCAGCTTTCCCATGGAATTCCTGCTGAGCAGTTCAGCTCCTACCTTTGATGGTGAGGTTGAAGCAGCCCAGCCTGTCCCCAGACAGGGAATCAGAGCCACACTGCAGGACAACAGCGCTGGGCTGGAACGTCTCCATCACCTTGGAGATCACCTAAAAACAAAAGCTCTGTCACCTCCCTGCCCACAGGCCACTGTCACAGCAGCACAGTGACAGCCAGGCACATGGAGCCATTTTTGGGGGATCCACAAAGCTCCAGCCCCAAGGGTTTGACTCTGGATGTCCCCACAAACCAGGGGGGCTCAATCCTTGCATTGAAACCCTACATGCTCCTCATGGAGAGCTCATGGACCCTGCTCAGCTCTGGGCTTTTCCCAGCACAATTCCATCCCCAGCACAATTCCATTCCCAGCACAATTCCATCCCCATCAGAATTCCCAGCACAATTCCATCCCCAGCACAATTCCCATGACAATTCCAATCCCAGCACAATTCCATCCTCAGCACAATTCCCATCACAATTCCATCCCCATTACAATTCCACCCCCAGCACAATTCCCAGCACAATTCCACCCCCAGCACAATTCCAACCACAATTCCCAGCACAATTCCAATCCCAGCACCATTCCCACCACAATTCCCAGCACAATTCCACCCCCAGCACAATTCCAACCACAATTCCCAGCACAATTCCACCCCCAGCACAATTCCAACCACAATTCCCAGCACAATTTCAATCCCAGCACAATCCCCAGCACAATTCCATCTCCAGCACAATCCCCAGCACAATTCCAATCCCAGCACCATTCCCAGCACAATTCCCACCACAATTCCATCTCCACCAAATCCCATCCCCAGCCAACACTGGTTCTCTCACACCCAGGAGCTCCCACACAGACCCCGACTGCTCAGTGAGAACAGATCCCTTGGTGAATCTTGTCCCATTAAAAAAAAAAAATCCCACAAAAACTCAATAAAATTCCCTAAAGAATGGCCCTGAGGACAAAGTGGCACCACAGAGGATCCCTGAGCAGAGGAGGTTCCACTCACAGGTTTGAAAATGGCTTCGTAGGACTCGTCGTCGATGCCGTCCCGCAGCGGGTAATTCACAGCGTAGTACTTCCCTTTGCCTGCCCCAATGTCCTGTGGGGTGGGAGAGCAGAACAGAGCTCACCAAAAACCCCAATCCTGCCCCAAACTGGGAAAGGAAGCTTGGAACCCAGTCAAATCCAGAGCAATTAATATTGTTAAATATTAACGATTTACTGCAGACATGAACAGCGGCGCGCTGGGCTGGGCAGAGCAGTCGCTGAATTTATTCAGTCACTGAATTCTACTTTCAAATCAAAATAAAATAAATAAAAATAAAATATTCTGCACTAAAATATTATATATTTTAACATTTATCACTCTCACAGACAAGTGGTTTATTAAAAATAGTTATTTCATTTACGGTGCAGCACCAAGATCTTGGTAGGGCTGAAAAAATACAAATCCCAAGTGAAAGATTTTATTCAGTCACTGAATTCTACTTTCAAATAAAAATAAAATATTCTACACTAAAATATTATATATTTTAATGTTTTTATCACTCTCACAGACAAGCGGTTTATAAAAATAGTTATTTCATTTATGGTGCAGCAGCAAGCTCATAGTAGGGCTGAAAAAATACAAATCCCAAGTGAAAGATGAGAAGATTTAGATTTAAAAAAATCACAATTCTTGTAAAAATCCCTTAAGAATAAGTAAAGAACCTTTCACCCCTGAGAACAGAAGTTCTGGTAATGTCACAGTCACAGGTGACACTCTGAGTCACGGCAGGAAGTGCCAATAAAACTCCACTCCCTCAGAAACCTTCACCAAGAGTTGGTGTCACCAAGTTGGGGCTGCAAAGTGACCAAAATGTCACATTTGGAGTCATTTTTGTGAGCAAAACCCCACCAGAGAGACTGAGAGCAAAGATTTGGCTTTAAAAAATGATCACCCATACCTTTGCCCTCAGAAAATGGGTGTCAAAGTGGAAAAGCTGGAAAAAAACCCAAAAAAACTGAAAAAAAAACCCAAAAAGCTGGAAAAAAAATCCCAGATTTCCTGGGAATTTGGTGGCTCTCACCCTCAGGTCCCCAGTTCCTGGGAAATATTCTCCATATTTGTGGAAGGACACGGTCATGACCCTGTCTGTGGTGTAAAAAGCCTCCTCCACCCCATCCCCGTGGTGGATGTCGATGTCAATGTACAGCACTCGCTGGTGGTACCTGGAAAAAATCAGAATTTTGGATTTATTTTAAGGAAAAAGTGACTCCAGAGCAGGGAATTCAGGGCAGGATCTACAGGGGAAGGGACAGCAGTGGGACAGAAAATAAAGTGATTTTTGCTGCTGAGTTTGTTTCAGAGTCAGCCAATAAAGAGCATTTTTATGCAGATTTTTATGCACATTTTTATGCACATTTTTCTGCCCAAGCCTCCCACAGTGAGGTTTGCCTGCAGCCAGGAGCTGTCACACAGCCATGGGTGGGACAAAGGACAGCAGCAGAAAAATGTGACATCTAAAAAGCTGCACAAATCCTCTGCCCCCTGCACTGGTGGCATTCCAAATTCCCTCTTTTATTTCAGGGGGGGCCTGAGGAGTTGGGATTGATTTATAATCCCCAATTTAGAATTTAATTAGTTTGCAATAAATAGAATATAATTTATATAATATCTATCATACTATTATAAATATTATATTTAAAATAATAGTAAAAATATCTGAATTATTTCTAACAAAGTAGATAATTATATAATAATCAGTATTATTATATATTATATATTATATATTATATATTATATATTATATATTATATATTATATGTTATATGTTATATGTTATATGTTATAATGTATTCTATATATTATTATATATTCTTCTAAATGTTATGCTATGTAATATAGGATATTATGTTATATTGTAGTATATATATTTATTATAATATATTACATTATATCACATTGTAACATATATATTATATATTACTATATATTATAGATCATATTACATAACGACATGGCTTATATTATATTATATTATATTATATTATATTATATTATATTATATTATATTATATTATATTTTGCATATTATATAGTATATAATAGATACCATGTATTATATATTACATGTGTTATATATGTTATGTGCTATATATTATGTATTATGTATTATGCATTATATATTATATATTATATATTACACATTATATATTACATATTATATATTACATATTATATATTACATATTATATATTACATATTATATATTACATATTATATATTACATATTATATATTACATATTACATTCCCAAAAAATTTAGGATTTTTTTCCCCCCAAATCCCTTTGGGAAAGAGGGGATCAGAGCCCAAAAAAACCAGAAAAACCCCAGAATAAATGAAAAATGCTGAGGATGAGCAGTGAGGAAGAGGAGGCCGAGGGCTGCCCGTACTTGAGGAGCTCCAGGATGGCCAGCACGATGTCGTTGACGTAGCAGAACCCAGAAGCTTCTGATTTCTTGGCGTGGTGGAGCCCTCCAGCCCAGTTCACTGCAATGTCTGTCTGCTGCTTGTTCAGCTTCACTGCACTGGCTGGGGGAGAAATCCCACACGGGTTAAGGCAGGAGGGAAAACCTCAAATAGAGCCTGGGGTGAAGCTCCAGCTCCTCCCTGGGGTTTTGGGGGGCTCCCGCTCCAGGGTGTTCCCACAAAAAAAGAGAGAATAGGAAATATTTCTTATCCCTTCCCATTTTTGCCTCAGAGCAGGAAAACCCCACAAACCCAGCTGGGGTCACACTGGAGGCAATCTGGGTTTCTCAGAGCAGAGCAAGGTTTGAGGAGGAAATCCCACACAGGTTAAAGCAGGAGGGAAAAATCTCAAACAGAGCCTGAGGTTGAAGCTCCAGCTCCTCCCAGGGGTTTTTGGGGGGTTCCCGCTCCAGGGTGTCTCTACAAATCAAGGGAAAATGGGAATATTTCTCATCTCTACCCACTTTTCCCTCAGACCAGGAAAATCCCACAAACCCAGCTGGGGTCACACTGGAAATAATCTGGGTTTCTCAGAGCCCTGAACAGAGCAAGGTTTGAGGAGGAAATCCCACACAGGTTAAGGCAGGAGGGAAAAACTTCAAACACAGCCTGAGGTTGAAGCTCCAGCTCCTCCCTGGGGTTTTTGGGGGCTCCTGCTGCAGGGTCTGACTCTGGATGTCCCCAGAAATCAAAGGGAAATGGCAAATATTTCTCATCTTTTTTCCCAGTTTTGACTGGGAAAAAAGGGTTTGATCCTGGGTGCCCTCATAAACCAGAGGAATAGGAAATATTTCTCATCCCTTCCCACTTTTCCCTCAGAGCAGGAAAACCCCACAAACCAGCACCCAGCTGGGGTCACTCTGTGCTTTCTCAGAGCCCTGAACAGAGCAAGGTTTGAGCTGAGCTATGTTCAGCTCACTGAGTGAAAATGCACCCAGAGGAATTCTCCTCCCACCAACTTTCTGCACGTCCTGCAACCTGCCAGGATCCCAAAAATCAGAAATGGAGTGGAATTGTGCAGCCCTGGGAGCAGAGAGAGCACAGAGCTGCCTCAGCAGCTGCTGCAGGCACAGGAAATCCAGGCTGGAGGTGTCACTGTGGCAGCAGCAGCCACAGAGCTCTCGGGCTGTGCACACAAACAGCTCTGCTGTGAGAAAATAAAAAAACATTTCAATGTTCCAGCTCTCAAACCTCTCAGTTTCTGCTTTGCCTCATGTCCAGAGTTGGTGGTTTTTTTAAAAAACAGCACCTAAACCAGTCTGGTTTTTCCTTTTCAGGTTGTGCCTGCTCAGGGTGAGACTTTTACAACTTTTATTTAAATGTAAAGCTCAGGTTGGATTTTTTTTTTTTATGTTGTGGTTTTGTTTCAACTCTTATTTTTTAACTCATTGCTGTTGTTACAAAGCCACTCATTCCTTCAGTGAGGTAACCTAAAATAATGATTAATATATGGAAAAGGATTCAACAGGCAAAGCCTGGATTTCATTATTAAATCAGCAATAGAGACAGAATATAAAACACAATAAAAAATACAAAAAATTTGTGATCTCACCAACAGAGCCTCCAGCAGAGAGCTGACAGAACTCAAAGAGCCCATCAAACACAGGGCAGTCCTCCCCTACATTAACTGGAAGAGAATGGAAAAGAATTATTAAAACAAAAGCAATAAAATCAGAATTTTACAGCAACATTTGGATTTGTGAAATGGCCAGAAGTGTTAAACAAAACGCTGAGATCAAATGATGCAATGGAAATGTGTGGCTGACACTTTGCACACTCCTTTGACTTCACATCACACAGCTCTGGGTTCTCAGCACAACTGGAGTTTCAGCCTCAATCAATTGTTGCTGTAATTAATTCCACTATTAAAAATAATCACTCATTACAAGAAATTAAACTTCAGGCCCTTTGATTTTGCTCTGGCATGCAAAAATGGAATTAGAGACTGCTCATTCCCATTCCAGCAGGTTTTGTTGAAAAGCTCTGTCCTTTGCATGTTTCATTTTCACATTTTGGCTTTTTTCAGGAATAAAACCAGCAGAGAAAACCCTGAGCACCAGAGAGAGCTGAGTGTTCATGAGCTGTGGCTGCTCCAGGGGTAAACAGGTCACTTTGGGTAAAAATTCCATTTTTGCTGGCTGTCATTTGGTGGATTAAAGGATATCATGGGCTGGGGGAAGGCTTTCAGTGTGTATTAATCACAAACCTTGTGCAGAAATATCTGTCCCCTTCAGCTCTCAGGGGCTTTCCAAGAGTGAAATGTTCTTTAAATGAAGCTTGAGCTCTCCCCACTGGTTGTCAGAAATTTATTTTGCCATAAAAACATCATTCAGAGTGGCTGAGACACCAAATCCAGGGTTTTGGAACCATTAAAGAGATTTTCCATGGATTGGAGAGGTTGGAACAAGAAATTAACCCACAAAATCATCAGATATTGATGAATGTCTCACCCTGCCCCTTTCCAGGCTGCCAGTGCCCTGAAAATCCTTCAGATTTGGGGTAGAATTGAGGATTAGGGGCTTTTTAATTTCTGGTTTTAAATTTGCTGGTTTTAAAGCAACAAATTTGGGTTTGGGGTTTTTTTTAATTTGCTGGTTTTAAACCAACAAATTTGGGTTTTGGGGTTTTCTTATTTTGCTGGTTTTAAACCAATTCTTCTGGCTGAAGATGAGCACTGACACAAAATCCACACAGGTCAGAAATGGGAAAATTCTGTCATCTCCAAGCCAGGAAAGGAATTTAGGCAACAAAAAAACCCCAAAACACAACCAGGTCAAAGGATTTCACTCAGCTCCCTTAGCTTGAGAGTGGGATGTGGTTTTAAGTTCTTGATTCATCAGAAAAATGCAAAAAAAAAGCAAAGTCAGGAGAATGAAAGCTGATAGAAGTTTGGGATAAAATCCCAGGTTTTCACTCACATCTCTGCATCTGCTTGCTGTACTCAGACATGTTGTCAGGGCGGATGGACCTGAGGAATTTGATGTAATCATCACTGTGGTACTTGGTCATCTCCTCTGCATTGGCCTTGTGGGGACGCTGCAAGGACACCAACACAGCTTTGGGATTTATTCCCTCCCCAATTCCCATTTCCAGTCCCACATTTCCCCCCAGGAACTGGGAAAAATCTGAATTCGAAAGGGAAAAATGGCATTGTTGGCGAGTTACATAGGGAGATGTGGGAATAAATTGAATTTCAAGGATGAAAATCAGTTTTGCAGTCTGCAAAACCTCTCTGAAGCACAGAACCCCTCACTTCACCACAGAGAAAAACCAGAAATACATAAAAACAACTGAGTGGGGTTTATCCCTTTCCTCTCAGAGAAAAGCTCCACAATTAAAGCCTAAAATATCAATTATGGCATGAAATAATGAGCTTACATAGATCTCCATCTTCCTGTAGAGCCCATAGTTGAGCAGCAGGTTGTGGGTCATGCGGATCCTGTGGGGTTTCATGGGATGTCCTTGGCCATAATAATAATTCCCAACATCCCCTGCAAGCAGAAAGGAGTTTGTGTCAGCAATTCCTGCACAGGGAACCATCAGCTCCTGTGGGATTTATTTCTCATCCAGCAGTGGCTGGGATCTCCCACCAGGGAAATCCATGGATTTAGGGTTCATAGTGAAATTTGAGACAGGGAATTTGCGATGCCACCCTCAAATTTGAGACAGGAATTTGGAATGCCACCAGTGGAAAGGAGCTGGAATTGGGTCAGTGCTGCTGGATCATCTCCCAACCCAAACCATTCCATGGCTCCCAACCCAAACCATTCCATGGCTCCCAACCCAAACCATTCCATGGCCACAGAATCTCCAGGATTGGCACAGGGAAATCCATGGATTCAGGGTTCATACTGAAATTTGAGACAGGAATTTGGAATGCCACCAGTGGAAAGGAGCTGGAATTGGGTCAGTGCTGCTGGATCATCTCTCAGTCCAAACCATTCCATGGCTGTGGCAAAGGAAGATCTCCAAGACTGGCACAGGGAAATCCACGGATTTAGGGTTCATACTGAAATTTGAGACAGGGAATTTGCAATGCCACCAGTGGAAAGGAGCTGGAATTGGATCCAGTGCTGCTGGATCATCTCCCAACCCAAACCATTCCATGGCCACAGAATCTCCAGGATTGGCACAGGGATAACCATGGATTTAGGGTTCATCCTCAAATTTCAGACAGGGAATTTGCAATGCCACCAGTGGAAGGTGTCCCTGCCCTTGGAAAAGGGCTGAAATTTGGATCATTGATGCTGGATCATCTCCCAACCTAAACTATTCCATGGATGTGGGAGTAGAGGAGGAATCTCCAAGATTGGCACAGGGAAATCCATGGATTCAGGGTCCATCCTCAAATTTGAGACAGGAATTTGCAATGCCACCAGTCCTTGGAAAGGGGCTGGAATTGGATCCTTGAGGCTGGATTATGTCCCAACCCAACCCCAACCCCAAACCATTCCATGGCTGTGGCAGTAGAGAGGAAGAATCTCCAAGATTGGCACAGGGATATCCATGGATTCAGGGCTCCTCCAGAAATCTGAGACAAATTTGGAATTCCATCCTCAAATTTGAGAAAAGAGAATTTGGAATGTCACCAGTCCTTGGAAAGGAGCTGGAATTGGATCAGTGCTGCTGGATCATCTCCCAACCCAAACCATTCCATGGCTGTGGCAAAGGAAGATCTCCAAGACTGGCACAGGGACCTCCATGGATTCAGGGTTCATCCTCAAATTTGAGACAGGAATTTGGAATGCCACCAGTGCAAGGTGCCCAAAAATCCAGCAGGGAGGTGGGGATGGATTCAAAGCAGAGAGGTTAAAACAGGGACAGAGCCTGAGGTGAAGCTCCAGCCCCTCCCTGGGGTTTTTGGGGGACCCACAAAGCTCCAGCCCAAGGGTTTGACTCTGGATGCCCCCACAAAGGGACATTTCCTTGGAAAGGGGCTGGGATTGGATCAGTGCTGCTGCATCCATGGATCCAGGCTTCACTCTCAAATTTCAGACAGGGAATTTGGAATGCCACCAGTGGAAGGTGTCCCTGCCTTTGGAAAGGGGCTGGAATTGGATCCTTGCTGCTGCATCATGTCCCAACCCAAACCATTCCATGGCTGTGGCTGTGCAGAGGAGGAACCACCCACATTTGGGGTCAGAGGAGCTCAGGGTCAGTGCCAGGGATGTTCTCCCCAAACTGGGGTCAGTCCCAGGGCTGTCTCCCAGCTTTGGGCTCAGTCCCAGGGATGTCTCCCAGATTTGGGCTCAGTCCCAGGGCTGTCTCCCAGCTTTGGGCTCAGTCCCAGGGATGTCTCCCAGATTTGGGGTCAGTCCCAGGGCTGTCTCCCAGCTTTGGGGTCAGTCCCAAGGATGTTTCCCAGCTTTGGGGTCAGTCCCAGGGCTGTCTCCCAGATTTGGGGTCAGTCCCAGGGCTGTTTCCCAGATCTGGGGTCAGTCCCAGGGCTGTTTTCCCAGATTTGGGGTCAGAGGAACCCAAGGCTCAGTCCGAGGGCTGTTTCCCAGATTTGGGGTCAGTCCCAGGGATGTCTCCCAGATTTGGGGTCAGTCCCAGGGATGTTTACCAGCTTTGGGGTCAGTCCCAAGGATGTTTCCCAGCTTTGGGGTCAGTCCCAGGGCTGTTTCCCAGATTTGGGGTCAGTCCCAAGGATGTTTCCCAGATTTGGGGTCAGTCCCAAGGATGTTTCCCAGCTTTGGGGTCAGTCCCAAGGCTGTTTCCCAGCTTTGGGGTCAGTCCCAGGGCTGTTTCCCAGCTTTGGGGTCAGTCCCAGGGCTGTTTCCCAGCTTTGGGGTCAGTCCCAGGGCTGTTTCCCAGCTTTGGGGTCAGTCCCAGGGCTGTTTCCCAGATCTGGGGTCAGTCCCAGGGATGTTTCCCAGATCTGGGGTCAGTCCCAAGACTGTTTCCCAGCTTTGGGGTCAGTCCCAAGATTGTCTCCCAGATTTGGGGTCAGTCCCAAGGATGTTTCCCAGCTTTGGGGTCAGTCCCAGGGATGTTTTCCCAGATTTGGGGTCAGTCCCAGGGCTGTTTACCAGATTTGGGGTCAGTGCCTGCTTTCACACCTCCACTCCTCTTTTCACCCCTTTTTATCCCTCCCAATCCCCCAGCAATTCTTTTCTAGGACCAAAATCCCCTCCCCACATGGATTTCCTGCTCCAAACTGAAAAATGGGATTTTTACCCCCACTCATTTCCCTGCAATTCCCCCAAATTTCCCTTGCAGATCCCACATTTGGCTGCAGGGAGCAGGAATCTCTCTGTCCCAAGGCTCATTTTCCTGGGCAAGCAGAGCAAGCTGCTCCTGCTCCAATCCGGTCTGGCCAGTGACTCAGAGAGCAAAATTAATATTTAAATTAATATTTAAATTAATATTTAAATTAATATTTAAATTAATATTTCATCAGCACAAGCAGCTTTTTTCCTCCTCTGGAAATTTTCAGGATTTTCAGTGGATCTATTTTCAAAAGATGGCAGAATTGCAAATCCCCCATTGCAAACCTGCTGCTGGAATTTACCTGGCTGTTCTTTCATTAAATATATATTTTTTTAAATTAAAAATATTTTCCCCATTGAAAATAATTCAATTTTCTGAAATTTTGCCAATCCACGCTGCCACTTTCAGGGATGGATTTTTCCACCTCAAAAATCAAAAATTTGTGGAACTTTCAATAAATATTTGAGGCTCTGAGGAGAAAACAGAACTCAGTGAAGCTTTTAAAAATCCCAATTTTAAATGGGTTAAACCTGAACTCGTGTTCCCTGGGGATCCCTGAATTTTTTTTAAATTAAATCCATTTTTCCCCCATTGAAAATAATTCAATTCTCTGAAATTTTTCCAGTTTTCAGGGATGGATTTTGCCACCTCAAAAATCAAAAATCTGAGGAACTTTCAAGAAATATTTGAGGCTCTGCAGAGGAAATAGAAGCACGGAACTAAGTGAAGCTTTTAAAAATCCCCATTTAAAATTTAAAAGCAAAAAACCTTAATTAAAAAAAAAAAGAAATAAAATTTAAAGATTTAAAAGGCACTAAAATTAACAAATTTTTTAAAAAACCTCACCACAAAATGTGGAAGCCAAATTTGTGAAATTTTTGTGCAGCAAAGACCTGCAGGGCAGCAGCAGCATTTCAAACAAAACAAATGCTCTTATTTCATATTTCATGTTCATCTTATTATTTCTTATTTCATGTTTCAGATGGAATTAAATGCCTTTAAAAATCAGAAACCAGCAGGGCTGAAAATCTCACAGCTGAGGGGAAAAATCACATTTTAGAGGGAAAAAAATCACATTTTTAGAGAGGAAAAATCACATTTTTAGAGAGGAAAAATCACATTTTTAGAGGGGAAAGATAGGATAGGATTTGGAAAAGCCTCCTGCACTTCCTTAGAGAGGGAAGAAGCAGCAAGAAGTTGTTTTTATTCGATTTCAGAGAATTGCACAAGGTCTGGGACACAAGGGGAGCAGGGAAGGGAGAGGGGCGGGACTGGGAGCCCACAGGACACCCAGGGAAGGCTTTGGGGAAGGGTTTGGGATTTTTTCTGCAGCCCCAAAAGCTCCCAGAGCTGACGGAGGTTCCTGGACCCTGATCTTCCCCCAGTCTCTAAAATAAAATCCTCCCATTTCCCCATCCCATCTCCTTGATCTTCCCCCAAATCCCAAAATCCTCACATTTCTCCATCCCCCAGATCTTCCTCCAAATCCCAGATCCCATTTCCCCATCCCATCTCCCTGATCTTCCCCCAAATCCCCAAATCCTCAATTTCTCCATTCCCCTGATCTTCCTCCCAATCCCATTTCCCCACCCCACCCCTCTGATCTTCCTCCAGATCTCCCCAATTTCCCCATCCCCTGATCTTCCCCCAATCCCAAAATCCCAACATTTCCCCATCCCAGCCCCCCGCCCCGATCTTCCCCTAAATTCCCAGATCTCCACATTCCCTCATCCCCCTGTTCTTCCCCCAATTTCCCAAATCCTCCCACTTCCCCATCCCACTCCTCTGATCTTCCCCCAAATCCCAAAATCCCAACATTTCCTCATCCCCTGAACTTTCCCCAATCTTCCAAATCCCTACATTTCCTCACCCCATTGCCCTGATCTTCCCCCAAATCCCCACATTTCCTCACTCCCCTGATCTTCCCCCAGATCTTCCTCCAAATCCCCTGATCTTGCCCTAAATCTCCCAATTCCCCCATCCCACCCCCTCATCTTCCCCCCCTCACCCCATTCTCCCCACACGCTTCCTACACCCCTCAACCCCATTAAAAACCCCACAACACCCCTGCTCTCACACCCTGACCTCCCCTGCCCATCAACACCCCCAATACCCATCCCCACAACCTTTAAACCCCCCCTCACCTCCATGACCCCAAAGATCCCCCATTCTCCCCCTCTTATCCCACCCCCAGCACCCCCATCCTCCCCCAGTGACCCCATTGCCCTCATCCCCCTCCCCATTCCCCCTCAGCGACCCCTCACACCCACCCCCCCCATTCTCCCCTCACCCCTCAACCCCGCCCCCTCAGCCCCCCGCTGCCCCCCGCTCCAGGACGGCTCCCCCGCGGCTCGGCGGCCCCGGCGGGTGCCCGCAGCCCCTCACCATCGTAGTAGTAGCAGACTTTGCGCTTCGTGCCCTGCGTCAGCGCCATTTTCCTGCCTCCCCTCACAGCGCCCGACCCGCCGCCGCGCCGCGCAACCAACCCTGCCCGCCCCGGGCCCGCGGCCCCGCCTCCCGCGCTGTTCTGTCCAATCGCAGCTCTCCGTTCCGCCCCCTCCCGCCCGCTGACCAATCGCAAGCCGCAGCGGCACCTAGCAAGTTAGGCTGAGCGCCGGGGGAGCTTGGGCTGTACCACTGTGCGGAGAACAGGGGGGGGGAGGATGTACCATCGCTGAGGGGGGTCCAGGTGGGCGGGGAGGAACCATTCCCTGAGTGGGGGGGTTAAGGGGGGCTCAACCATCCCTGGGGAGGGGGGACCCCAGGGCAGGGGGTGGGCGAGGGAGGGTCTGGGGGGGCTCCCAGGGCTCCGGTGGGGTCAGAGGGGTCCCGGGGGGGTCCCAGGGGCTCCTCGGGGTGTGTTGGTGCGAGTGGGGTCCGTGTACCCCCAATGGGGTCCGTGCGCCGCGGGCATCACCCCACATCACCCTCCCCATGGCAGCCCGGCCCTGTGAGGCCCCCGCCGCTGCAAACGCCTTTATTTCCCCAAAATTATTGCGGGAGAGGTGCTGCAAACACCCTGAGGGGGAGAGGGAGCGTCCCACAGCCGCGGGGTGCAGTGGGCAGCGCTGCTGAGGGGGCTCCTGCCATCACTGAGGGGTGAGGGGGGCACAGGGCGGGCTGAGGGGAGCCCTGAGGGGCTGGGGCCGGAATGTGCCCCAGGGAAGGGCAGGGACAGCAGGGTGGGCTCCGGACAGCAGGGTGGGCACCCTCTGGGTACCTCTGCCATCCCTCAGCGCTTGGGGGTCCGCTCTGGGTATTACCGGGGGGTGAAGGGGGCACAGAGCGGGCTGAGGGGAGCCCTGAGGGGCTGGGGCCGTGATGGGAGCCCTGAGGGGCCAGAGCCTGGATATACCCCTGGGAAGAGCAAGGACAGCAGGGTGGGCACCCTCTGGGCACCTCTGCCATCCCTTAGGATTTGGGGGGGTCTGCTCTGACCATCCCCAGGGGGTGAAGGGGGCACAGAGCGGGCTGAGGGGAGCCCTGAGGGGCTGGGGCCTGGATGAGCCCCGTGAAGGGCAGGGACAGCAGGGTGGGCACCCTGTGCCATCCCTCAGCCCTTGTGGGTCTGCTCAGCCCCTCCTGAAAGAGTCAAATCTGCTGCTCCCAAGCTCTGGAGCGCTGCAAATGTTCACAGAGTTCACCCCCAGGCCGGGGCGGTGTCCATGGGGTCTGTGGGGACCCCCAAGGCTCAGGGCTGCTGCTGGTACTGGCCCTCGGTGGCGGTGAAGAAGTCCTCGAGGACGCTCCTGAGGAAGTCGAAGGTGGGGCGCTCCTCGGGGCTCTCCTTCCAGCACTGCCTCATCAGCTCGTACAGCTCGGGCGGGCACTGCTCGGGCTGCGGCATGCGGTACCCCCGCTCCAGGTTCTGGATCACCTCGGGGTTCGTCATGCCTGCAGGGAGGGGAACGGTGTGGGGGTCAGGGTGGGTCACCCCCGTGGTGGAGGTGACATCCTGGGGTTGGTCATCCCTGCCAGGACAGTGTCCAGGACCCAGTTTGGGTCACCTCAATGTCACAGAGACCACCCTGGTGTTGGTCACCCCTGCCAGGACCTAGGTTGGGTCACCCCCGTGGTGTTGGGTGCCACCCCAGGCTCAGTCACCTTCGCCAGGACAATGCCCAGGACTCATTTTGGGTCACCCCAGGTTTTAGGGAGCACCCCAGGCTTGGTCACCCTGGCCAGGACAATGCCCAGGACTCAAGCTGGATCATCCCAGGTTTTAGGGAGCACTCCAGGCTCAGTCACCCTTTCTAGGACAACACCCAGGACCCATTTTGGGCCACAGGGACCACTCCAGGATTGGTTATTCCTGCCAGGACAATGCCCAGGACCAAGTTTGGGTCACCCCAGGTTTTAGGGACCACCCCAGGACTGGTCATTCCTGCCAGGACAATGCCCAGGACCCAATTTGGGTGGCAAAGACCACTCCAGGCTCAGTCACCCTTTTCAAGACAACACCCAGGACCCATTTTGGATCACAGGGACCACTCCAGGATTGGTTATTCCTGCCAGGACAATGTCCAGGACCAAGTTTGGGTGTCAGGGACCCCCCCTAAGGTTGGTCACCCCTGCCAGGACAATGCCCAGGACGCAGTTTAGGTCACCCCGAGTTTTAGGGAGCACCCCAGGCTCAGCCACCCTTGCCAGGGCAACACCCAGGACCCCTTTTGGGCCACAGGGACCACCCCAGGCTCTGTCACCTTTGCCAAGACAATGCCCAGGACTCATTTTGGGTCACCCCAAGTTTTAGGGAGCACCTCAGGCTTGGTCACCCTGTCCAGGACAATGCCCAGGACTTATTTTGGGTCACCCCAGGTTTTAAGGACCACCCTAGGACTGGTCATTTCTGCCAGGACAATGCCCAGGACCCACTTTGGGTGGCAGGGACCACCCCAGGCTCGGCCACCCTTGCCAGTACAACACCCAGGACCCATTTTGGGTGGCAGGGACCACCCTGGCGTCTGTCACCCTTGCCAGGACAATGCCCAGGACCCAATCTGGGTCACAGCTGCCACCCCACCCTCCCAAACCCCGCGTGGGGGGCACCTCCCAGCCCCCGAACCCCTCCGCAGGTGCCCGGTGCGGCCCCTTTGGGCAGCGAGCCAGGCTGGCAGCGGCGTGCGTGCAGCGCTGCATGTTCACCCACAGACACACACCCACAGCCACACCCACAGACAGACACACAGACACACCCACAGACAGACACACAGACACGGCGAGGGCGTGCCAGCCCC
This sequence comes from Passerculus sandwichensis, assembly GCA_031885435.1. Taxonomy (NCBI): domain Eukaryota; kingdom Metazoa; phylum Chordata; class Aves; order Passeriformes; family Passerellidae; genus Passerculus; species Passerculus sandwichensis. The sequence continues at coordinate 1,983,296 of CM063159.1, read as the reverse complement.
GCGGCCGCCCCAGGACCCCGACCTGGGTAGGGGATGCGGCCGTAGGTGACGATCTCGGTGAGCAGGATGCCGAAGGACCACACGTCCGACTTGATGGTGAACGTGCCGTAGTTGATGGCCTCGGGCGCCGTCCACTTAATGGGGAATTTGGCTCCTGCGAAGCGGAGAAAAGGGAAGGGAGGGGATGAAGAGCCCTGGCTGAGCTGGAATCGCGGCGTTAATCCCTGGGGACTGTCCCCAGCCGGGCTCTGTCGCTGCCTGGGGACAGCCTGGCTTTGGTGGCAGCCACACAAAGCAGGAGCCCCGCTCCAGCTGCGGGGAGCGAGATGGAAAAGGGAAAAACATCCTTGAACCGCTCCCCGGAACTCCAGGGTCCCCGTCCCGCTGTCCCCAAGCTCCCCGGAGCTCCAGAGTCCCTGTCCCCATGTCCCCAAGCCCTGTGACGGCTCCTCGGAGCTCCAGAGTCCCTGTCTCAATGTCCCCAAGCCCTGTGACGGCTCCCTGGAGCTCCAGAGTCCCTGTCCCGATGTCCCCAAGCCCTGTGGCAGCTCCCCGGAGCTCCAGGTCTCTGTCCCGATGTCCCCAAGCCCTGTGACGGCTCCCTGGAGCTCCAGGGTCCCTGTCCCGCTGTCCCGGAGCTGCAGGGTCCCTGTCCCCATGTCCCCAAGCCCTGTGGCAGCTCCCTGGAGCTCCAGGGTCCCTGTCCCTATGTCCGGAGCTGCAGGGTCCCTGTCCCCATGTCCCCAAGCCCTGTGGCAGCTCCCTGGAGCTCCAGGGTCCCTGTCCCGATGTCCCCAAGCCCTGTGACCCCTGGCAGGGCGGGCTCACCCTCCCGAGCCGTGTACTCGTTGTCCTCGATGAGCCGGGCCAGCCCGAAATCGGCGATTTTGCAGCACAGAGTGTCCGACACCAGGATGTTGGCGGCCCTCAGGTCCCTGTGGATGTAATTCTTGGCCTCGATGAAAGCCATGCCTTCAGCGATCTGGGGTTTGGGATTATTAATTAATTGCTGTCGTTAATTAGCGGCTCCAGCCCCGCAGAGCTCTCCCAGCTCCATCCCCAGCTCTCTGCTCCCCCCTCACCTGAGCTGCCATGTCCAGGAGTTTGTTGATGCTGAGCTTGACTCCTTCCGAGGTCTTGAGGAAATCCACGAGGCTGCCTGAGATGAAAGCAGCAGTTCTCAGCTCCTGGGGGGGTCACAAGGACACTGTCCCCCCCAAAAAAACTCTGGGAATGTGGCCAATGCCCAGGACCCAGTTTGGGTGGCAGGGACCACCCCAGGCTTGGTCACCTCTGCCAGGACAATGCCCAGGACCCAATTTGGGCCACAGGGACTCCCTTGAGATGTGTCACCCCAGCCAGGACAATGCCCAGAACACAATTTGGGTGGCAGAGACCACCCCAGTCTTGGTCATTCCTTCCTGGATAATGCCCAGGACTCAGTTTGGGTCACCCCAGGTTTTGGGGACCAGTCCGGGCTTGGCCACCCCTTCCAGGACAATGCTCAGGACCTACTTTGAGTCACCCACATGTTGTAGGGACCACCCTGGGTTGGTCATCCCAGCCAGGACAATGCCCAGGACCCATTTTGGGTGGCAGGGACCACCCCAGGCTCTGTCACCCCTGCCAGGACAATGCCCAGGACTTAAACTGGGCCACCCCCAGGTTTTAGGGACCAGCCTAGGCTTGGTCACCATTGCCAGGACAATGCCCAGGATCCAATTTGGGCCACAGGGACTCCCTTGAGATTTGTCACCCCTGCCAGGACAATGCCCAGGACCCATTTTGGGTGGCAGGGACCACCCCAGGCTCTGTCACCCCTGCCAGGACAATGCCCAGGACTTAAACTGGGCCACCCCCAGGTTTTAGGGACCAGCCTAGGCTTGGTCACCATTGCCAGGACAATGCCCAGGACCCACTTTGGGTCACCCACATGTTGCAGGGACCACCCTGGGGTTGGTCATTCCTTCCAAGACAATGCCCAGAATCCGATTTGGGCCACAAAGTCCCCCTAAGATTGGTCACCCTTGCCAGGACAATGCCCAGGATACATTTTGGGCCACAGGGACCACCTCAGCCTCTGTCACCCTTCCCAGGACAATGCCCAGAACCCAATTTGGGCCATAAGACCCCCCCTAAGATTGGTCACCCCTGTCAGGACAATGCCCATGACCCATTTTTTGCCACAGGGACCACCCCAGGCTCTGTCACTATTGCCAGAACAACGCCCAGAACCCAATTTGTGCCACAGGGACCACCCCAGGTTCTGTCACCATTGCCAGGACAATGCCCATGACCCATTTTGTGCCACAGGGACCATCCCAGGTTCTGTCACCATTGCCAGGACAATGCCTAGGACCCAATTTGGACCACAGGGACCTCCCTAAGATTGGTCACCCCTGCCAGGACAATGCCCATGACCCATTTTGGGTGGCTGGGACCACGCCAGTCTCTGTCACCCTTCTCAGGACAACGCCCAGCACACATCACTCTGCCAGTTTAAATGGGAATTTTCCCCAGCATGAGCTTCATCCCAAAGACCTTTCCCAACCTTCAACCCCCAGACCTCCATGGCCACATCCCCGAGGACGAGGCAGCACCTGGAGCCCCCCGGGGTGGCCTCACCCTTCTCCATGAACTCGGTGATGATGTAGATGGGCTCCTTGGTGACCACGGCGTAGAGCCGCACCAGCCGCGCGTGCTGCAGCTTCTTCATCAGGTTGGCCTCGGCCAGGAAGGCGCTGGGGGACATGCTGCCAGCCTTGAGGCACTTCACTGCCACCTTGGTGTGCCCGTTGTACAGACCTTGGGGGGAGAGTAGCAATTTTCTAGAGTACAGGTCCGTTTTGATTTAAATGAAATGTACACCTTTAAGTCTGTAGTTTGAAAACTGCAGAGTAGAAATTTTCTAGAGTAGAAATCCATTATGATTCAGGTGAAATGTACACCTTTAAGCCTGCAGTTTGAAAGCTGCAGAGTAGAAATTTTCTAGAGTAGAAATCCATTTTGATTTAAGTGAAATGTACACCTTTAAGTCTGTAGTTTGAAAACTGCACAGGAGAAATTTTCTAGAGTACAGGTCCGTTTTGATTTAAATGAAATGTACACCTTCAAGTCTGTAGTTTGAACACTGCACAGTAGGAATTTTCTAGAGTAGAGATCCGTTTTGATTGAAATGAAATGTACATCTTTGAGTTAAGTCTGTAGTTTGAAAACTATAAATGGATTTCTACTCTAGAAATTTTCAAGAGTAGAAATCCATTTTGATTTAAGTGAAATGTACACCTTTAAGCCTGTAGTTTGAAAGCTGCAGAGTAGAAATTTTCTAGAGTAGAAATCCATTTTGATTCAGGTGAAATGTGCATCTTTGAGTGAAGTCTGTACTTTGAAAACTAGAGTAGAAATTTAGAAATTTTCTTGAGTAGAAATCCATTTTGATTCAGGTGAAATGTACACCTTTAAGTCTGCAGTTTGAAAACTGCAGAGTAGAAATTTTCTAGAGTAGAAATCCATTTTGATTCAGGTGAAATGTGCATCTTTGAATTAAGTCTGTCGTTTGAAAACTATAGAGTAGAAATTTAGAAATTTTCCAGAGCAGAAATCCGTTTTGATTTAAGTGAAATTTACATCTTTGAGTTAAGTCTGAAAACTATAGAGTAGAAATTTTCTAGAGGAAAAATTAATTTTGATTTAGGTGAAATGTCCATCTTTAAGTCTGTAGTTTGAAAACTATAGAGTAGAGATTTTCTAGAGTGGAAATCCATTTTTATTTAAGTGAAATGTGTATCTTTGAGTGAAGTCTGTACTTTGAAAACTAGAGTAGAAATTTAGAAATTTTCTTGAGTAGAAATCCATTTTGATTTAGGTGAAATGTCCATCTTTAAGTCTGTAGTTTGAAAACCACAGAGCGGAAATTTTCTAGAGTGGAGATCCGTTTTGATTTAAGTGAAATATATATCTTTGAGTTACGTCAAGTCTGTAGTTTGAAAACTACAGAGTGGAAATTTTCTAGGGTAGAAATCCATTTGGATTTAAGCAAAATGTACATCTTTGAGTAAGTCTGTGGTTTGAAAACTGCAGAGTGGAAATTTTCTAGAGTAGAAATCCCTTTTAAGTGAAATGTACATCTTGGAATTGTCCGGAGTGGGAGATCCCGGCTGGAGGATCCCGCTGCTCACCCCGGTGCCTCAGTTTCCCCCTCACTCACCCATCCAGACCTCTCCGAACTGCCCCGCTCCCAGCTTCTCCACCAGCTTCAGCGACTCCCGCGGCACCTCCCACTCGTCCTGCCACCACGGCTTCTGCGGCTTCTGCGTCTGGCACGGCTTGCCCAGGCGGCAGCACAGCCCGTCGGAGCTGCCTGGGCACGGGGAGGCAGAGCTGGGCCAGTGCCGGCACCCGGCACAGCCAGGGCTGGGCTGGGGCACCAGGAGCAGCGGGTCCTGCTCATCCCATCCTGTCCCATCCCATCCCGTCCCATCCCACCCCATTCAATTCTCTTCCATTTCCATTTCATCTTGTCCCATAACCCTGCCCCATTCCATCCTGTCCTGTCTCATCCCACTCCCTTCCCATCCCATCCCACAACTTTCCTATTCCATCCCATCCCATCCCATCCCATCCCATCCCATCCCATCCCATCCCATCCCATCCCATCCCATCCCATCCCACAACTTTCCTATTCCATCCCATCCCATCCCATCTTCATCCCATCCCATTCCCATTCCCATTCCCATCCCATGGTGTTCCACTCCATCCAATTCTCCTCCATTCCCATTTCATCTTGTCCCATATTGTCCTGTCCCATCCCATCCTGTCCCTATCCCATCCTATTCCCATTTCATCTTGTCCCATAACACCCTGCCTCATTCCATCCTGTCCTGTCCCATCCCACAACTTTCCTATCCCATCTTATCCCATTCCATCCTGTTTGGTGCCATCCCCTCCAATCCTATCCCATCCCACCCCATCCCGTTCCATTCCCATTTCATCATGTTCTACTCCATCCAATTCTCTCCCATTCCCATTTAATTTCATCCCATAACACCCTGCCCCATTCCATCCTGTCCTGTTCCATCCCACAACTGTTCCATCCCATCCCCACCCCATCCTATCCCATCGTGTTCCACCCCATCCAATTCTCTTCCATTCCCATTTCATCTTGTCCCATCCCATCCTGTCTCTATCCCATCCCATCTGATCTTGTCCCATTCCCATTTCATCTTGTCCCATATCATGCTGTCCCATTCCATCTTGTCCTGTCCCATCCCACAACTTTCTTAGCCCATCCTATATCATTCCCTCCTGTTTGGTGCCATCCCATCCCATCCCATCCCATTCCTATTCCATTGTGTTCTACTCCATCCAATTCTGCCCCATTCCCATTTCATCTTGTCCCATAACACCCTGCCCCATCCCATCCTGTCCTGTCTCATCCCACAACCTTCCCATCCCACAACCTTCCTATCCCATCCCATCCCATCCTGTTTGGTGCCATTCCCATCCCATCCTGTACCATCCCCCCTTATTCTCTCCTATTCCCATTTTATCCCATCCTCTTCCATTCCAATTCCATTCCATCCCACCCCATCCAATTCTCTTCCATTCCCATTTCATCTTGTCCCATATCATCCTGCCATCCCATCCCATCCCATCCCTGCCCCATTCCCATCCCTGCCTCATTCCCATCCCTGCCCCATTCCCGTCCCATTCCATTCCCATCCCATCCCTGCCCCATTCCCATCCCATCCCATCCCATCCCCATTCCCATCCCATCCCCATTCCCATCCCATCCCCATTCCCATCCCACCCCATCCCATCCCATCCCATCCCATCCCATCCCATCCCATCCCATCCCATCCTATCCCATCCCATCCCATCCCACCCCATCCCCGTTCCCGTTCCCTCTCCCCGTTCCCGTTCCCACGTGTGTAGTGCTGCACCAGCTCCCTGAGGCTGCCGAAGGGGGCGCGGGGGGAGATGTAGAAGCCGCCGTTGTCCAGGTTCCGGATCTTGTAGTGCTTCACCGTCTCTCCCTGGCTCTCGTCCAGGTCCCGCACGGACAGCGAGTACGAGCCTGGGGACAGGGACACGCGTGGGACCCCCGAGCCCTCCCGAAGCCCCCCGTGCCCCAGGGACCCACGGGTGGCACCTTTGGAGGTCTCGCTCTCGCGGATGAGGAAGGAGCCGTGGGTGTTGCCCGAGGCCAGGAGCTGCCGCTCGGCATCCTTGCGGCTGATGTTCTTGAAGAACCACCTGGAGACACAGGGCAGGGTCAGGGCACAGGGGAACCGGCACTGGGGATTTGTGGGGTGCTGTGGGGTCCTTCCCTGAGATCAGATCCCACTGGGACATATCCGTGGATCCATCCATCCATGGAGAAATCCATCCATCATCTATCATCCATCCATCATGGATCCATCTCTCCATGGATCTGTCCATCCATCCATCATCCATCTCTTCATGGATCCATCCATCCGTCCATCCATTATGGATCCATCCATCCATCCATCCATCCATCCATCCATCCATGGATGCATTCATCATCCATCATCAATCCATCCATCCATCCATCCCTGGACGCATCCATCCCATCCATGGATCCTTCCATTAATCCATTAATCCATCCATCCATCCATGGAATCATCCATCCATGGATCCATCCATCCATCCATGGATCCATCCATCCATCCATGGATCCATCCATCCATCCATGGATCCATCCATCCATCCATCCATCCATCATCCATTCATCCATCCATCCATCATCAATCCATCCATCATCCATCCATCCATCAATCCATCCATCCATCCATCAATCCATCCATCATCCATCCATCCATCCCCCTCTCCCTCCCCACTCACGGCTCGGGCTCCAGGCTGTTCACCAAGGCCACGAAGTTGTGTGGGATCAGCCCCTCCTGGCCCGTGGTGAGCGACTGCGCCTTCCACCACTCCCCGTTCCTGCAGGGACAGAGCTCAGTGAGACCCCAGACCCTCAATGAGCCCCCCAGGCCCTCAGTGAGACCACCCAGCCCCTCTGGGGTTCCTCACTCTTGCAGCACTCGCAGCTTCTCCCCCTTGCGCAGCCCCAGGTCCCCGTCGTGCTTGGGCTCGTAGTTGTAGAGGGCCACCACCAGCTTCTCTGTGGGGACAAGAGCAGGGACAGGGTGGCAGTGACCGCTCTGGGGGTGGCAGAGCCCTCCCCAGGCCACAGCCAGGCCTCACCTTGCATGGGGGAGCACGGAGGTGACAAGGACTCGTAGGACACCAGGGGGTCTCGCACCTCGGAGCCGTTGCGGATCAGCCTCTGCCAGGGGACAGGAGCTGATGAGCCCCCAGTTTGTGGGGCTTGGGCACCTCTGGGGGGGTTTGGGCACCTCTGGGGATGTTTGGGCACGGGGATTGGGGTCTGTCACCCCTGCTCACCTGGCGCTTGCTGTCGGGCTCGATGGGGTAGTTGCAGTGCTCACAGATGTCGATGTTCTCAATCCAGTCCTCGTCATAGTCCGAGCTGCAGCAGCAGCCCATGGTGGCTGTGGGGGACACAGGTGACACAGGGCAACCCCATTGCTGGCTCTCCTCATGCTCCAGTGCATCCTCATTCCATCCATCCATCCATCATCCATCCATCCATCCATCCATCATCCATCATCCATCCATCCATCCATCATCCATCCATCCATCCATCCATCCATCATCCATCCATCCATCCATCCATCCATCCATCCATCCATCATCCATCCATCCATCCATCATCCATCCATCCATCCGTCCATCCATCCATCATCCATCCATCCATCCATCCATCCATCCATCCATCATCCATCCATCCATCCATCCATCCATCCATCCATCCATCATCCATCCATCCATCCATCCATCCATCCATCATCCATCCATCCATCCATCATCCATCCTTCCTTCCATCCATCCATCCATCCATCCATCCATCCATCCATCCATCCATCCATCCATCATCCATCCATCCATCCATCCATCCATCCATCCATCATCCATCCATCCATCCATCCCTCCCTCCATCCATCCATTTGGGCACCTCTGGCCTTGCTGAGAGTGCTGAGCATGGCATCCATCCATCCATCCATCCATCCATCCATCCATCCATCCATCCATCCATCCATCCATCCATCCATCCATCCATCCATCCATCCATCCATCCATCCATCCATCCATCCATCCATCCCAGGGACATTCCCTGACTCCCTCACCAGCCATTATTTCCTCCTAATTTATCCTGCCTCCGTTAATTAAACCACTGAAGGCAATTAGTGCCCAGCCTGAGGCTCCTCTGTGCCAGCTCCTCCCCGCCGTGCTGCTCTGGGGCTGATCCCTCTGCTCTCCCCGCACATAACAACCTCCTCATTAACATCCCATTAGCAATTAATTAGCACACTCCTGCAGCTCGCCGTTAACGAGCTCTGGCTGGGCGAGCACCTCCCCGACCCTAAAATCCCCTCACAGGTGGGTGTGGGCACATCCAAACTCCTTTTCCTACAAATTCCCGTTCTCTGCACGCCCGGCCCCGTTCCTGCTGCACGGGGACGTTCCTGAACCCCCAATCCTGCAACACCCTCGAGGCTCAGCCATGGTGACACCGGTGTGCCCACAGTGCCACCAGGGTGTGGGCACCTTTGGGAGAAGATCTGCAAACCCCACGGGCACCTCTGGCCTTCCCAAAAACACTGAGAGTGGCACAAACCCCGTGGGCACTTCTGGCATTCCTGAGAGTGCTGAGCGTGGCACAAACCCCATGGGCACCTCTGGCCTTCCCAAAAATGCTGAGCATGGCACAAATCTGGGCACCTCTGGGATTCCTGAGAGTCCTGAGCATGGCACAAACCCCACAGGCACCTCTGGGTGAGAACGCTGAGAGTGGCACAAACACCGAGGGCACCTCTGGCCTTCCCAAAAACACTGAGAGTGGCATAAACTCCACAGGCACCTCTGGCCTTCCCAAAAATGCTGAGCATGGCACAAATCTGGGCACCTCTGGGACTCCTAAAAACACTGAGCATGGCACAAACCTCGTGGGCACCTCTGGCCTTGCTGAGAGCTCTGAGCATGGCACAAACCCGGGCACCTTTGGCCTTCCCAAAAACGCTGAGAGTGGCACAAACCCCGTGGGCACCTCCGGGTGAGAACACTGAGTGTGGCACAAACACCGTGGGCACCTCTGGGTGAGAACACTGAGAGTGGCACAAACACCGTGGGCACTTCTGGCTTTCCTGAGAGTGCTGAGTGTGGCACAAACCCTGGCACCTTTGGCCTTCCCAAAAACACTGAGATTGGCGCAAATTTGGGCACCTCTGGCCTTGCTGAGAGCTCTGAGCATGGCACAAACCCCACGGGCACCTCTGAGTGAGAATGCTGAGAGTGGCACAATTCTGGGCACCTCTGGCCTTCCCAAAACGCTGAGCGTGCCACAAACCCCGGCAGCGGCTCGTGGGGCCCCGGAAATTCTCTTCTGCAGAATCCCCCACGCCCACGGCGCCAGGATTCGTCCCACGTGTGACTTCCGCAGGGTTTTGTCACCTGCAGCCAGCCCAGGTGTGTCACAGCCCCAGCTGTGCCCCCCTGACCTGGCAGCCAGTGAGAATTTGGGGTCCCCAGGGGGGGGGTTTGGGCGGCCCAAGGAGGGGTTTGGGGTCCCCAAGAAGGGTTTAAGGTTCCTAAGAAGGGTTTGGGGTCCTTAAAGAGGGTTTGGGCTCCCTGGAGAAGGTTGGGGGTCCCCAGGGATGGTTTGGGCTCCCCAAGAAGGGTTTGGGGTGCCCAGGGGGATTTGGGGTCCCCAAGAAGGGTTTGGGCTCCTTAAGGAGTGTTTGGGGTCCCCAGAGAGGGTTTAAGGTTCCTAAGAAGGGTTTGGGGTCCCTGAGGAGAGTCTGGGCTCCCCAGGGAAGGTTTGGGGTCCCCATGGAGGGTTTGGGGTCCTTAAGGAGGGTTTGGGCTCCCCAAGAAGTGTTTGGGGTCCTTAAGGAGGTTTTGGGGTCCCCAGAGAGGGTTTAAGGTTCCTAAGAAGGATTTGGGGTCCCTAAGGAGAGTCTGGGGTTCCTAAGAAGGGTTTGGGGTTCCTAAGAAGGGTGTGGGCTCCCTAGAGGAGGTTTGGGGTCCCCAGGGAGGGTTTGGGCTCCCCAAGAAGGGTTTGGAGTCCCCATAGAGGGTTTGGGGTCCTTAAGGAGAGTTTGGGGTCCCCAAGGATGGTTTGGGGTCCCCAAGGATGTTTTGGGGTCCCCAAGAAGAGTTTGGGGTCCCTAAGAAGGGTTTGGGGTCTTTAAGGAGGGTTTGGGATCCCTGAGGAGGGTTTGGGGTCCCTAAGAAGGGCTTGGGTTCCCTTTTTCAGACTCTTCCCTTACAACCCCCAGCACCACCAGGATCTACCACATCTCAGCCAGGCAGCCAGAAGAGCGAAAAATCCAAAATTCGCCAACATTTTGAGGTTTTTTTTTGAGCAGGACCCAGCTCAGGCTCAGCTTTTATCGACCAAAACAGCAGCAAAGTGCCCACATGTCATCCAGGTAACCAGAAAAGCAAAAAACAATCCAAATTTCACCAATATTTTGAGGAGTTTTCTGAGCAGAACCCAACTTAAACTCAACTTTTAGGACCAGAACAACATCAAGGTGCCCACATTTCAGCCAGGTAGCCAAGAGACCAAAAAAATCCAAAATTCGCCAACATTTTGAGGCCTTTTTTTGAGCAGAACCCAACTTAAACTCAGCTTTTAGGACCAGAACAGCATCGAAGTGCCCACATTTCTCACCCAGAGCTAAAGAACAGCTGAGAATTCCCAATTCCACCCCCGGAGGAGCTGCCCAGAGCCCCTCAAACCCCTCCAGGAGCTGTTTTTTCTGTTTTTTCCTGCCATGCTGAGCAGGGAGGTGCTGCTATTGTGATTTTTTATCTCTCCCAGCCCCAAGCCGCAGCGTAATTTCCACCTGGCAGCCGTTTCACGAGAAAAAAAAAACATCAAAAAACCAAAAAAAACCTAAAAAAAAACCAAAAAAAAGGTTGTTTGAAGTTGGTTTTTTGTTTTGCTGGTGCAACTGAATTTCTTTGTGCTGGCTGTGCCAGGTGTGTGCCCGAATTTTGGGGTTTTTTAATCTGGGTTTGGGGTCCCTGTCCCGTCCCTTTCCGTCCACGCGGCGCTGCTGGTTTGTCACCGTTGTCACCAGGGTGAGGAGGTGAAATCTGAGCTGTCCCCACGGCTGGTGGCACCCCGAGCCAGATGTGAGCCAGATGTGAGCCCTCTGGGTGGGCGGCCAGGGGTGGCACAGCCTGGCAGGGCCACCGGGGCCGTGTCCCCAAGGGTGACACTGCGGCAAAAATGGGAAATTCTGAGTGCCTGGAACCCAAACTGGGCGCCAAAAGTGGGAATTGGGCACCAAAAGTGGGAATTTCTGAGCACCCAAAGCTCCAAACTGGGTCCCAAAAATGAGAATTTCTGAGAGACTGAAGCCACAAATTGGGCACCAAAAATGAGAATTTCTGAGCCCTGACGCCCCAAATTGGGCTCCAAAAATGGGAATTTCTGAGTGCCTGGAGCCCCAAATTTGGCTCCAAAAATGGGAATTTCTGAGCACCTGAAGCCCAAACTGGGCAGTAAAAATGGGAATTGGGCACCAAAAATGGGAATTTCTGAGCGCCTGAAGCCCCAAATTTATTGGGCACCAAAAATGAGAACGTCCCAAATTTAGCACCAAAAAATGGGAATTTCTGAGAGCCTGAAGCCCCAAACTGGCCACCGTAAATCGGAACTTCTGAGAGCCTGAAACTCCAAATTTGGGACATAAAATGGGAATTTCTGAGCACCTGAAGCCCAAATTGGGCACCAAAAATGGGAGTTTCCCAAACTGGGCACCAAAAATGGGAATTTCTGCGAGCCTGTAGCTCCAAATTTGGCCCCAAAAATGGGAATCGTGCCCCAAACATGGGAACCTTTGAGTGCCTGAGGCCCCAAATCGGGCACCAAAAATGGGAATTTCTGAGGACCTGAAAGTCCAAATTGGGCACCAAAAATGGGAATTTCTGAGCACACGAACCCCAAATCGGGCACCAAAAATGGGAATTTCTGAGCACATGAACCCCAGATTGGGCACCAACCTTGAGACACTGGCACCGAGCTGCTGCCTGTCCCTCGGGCACGGCCCTGGGGACAAAACTGGAGATGGGTTTGGGGAGGGCACCGTGCCCTGGCAGGGCCCCGAGGCGGGCAGGGGACACGGGGACAGCGCCTTTGTGTCCCCAGGGATGTCCCAGAGCCCAGCCTGGCTCGGAGCGAACCCGAACCCCCATTGCCATCCCCCCCCCAGCCCCGGGCGCCCCCCAAACCCCCCGGGCCGAGCCCCCCGAACCTCCCCAGCTCTCACCTGGAGCCGCGGGGCGGGCGAGGAGCGGCCGCTGTCACTGAGCCATGTCCTGCCCTCACATCCTCCTCATCCTCGGCAGGAGCCCCCCGAGCCTTTTGGGGGGCAAAGGGGAGTCCCTCGATCCTTTTGGGGTGCAAAGGGGAGCCCCTCGATCCTTTTGGGGTGCGGAGAGGAGCACCCGGATCCTTCTGGAGCGCAGAGAGGAGTCCTTCAAACCTTATGGAGTGAAGAGCAGAGCCCCCCGGTCCCTTTGGGGTGTAAATGGGAGCCCCTCGATCCGTTTGGGGTGGAAAGGGGAGCCCCTCGATCCTTTTGAGGTGCAAAGCAGAGCCCCCCGAGCCTTTTGGGGTACGGAGAGGATCCCCCCCAAGCCAGGAGGGATGCAAAGAGGAGCCTCCCGAGCCTTTCGGGGTGCAAAGCCAAGTCCCTCAAGCCTTGTGAAGTGCCGAGAGGAGCCCCCCCAGAGCCTTATGGGGTGCGAAGAGGATCCCCCAAAAACCTCGTGGGGTGCAAAGAGGAGGCTCCCGAACTTTGTGGGGTACAAAGAGGAGCCCCCAGAACCTTGTGGGGAGCAGAGCAGAGTCCCTGAAGCGTTGTGGGGTGCGGAGAGGATCCCTTCGAGCCTTTTGGGGTGCAGAGAGGATCCCCCTGATCCTTTTGGGGTGCAGAGAGGGTGCCCCCAAGCCTTGCGGGGTGCAAAGCAGAGTTCCCCGAGCCTTTTGGGGTGCAAAGAGGAGCCCCCCGGGCCTTTTGGGGTGCAAAGCAGAGTTCCCCGAGCCTTTTGGAGTGCAAAGCGGAGCCCCCCGTGTGTTTTGGGGCGCAGAGAGGAGCCCCTGGAACCTTTTGGGATGCAGAGCGGAGTCCCCAGAGCGGAGCCCCTCGAACCTTTTGGGGTGCAGAGCGGAGTCCCCCGGATCTTTTGGGGTGCAGAGATGATTCCCCTCGAGCCGGGTGGGGAGCAAAGCGGAGTCCTTCGATCCTTTTGGGGCTCGGAGCGGAGCCCCCCGGGTGTTTTGGGGCTCGGAGCCCCCCGGGTGTTTTGGGGAGCAGCGCCCCCGGCCCGGCCGCGCCGCCGCTGTCCCCGCCTCGCTCCGGCTTCCGCCGCATGAGCGGAGCCGAGAGGAGCCCGGAGCCGCTCTCAGCTCGCCCCCGACCGCAAGAGAACGAGTGACAAACCCCGATGGCTTCCTGCCACCGCCGGGCCCCCGGCAGGGCACGCTGAGGGGGTGGCACCTGCTGCCAGCGCCCCTCTGTCCCCCTCTGTCCTTGCGCTGTCCCTGCTCCATCCCTGCGCTGTCCCTGAGCTGTCCCCTCTGTCCCTGCACTGTCCCTGCATTGTCCCCTCTGTCCCTGTGCCGTCCCCTCTGTCCCTGTGCTGTCCCCTCTATGCCAGCCTGGCCGTCCCTGCCCCACCCCAGCGTCCCCTCCTGGCACTGCCACCCTCCTCCATGTGCCTCAATGTCCCCTGGATGCTGTGGGAGGCACATGGAGGAGGGTGGCAGTGCCAGGAGGGGACACTGGGGTGGGGCAGGGACGGCCAGGCTGGCACAGAGGGGACAGAGCAGGGACAGAGCAGGGACAGAGGGGACGGCACAGGGACACAATGTCCCCTGGATGCTGTGGGACACCGCTCAGAGCCCCCTCGGGCTGCCACCACCGTGTCACCGCTGTGTCGCCACCGCGCCACGGCTGCCCTGAGGGCCGCGGTGACAAGGACCGGAGCGGAGGGGACCCGCGGTGCCCCCGGGGGGGGTGGCAGCGCTGTTTTGGGTACAACAACCACAGCGACATTGTGACATTGTGCTGGCTGCTTTGATGGGGCGGGAAGCCGCAGGCGCAGGCAGGAAGCGCAGAGGTGACAGAGCGGGGGGGATGTGGCACTTCGGGGACGCGTTCGGGCTCTGTTCGTGTCCCTGCAGGGAGGAACAGCCCCCCAAAATGATCAGAATGATCCCCGAGGCTCCCCTGGCGCTGTTCACCCGCGGTTTGTGGATTGTGGATGTCGCATCCCCGAGTGGCACCTGGAGGTGTCGCCGGCACGGAGAAAGGGCGGCAGTCACATCTGGAGGCGCCGATAAGGAAAAGCCATCGGCTCTGAGCCTCAGCTGCTTTTATTGCACCTCAGAGCCTGAACCCCACATCGCCCACCGGCCTGAACCCCCACACCCCCGGGGACAGGCCCCAAAACGCCCCGGGGGGATGGTGACACCCTGTGCCCTCGGGGATGGTGGCACTGCCATGCCTGGGGGGGATGGTGACACCCATGGGGATGGTGACACTCACAGTGCCCATGGGGATGGTGACACTCCTGTGCCCTCGGGGATGGTGACAATCCTGATGCCCTGGGTATAGTGACACACATGGGGATGGTGACACTCACAGTGCCCATGGGGATGGTGACATTCCCATGCCCTAGAGGCGATGGTGACATTCCCGTGCCCCTCAGGGATGGTGACACTCCTGTGCCCATGAGGGGATGGTGACATCCCCAATGCCCTGAGGATGGTGACACCCATGGGGATGGTGACAGTCCCATGCCCATGGGGGAATGGTGACATCCATGGGGATGGTGACATTCCCGTGTCCCAGGGGAGATGGTGACATTCCCATGCCCCTGAGTGATGGTGACATTGCTGCGCCCATGGTGATGGTGACACCCGTGGGGATGGTGACATTCCTGTGCCCGTGGGGACGGTGACATCCGTGGAGATAGTGACATTACCATGCCAGTGGGGATGGTGACACTGCCATGCCCTGGAGGCGATGGTGACATTCCTGTGCCTATGGAGATGGTGACACCCATGGAGATGGTGACATTCTGGTGCCAGTGGGGATGGTGACATTGCCGTGCCCATGGGGCAATGATGACATTCCCATGCCTTGGGGATGGTGACACCCGTGGGGATGGTGACATTGCCATACCCTGGGGGCGATGGTGACACCCGTGGGGATGGTGACATTCCCATGCCTTGGGGATGGTGACACCCATGGGGATGGTGACATTGCCATACCCTGGGGGCAGTGGTGACACCCATGGGGATGGTGACGCTCCTGTGCCCCACAGGGATGGTGAGATTCCCCTACCCCGGGCAGGGATGGTGACATCCCCGATGCCCTGGAGATGGTGACACCCATGGGGACGGTGACACTCTGGTGCCTCACAGGGATCGTGATACTCCCACGCCCATGGGGATGGTGACACCCCCGTGCCACCCCTGTGGGCAGCGTGTCCTGCCTGAGTCCCTCGGTGCCCAAACCCCGCTGGTGGCCCGGGCTCAGCACAGCGAGAAGCGGCGGGAGTTGATGTTCATGCGGGTGACCCCGATGTGCTTGAGCGGCGTGGAGAGCAGGAAGGCGGCCCTGGGCGGGATGGTGCACAGCAGATCCGAGTCTTCCTCGCAGCCCTCGAGGCCGAAGGTGGCGTCGTCCAGCATCTCCTTGTGCCGGTGGCAGGCCTGCTCCACCTTGAGCCGGTGCAGCCGCGCCCGCAGCCGCATCAGCTGCTGCGCCAGCCGCTGGTCCAGGGCCTGCATCTCCCGCTGGGGGGACAGGGAAGGGCCGTGGAGCAGCGGGATCGGTGCCCGGGCAGCGGGGATGGCGCTCGGCCAGGGCGCAAACCCCGCGATGCGCCCGCGGTGCCGGGCTGGGCACGGGCACGGCTGAGATCGTGCCCTCTGTGCCACCCCCAGAGCGGCGGGAGGGGGTGACAAGGGGGTGACCGCCACAAGGCCACCACCCTGGCAGAGCTGCGGCACCCCAGAGCGGCAAAAACCTCGGGAAAATCCAATCCCCGCACACCCAGCAGGGTTGGCAGAGATGCCCAGACCCCCTCACCCGGTCGTGCCCAGTGTCCCCACTTTTCCCTGTGCCACTCACCAGCTCCGTCCTGAGCCACTCCAGAGCCACATCCACGGTGGCAAAGCCGGTGCCACGAGGGGTCAGGGGCAGAGCTGTGACCCCCCAGAGCCGCAAAACCCTCGGGAAAATCCAATCCCTGCACACCCAGCAGGGTTGGCAGAGATGCCCAGACCCCCCAACCCAGCCGTGCCCAAGTGGGGTCGGGCACTCGGGCCCGGTGTCCCCACCACTCCCTGTCCCCGTGCCACTCCAGAGCCACCTCCACGGCGGCAAACCCGGTGCCACGAGGGGTCAGGGGCAGAGCTGTGGCACCCCAGAGCCACAAAATCCAAGCCGTGCCCACCCAGCAAGGCTGGCAGAGGAACCCAGAGTCCCTCACCCCGCCGTGTCCCCACCGCTCCCTGTCCCTGTGCCACTCACCAGCTCCGTCCTGAGCCACTCCAGAGCCGCCTCCAGGGTGGCAAAGCCACAAACGCCCCCCGGCTGCCGCTGCCGGGGGTGCGGGGGGCTCTGCCCCGGCCCGGGGGTGCCCCCGGGGGTGCCCCAGCGCTGCCCCCTCACCCGCGCCTCCCACTCCAGGTACGAGGGTCGGCGCGTCTGCAGCTTCAGCTTGGCCGCCAGCGCCTTGAGGCTCTCCAGGTTCTCCTGCTCCCAGGTGGGCTCCTCCTCGCCCAGTTCCTTGAATTTCAGCTGGCTCAGAGCCATGGTGGGACAAAACAGAGCCCGGAGCCCAAAACCGCGCTGATTCCTGTGCCCACGGGTGGATGAAGCCCCCGCCCTGCCCGTGACCAGCCTGCCCCACTCCCTGCCCCAGCTGCTCCCGGTTCCCGGCTATTTATCCGCTCCTCGAGGTCAAATCCGATGGGCAGGAATTTCCTTATGAATTTCCTTATCTAGAGGAGTATTTTTGGCTTCTTGCGTTGTTTTTCTTTTTGTTAGTTTTTTTTTTTTTTTTTTACACTTCGCTTTATTTATTTTTTTTTTCCTTTTCTTTTCTTTTCTAACATCATTGTCTCCGCCCGGGGAGGAACCTCCCCGTTCCCGGACGGAGCCGTCACCGGGCGCTGAGGAGCGGCAATGATTTAATGATGATTTAATGATGATTTAATGATTTATCCCCGGTCCCAGCCGCCCCTCCCCGCGTCTTGAGGGGGCCCCAAAAAAAAACCCGAGGAAGGAAAAAAAGAACCGGGGGGGGTGCCCGGGGGGGGCAGCCGGGGTCCCGCTCCCGGACGGGACCTTAAGGTGGAGCCGCGTCCGGGTCTGTCCCGCGTCACCTCCCCGCGCCCGCAGGGCTCCAGGGACAGCGCGGGTGGCTCGGGGGTCTCACCTGCCCGCCCTCATCCCCTCCAAGCCCCCCAGAGTATCCCCAAAATCCTCCTTGCGGTCCCCCCGCTCTGCTCCCCATTCCCGTTGTCCCCACGCGTATCCCCTCCCACGCCACCCCCTGTGTCCCCTCGCTGTGGCACCGCACGCAGGGACCCCAAACCCGACCCCAAACCCAGCAACAAACCCACCCCGGGCATCGCCGCCTCCCTCCTGCCCGGGCCACCTTAAACCCGACATCCGCCAGCCGGGCCGGGCCGGGCCGGGCCGTGCGGGGACATCGCCACCCCCCGTTCCAGCCCGAGCGCCCCAACTGCCCCTCCGCGCCCCCAAACCCCCGCCCGAGCACCCCGAGCTCCCCCGCTGCCACCCCGGGGTCCCTCCTTGCGCCCCCAATCCCCTCCCTGCGCCCTGAGCTCTTCCTTGTGCCCCCAAATCCTCTAAAATTCCCGTCTGCGCCCAAAAAAATCCTCTCCTTATGGCCGGCAGGTCCCTGTTGGCGCTCTGAGGTCCCCTGCTCGCACCTTGATTGTCCCCCCAGGTCCTGGCTTGTCCCCCCCAGGTCCCTCCCTGCTTGTCCCCCGAAGTCCCTGCTTGTCCCGGCTTGTCTGCCCAGGTCCCGGTTTGTCCCTGTTTGTCACCCCCCGGTCCCCACCTGCCACCCAGCCCGAGCAGGTAAGCAGAGGGGTGCCCGGGGCAGCAGCACCGCCACCAATCCACCCTCCTCCTCCTCCTCCTCCTCTCCTGCCCTGTCCCCAGCGCCGGGGGTGGCTTTGGGGACAGCAGAGCCCGTGGGGACCCTGCCAGCCGGGTGGTGTCGGGGTCGGTAATGGGGTCCAGCCCAGCGGGGCGGGGAAGGAGCGGGAGCCGCTCCCTGCGACCCCAAAAATGTCCCCCAAAATCCCCCCCCCGGCACAGCCCGCCGTGCCTCAGTTTCCCCAGTGCCATATGGCACTGCCGCGCGCTGGAGGTGACAATGCCACCACCGAGAGGGGACAGCGCGCCGCGTGTCGCGCAGGGCAGGGGTTTCCAGGCGGGCCCAGAGCCGCAGGATTTCCCCTTTTTTTTTTCTTTTTTTTTTCTTTTTTTTTTTTTTTTTTTTTTTAATTTTTCTTCCCTTTCCTCCCTCCCCGGCCGGGCCCAGGCGGCGCCCATGGAGTTCTCGGAGCTGATCAAGACGGCGACAGTGGAGGACGTGCTGCTGTCGCGACAGGGGCTGCCCGCGGTGCGGGGCACGCTGTGCATCACCAGCCACCACCTGCTGCTCTCGTCGTGCCCCCGCGGCGAGCTGGAGCTCTGGCTGCTCATCCGCAACGTGGACGCCGTGGAGAAAAGGTGGGCGCGTCCCCAAGGCTGTCCCTGTCCTTGTCACCGTGCCACCCCCCGTCCCTTTGGGCACCGCGCTGCGCCCGGGCATCGCGTCCTTCCTCTTCCTCCTGGGGGAGGCAGAGCGGGCAGTGCCTCCTCTCCTCCTCCTCCTCCTCCTCCTCCTCCTCCTCCTCCTCCTCCTCCTCAGAGTGCAGAATTTAGGCTGGTACCAACCCCCTCGGAGTGGCGGCTCCCTGCGGGACACCAGGTTTGGCTTTTTTGGCTTTGTCACCTCGCTCTGTCCCGGCTGCGGTGGCAGATGAGAGTCACAAATCCGGCACGGCCCTCGGACGGCTCGGGGCTGCCGCTGTGTGTCCCCAAGCCAGCCCTGGCTGTCCCCAGGCCAGCCCTGACTATCCCCAGGCCAGCCCTGGCTGTCCCCGAACCAGCCCTGACTGTCCCCAAGCCAGCCCTGACTGTCCCTAAACCAGCCCTGACTGTCCCCGAACCAGCTCTGAATGTCCCCAAGCCAGCCCTGACTGTCCCCGAACCAGCCCTGACTGTCCCCAAGCCAGCTCTGAATGTCCCCAAGCCAGCTCTGACCATCCCCAAGCCAGCCCTGGCTGTCCCCAAACTAGCCCTGACTGTCCCCAAACCAGCTCTGAATGTCCCCAAACCAGCTCTGAATGTCCCCAAGCCAGCCCTGGCTGTCCCCAAACCAGCCCTGACTGTCCCCAAACCAGCCCTGACTGTCCCCAAGCCATCCCTGGCTGTCCCCAAACCATCCCTGACTGTCCCCAAACCATCCCTGACTGTCCCCAAACCAGCCCTGACTGTCCCCAAGCCATCCCTGGCTGTCCCCAAGCCAGCCCTGACTGTCCCCAAACCATCCCTGACTGTCCCCAAGCCATCCCTGGCTGTCCCCAAGCCAGCCCTGACCCCTCCCGCAGGGTCTGCGGCTCCTCGGGCACCATCACGCTGCGCTGCAAGGACCTGCAGGTGCTGCAGCTGGAGATCCCGGGCATGGAGCAGTGTCTGAACATCGCCAGCTCCATCGAGGTGAGACCCAGCCGGGCAAGGAAGGGTTGGAAAAGCGCTGCCGACCTCGAAAGGGTGCGGAAAGCGCTGCTGTGTTTGCTCTGGGTTCGGCATTAACTGGGTAAACACCGCGCTGGCACACGGCTGGGCACACGGGGACAGCGCGGTGTCCCCGAGCAGCCCTGGTGTCCCCGAGCAGGCTCTCTCCTCGGTGGACTCGGTGATGATGCTGTACCCGTTCTTCTACCGCCCGCCGAGCCTGCAGCTCCAGCAGGGCTGGCACCTGCGCGTCCCCGAGTGCCACTTCCAGCGGGTGGCATCGCAGGTGAGCCCGCCCGGGCGGACCCGCCGCCTCCCCCGGGCCCGGCTGCCTCTGTGGCTGATGTCGCTGCTGTCGCCTCTCCCCCAGACGAGCCGGTGGCGGCTGAGCACCGTGAACGGCGATTTCAGCGCCTGCCCCTCGTACCCGCCCGCCGTGGTGGTGCCCGCGGCCGTGCCCGATGACACCGTGGCCAGGGCGGCGCGGTTCCGCCAGGGCGGGCGCTTCCCCGTCCTCAGCTACTTCCACCCCAAAAACGGCACCGTGAGTCCGGGCTGCCCCTCTGCCCGCCCCCCGGCCTCTCGGAAGGGGGATTCCATCGGCAGAAGGTTCCAGAATCGGGTGGGAAGGGGTTTAAAGCTCATCCAGTGCCAGCCATGCCATGGCAGGGACACCTCTGCTGTCCCAGGGTGTGCCAGCCTGGCCTTGGGCACTGCCAGGGATCCAGGGGCAGCCTCAGCTGCTCTGGGAAAGCCATTCCAGCCCCTCCCAGGAAAGAATTCCTTCCCAAGATCCCATCCAGCCCTGCCCTCTGCCAGTGGGAAGCCATTCCCTGTGTCCTGTCCCTCAATCCCTTATCCCAAATCCATCTCCAGCTCTCCTGAAGCCCTCTCTTCTCCAGGTGGACATTCCCTGTGTCCTGTCCCTCAATCCTTTGTCCCAAATCCCTCTCCAGCCATCCTGGAGCCCCTTCAGGCTCTCTGAGGTCACCCTGGAGCCCTCTCTCCTCCAGCCTGGATATTCCCAGATGTGTAATGCCTTATCCCAAATCCATCTCCAGCTCTCCTGAAGCCCTCTCTCCTCCAGGCTGGACATTCCCAGCTGTGCCATCCTCAATTCCTTATCCCAAATTCCTCTCCAGCCCTCCTAGAACCCCTTCAGGCTCTCTAAGGTTACCCTGGAGCCTTCTCCTCTCCAGGCTGGACATTCCCAGCTGTGCCATCCCCCAGTCCCTTATCCCAAATCCCACTCCAATTCTCCTGGAGCCCCTTCAGGCTCTCTGAGGCCACCCGGACACCCTCTCTCCTCCAGGCTGGACATTCCCTGTGTCCTGTCCCCCAATCCCTTATCCCAAATCCCTCTCCAGCTCTCCTGGAGCCCCTTCTGGCTCTCTGAGGTCACTTTGGAGCTCTCTCTCCTCCAGCCTGGATATTCCCAGCTGCACCATCTCCCACTCCCTTATCCCAAATCCCTCTCCAGCCCTCCTGGAGCCCCTCCGGGCTCTCTGAGGCCACCCTGGCCCCCTCTCTCCCCCGTGCCCAGGCCCTGCTCCGCAGCAGCCAGCCGCTGACGGGCCCGAACCGGCGGCGCAGCCGTGAGGACGAGCAGCTGCTGGGGGCGATCCTGGCCGGGGCCGGGCTCGGTTTTGTGCTGGACACGCGCTCGGCGCAGGCGGCCAAGCAGGCGCGGATCAGCGGCGGCGGCACCGAGCACAAATCCGCCTACCCCGGCTGGAGGCGGCTGCACCGCGCCCTGGACAGGTGAGGGCGGCGCTGCCAAATTCGGGGAAATTCCCTTCTCCTGGTGCGCTGCTTTGGGATAGGGGCTGGGGATTGTTTAGCCGGCTTGGGGATGGTTTTAAATTCATGGCAAATCACGGCCAGATGTGTGGAGGATGTGAGGAGTCACCAGCTTGCGTTGTTATTCTTGGTAAGCCTTCTGTAAGTATCCTCTCTCTATTCTTTAGGATAGTTTAGTATAGTATTCATATAATATACAATATATAATAAATATAATATAATATAATGTAATATAATGTAATGTAATGTAATATAATAAATATAATATAATATAATATAATATAATATAATATAATATAATATAATATAATATATACAATATAATACAATATAATATAATATAATATAATATAATATAATATAATATAATATAATATAATATAATATAATATAATATAATATAATATAATATAATATAATATAATATAATATAATATAATATAATATAATATAATACTATATTTTATAAATATATAACTATCTTCTAGCTATATAACAGGAATATAAGATATCTCTATATAATATAGATATAAAATATAAATATTATTATATTATATAATATTGTATAATACGATATTATATAATAAAATAATACATAATGCATTATAATCTATAATACAAAATATAATACATAATATCGAACATAATGTAACACCTAATATAATATATAACGTAAAATATAACAAACTATGATACAAAATATAAAATAAAATATAACATGTAAAATAAGTATGAAATAAAAATGTAATGTAAAATATAATGTAATATAAAATATACTGTAAAATAAAATATACTATAAATATATACTATAAAATATAAATTCTACAATACATTACAATAATAAATCAGCCTTCTGAGAACACGGGGGCAGATTCTCAATTCCTCCATCATCCTGGCACATTGTCCCCTGTGTGACAGTGCCACCGTGTCCCCCGTGTCTCCCAGGGGCTGCCCATTGCAGGACAGTTTCTGCAGGCTGGTGGAGCTGTGCAGTGTCCCCCCTGTGTGACGGTGTCCCCTGTGTGTGACAGTGTCCCCTGTGTGTGACAGTGTCCCCCGTGTGTGACAGTGATCCCCCATGTGTGAGTGTCCCCCGTGTGTGACAGTGTCCCCCGTGTGTGACAGTGTCCCCCGTGTGTGACAGTGTCCCCCGTGTCCCCAGGGGCCGTGTGCTGCAGGACAGTTTCTCCAGGCTGGTGGAGCTGTGCAGTGTCCCCCGTGTGTGACAGTGTCCCCTGTGTGTGACAGTGTCCCCCATGTCCCCAGGGGCTGTGTGCTGCAGGACAGTTTCTCCAGGCTGGCGGAGCTGTGCAGTGTCCACTGTGTGTGACAGTGTCCCCCGTGTGTGACAGTGTCCCCTGTGTGTGACGGTGTCCCCCGTGTGTGACAGTGTCCCCTGTGTCCCCAGGGGCCGTGTGCTGCAGGACAGTTTCTCCAGGCTGGCGGAGCTGTGCAGTGTCCCCTGTGTGTGACAGTGTCCCCCGTGTGACAGTGTCCCCCGTGTCCCCAGGGGCCGTGTGCTGCAGGACAGTTTCTCCAGGCTGGCGGAGCTGTGCAGTGTCCCCTGTGTGTGACAGTGTCCCCCGTGTGACAGTGTCCCCCGTGTCCCCAGGGGCCGTGTGCTGCAGGACAGTTTCTCCAGGCTGGCGGAGCTGTGCAGTGTCCCCTGTGTGTGACAGTGTCCCCCGTGTGACAGTGTCCCCCGTGTCCCCAGGGGCCGTGTGCTGCAGGACAGTTTCTCCAGGCTGGCGGAGCTGTGCAGTGTCCCCCGTGTGTGACAGTGTCCCCCGTGTCCCCAGGGGCCGTGTGCTGCAGGACAGTTTCTCCAGGCTGGCGGAGCTGTGCGCTGACCCCACTGTGACCATGGAGCGCTGGCTGTGCCGCCTGGACAGCAGCCGCTGGCTCAGCCACGTCAAGGCCGCCCTGAGCACGGCCTGCCTGGCTGCCCAGTGCCTGGACAGGTGAGGGGGCAGCGCCTCGCCCACCTTGTCCCTTTCTGAGTCCCCAATGTGACCCAAACCCCGGCTGGCCCGCAGGGAGGGCTGCACGGTGCTGGTGCACGGCGCCGAGGGGACAGACACCACGCTGCTGGTGACAGCGCTGGCCCAGCTCATCCTGGACCCCGCCTGCCGCACCCTGCAGGGCTTCCAGGAGCTGCTGGAGCGGGAATGGATCCAGGTGAGGCATTTCTGAGCAGGGTGGGTACAACAAAGCCTCGATCTTGGCCTGACCATCGAGCAATGCAGGTCCGGGAGCTCAGTCCCTCAGGGAGACAGAGTGCCCTCACAGCCGCCGCAGGCCTACCCTGAGCAAGCTCGGTGATTTCAGCTCTTTGGTGATTCTCAGCTCTCCCAGGATATCAGCTCTTTAGTGATCATCATCTCTCTTAGGATCTCAGCTCTTTAGTGATCATCATCTCTCTTAGGATCTCAGGTCTTTGCTTGCTTGCTGGGTTCCTTTGGCTGAGGCTGCAGCAGACGCAAGAGAGGAGAAGGAGGAGAGAGGAGGAGGGTCCTGGTGTTCCACACCAATGGTTTACTGGGGGGTCTGTGAAGGGTTCCAGAGCTCTTCTTCTATCAAAAGGGCTAAAACAGCCCCTTTTATAGGGTATAGGGGGATCCAAACTTATAAAATAGTAAGAGTTAGGGATAGTGGCCTGTGAGGTTACAAAGATAAGGCCAAGGGGTCAGAGACAGGAGCTTATTTCGCTGTCTCACCCTGACTCAGCAGCTCCTACTGTTAAATCTCAATCCTCCATGGAGCTCTGGTCAGATCCATGGGGTCTGCTCCAGGTGGGGGTCCCAGCCTGGCTAGGTGCCTCACCCTGGGTCACCATGGCGGTCCCACAGGCTGGGTGCCTCACCCAGGGTCACCATGGCGGTCCCACAGGCTGGGTGCCTCACTCTGGGGGTCCCACAGGCTGGGTGCCTCACTTGGGGTCACCATGGCGGTCCCACAGGCTGGGTGCCTCACCATGGTGGTCCCACAGGCTGGGTGCCTCACCATGAGTCACCATGGCGGTCCCACAGGCCGGATGCCTCAGTCTGGGTGTCCCACAGGCCGGGTGCCTCACCATGGGTCACCATGGCGGTCCCACAGGCCGGGTGCCTCACTCTGGGTCACCATGGCGGTCCCACAGGTCGGGTGCCTCACTCTGGGGGTCCCACAGGCTGGGTGCCTCACCATGGCAGTCCCACAGGCCGGGTGCCTCACTCTGGGTCACCATGGCAGTCCCACAGGCCGGGTGCCTCACTCTGGGGGTCCCACAGGCCGGGTGCCTCACCATGGGTCACCATGGCGGTCCCACAGGCTGGGTGCCTCACTCTGGGGGTCCCACAGGCTGGGTGCCTCACCATGGGTCACCATGGGGGTCCCACAGGCCGGGCACCCCTTCCAGCTGCGCTGTGCCCGCTCCGCCTCCTCCCACGCCCGGGGCAAGCAGGAGGCTCCGGTTTTCCTCCTGTTCCTCGACTGCGTGTGGCAGCTGAGCCGGCAGTTCCCCCTGTCGCTGGAGTTCGGGGAGCAGCTGCTGCTCACCCTCTTTGACAACGCCTACGCCTCGGCCTACGGCACCTTCCTGTGCAATAACGAGAGGGAGAGGTGGGTGTGGGGACAAACCCCTCCTGTCACGGCTCAGGGGACACCAAACCCCTCCTGTCACGGCTCAGGGGACACCAAACCCCTCCTGTCACGGCTCAGGGGACACCAAACCCCGCTGGGGACTGCGATGTGTCCCCACCTGTGCCCCCACAGGAGCCTGTGTAAGGTGAAGGAAAGCACGCACTCGCTGTGGGCATGGCTGGAGCAGCCCGAGGAGAAGCACAAGTACCTGAACCCTCTGTACTCACACAACCCCTTGGTGATCTGGCCCTCTGTGGAGCCTCAGAGCATCCAGCTGTGGCAGGGTGAGAGGGATCCTGCCAAAACCCACCCTCAGTTGTTCTGCCTTTCCCTCTCTGACAGGGCTGAGCTCACCCTCAGCTCTTTCTCCCTGCCAGGTTTTTTCCTTTGGTGCTTTTTTTCCCTCTCTGATAGGGCTCAGCTCACCTCCAGCTCTTTCTCTCTCCCAGGTTTTGTCCCTCAGTTCTGTGTTTTTCCCTCTCTAACAGAGCTGAGCTCACCCTCAGCCCTTTCTCCCTCTCAGGTTTTTTTCCTTTTGTGTTTTTCCCTCTCTGACAGGGCTCAGCTCACCCTCAGCCCTTTCTCCCTCCCAGGTTTTTTCCTGCGCTGGATCCGTCCTTCCCAGCACCTGGAGGAGGCCTGGGGGCAGATCCAGAGGTTGGTGCATGAAAAAAGGCAGAGCCAGCCCCTCCCTGAGCCCCCAGCTGGGACAGAAAATGGGAAATTGGGGACAAGGTGACACTGGATGGTGCCATGGAAGGGCTGTGCAGGACACAGACCCCGTGGGCAGAGCTGTCCCAGCCTTCAGCTGCCCACCCTGAGCTTGTTTCAGTAAATTTCTCTCCCAGCCTTGGCCTGTGTCCTGCTCTTCCATAAGGAAGCTGCTCCTTCTCACTGGGATTGCAGCAGGGCCCGTGAATGGTTCTGGAGATGAAGGGCAGCAGATCACACAGAAAAAAACCATCTAATCATACAGAAAAACCCCAGCAGATCCCACCAAAAAACCCCAAAAGATCACACCAAAAAACCCCAAAAGATCACACCAAAAAACTCAACAGGACACACAAAACCAATATCCTCTCCCCTAAAATGCCCAAGGCTGCAGCCTCTGTCGTGCCAGCAGCTCTGGGCCCAGAGCCAGTCTGGGAATTCTGCTCTTGAGCCCAGTTTTGAGGAAGGAAAGAGGAAAAAATAAAAGAGCCCGGAGGGTGTGAGGGTGAGGATCTGCACAGGAGCTCCCAGGGCAGGAAAAGGAAATATCTGCAATGTCTGTTCCATGAGAGGAGCTGGCTCAGGGTCAGCCCAGCAGACAGAGCAGTGGGGCCAGGCGTGTGCAAAACAATTCCTGGCTGCTGAATTTGCAGCTTTTTCACACTTGAGGGCAGGGCTGAGGCTGTGGAGCCTCCCTGGGAAGGAGTTCATGGATGGGCAGAGGTCCCAGGAGGAGCAGCACTGCTCCATGGGTGTGGAACAAATGACAACAGAGCTGGCAAAACAAAGTCCTTGGGCTAATTTTGATCCAGATAGGGAAAAAATCAACCTAAAAAAAAAAACCCACAGAGGTGCTTTTCTTTGTGTTTAGAAAAGATTTCTATTTATTTCCTCTTTTTTTCCCCTCCCCCTGGTTTATAAATATGCCCAGCAGGGCAGGCAGCCAACTCCAGTTCCCCTCACTCTTGTCCCAGTAAAAACCACTGGAGAGTTCCCACTTCCCCAACCTCCCAAACTCCCAAAATCGCTGCCAAAAACAACTTCAGGCCCTTCCTGGAGCCTTGGGCAAGGGCTTGGAGAAGGGAAAAGAAGAGGAGAAGAGAAGGAAATTCCTCCTTCAGGCTTCAAACTCGAACTCGAAGTACTGGGGGTCGAAGTAGTGGATGCGGACGTAGCCATCCTCACCCCCACTGCTGTAACTGCAGGAGGAAAGGGAAAATCAGGGATGAGAAACTCAGGAATGCTGCTGACAGCAAAAAATAGGAAGTTTGGCCTCCCCATCCACTCCTGAAACTGATACAGGAATCACAAAGTGGGGAAAAATATCAGGGATGTGGGGCAGGGTGTGAGTGACTCCCTGGGCTGGGAATGGGAGAATTCAGGGGCTGGTTCCACTCCCAGCACAGAAATCACCTCAGTCTGCTCATATCCCAGTTCAGAAGTGGAACTGGGTGCACTGGGGACACTGAGCTGTAGCTGCAGGGAGGAATGGCAGAGTCAGGAATGGCAGAGTCAGTCAGGAATGGCAGAGTCAGTCAGGAATGGCAGAGTCAGTCAGGAATGGCAGAGTCAGTCAGGAATGGCAGAGTCAGTCAGGAATGGCAGAGTCAGTCAGGAATGGCAGAGTCAGTCAGGAATGGCAGTCAGTCAGGAATGGCAGAGTCAGGAACGCTGCTGGCAGCAAAAATGGGAAGTTTGGCCTCCCCATCCACTCCTGAAACTGATACAGGAATCACAAAGTGGAAAAAAAATTCAGGAATGTGGCCCAAGTGTGGGGCAGGGTGTGGGTGACTCCCTGGGCTGGCTCAGAATGGGAGAATTCAGGGCCTGGTTCCACTCCCACCCTGAGTCTGGTCAGATCCCAGTTCAAAAGTGGGACTGGGGACACTGCAAGGCTCTCACCTCTTCCCATCAGGGTGGAAGGCCACGCTGTTGATGGGCCCAAAGTGCCCCTTGACTCTGCCAAACTCCTCCTCAAAAGCCAAGTGGAAGAACCTGGGAGGAGGAAGATGGAGATTGTCACAAACCCAAGAGGGACAAAAGCACAGAATCCTCAAAAACAACAAAACAGCACCAACCTGGCCTCGAATTTGCCAATCCTGGTGGAGGTTGTGGTCACATCCATGGCCTCCTGCCCTCCTCCCAGCACCACCTGCAGGGGAAGGAAACCAGAGAAATCACAATCCAGAGAAATCACAAACAGAGCCCTTCAGTGCTTCCCTCTGGGATTTGGGGTTGGGAAAAACCTCCAACACTGATCCCCACCTTAAAACCAGTTTAGACCAGTGAGTGCCAGGTCCAGAGGTTCCCTGGACACCTCCAGAGGTGGTGACAGCCTCCAGCACTTCCCAAAAATCCCACAAATCCCACAAATCCACCAGCAGCCTCCAACCCCCTGAGGAATTCCCACCTCCCTGGCACTTTCCATCAGAGCACACCAAACTTTGCTCCCAGGGCCTGACCCAGCAAAAATTCCCCAGGTTTCTTCCTTATTCCAGAGTGTTGGTTTTGGGCTGGACTGGGAACAGCCACACTGCAGGAGTGCCAGCATCAGTGAGATCATCCTTACATGGTCAAAAATGGGGGACAGGGCAGCAGAGTTCACCGGCCGCTCCGTCCTGAACGTCTTCAGGTGCTCCAGGGATGTGCAGTCAAAGAGCTGTGAGGGAAAAATGATAAATTAATTCGTTATCTCCAGCTGCTGGGCCTCACCTGCATGGATGTTCCCTCTCCAAGCTCAAATCCCAAAAATATTCCCCCAAAAAGGGAAATCTTCCACCTTCCAGAATCTGAGCTGCAAATGTTCTACGGAAATACCAAAATATTTCACTTTCAATGCTTGGCTGTTCATTTTCTTTCTCACTGAACATTCTCAAGGAGCAGAACCCCCCTCTGAGGAGAGATCCTGGCAGGAAAAGTGCAGGCAAAGCTCACCTTGGCTGTGTTATCCTTGGAAGCAGTGATGAACATGGTCATGTCCCTGGAGGTCTGGATGTCGTTGATTTGCTTGGTGTGCTCCTTGATATTGGAGAGCTGCTCCCCTGACTGGAGGGAAAAAGAGTTTTCAGGGAGGTGGGAAGGGATTCCTCATTAAAAACAGCCTGGGAGATCATGGAATAAAATCCTGGAATGCTTTGGGTGGGGAGGGAATTTAGGAATGGATTCAGTTGCACACCCTGTGCTGAGGTGTCACTTCCAGACTTGCTTGGGGCAGCCTCAAATTTTAACAAAGGAGGGGAAAAGGAGTTCTCAGGGAGCTGGGAAGGGATTCCCTCATTACAAATAACATGGAATGGAATCCTGGAAGTGATTCCCTCATTAAAAACAGCCTGGAATGGAACCTGGAATGATCAGGGTGGGAATTTAGGAATGGATTCAGTCCCAGGTCCCTGCTCTGTGTCAATTCCAGCCTCACTCCGAGGAGCCTCAGATTTTAACAGAGCAGGGGAAGAGGAATTTTCAGGGAGCTGGGAAGTGATTCCCTCATTAAAAACATCTTGGGAGAACATGGAATAGAACCCTGGAATGCTTTGGGAGGGAATTTAGGAGTGGATTCAGTTCCACACCCTGTGCTGAGGTGTCACTTCCAGCCTTGCTTGGGGGAGCCTCCGATTTTAACAGGGGAGGGGAAGAGGAATTTTCAGGGAGCTGGGAAATGTCTTCCTCATTAAAAATAATTTGGGAGATAATGGAATAAAATCCTGGGAGAACAAGGAACAGAACCCCCAGAACAGAAATGCACTGGGAGGGAATTTAGGAAAGGATTCAGTTCCATGTCCCTGCTCTGCATCACTTCCAGCCTCACCTCAGATTTTAACAGGGGAGGGGAATTTTCATGGAGCTGGGAAGTGATTCCCTCATTCAAAACAACTTAAAAGAACATGGAATGGAATCCTGGAATGCTTAGGGTAGGAAGGGAATTTAAGAATAGATTCATTTCCATGTCCCTGTGCTGAGGTGTCACTTCCAGCTTCGCTCAGGGGAGCCCCAGATTTTAACAAGAGAAGGGAAGAGGGATTTTCAGGGAGCTGGGAAGTGATTCCCCCATTAAAATAAACATGGAACAGAAGAGCTCATGGAATAAAACCTGGAATGCTCTGGGCTGGAGGGAAACTTAGGAACAGATTCAGTTCCACACCCTGCTCTGTGCCAACTCCAGCTTCGCTCAGAGCACCCCCATATCTCAACGATCCTTGCTGGAGCTGCTGTTGGGAGCCCCAAATCCCACATGCCAGCCCTGATCCCCCCAGGAACGCTGCCCAGGCTGCCCCAGGCCCTACCTTGGCACTGAACTGGTTGAGCTCCCCGTTCTCATGGCCAGCAATGATGAACTCCCCAAGGGGGCCCCACACGGCGCTGGTGATCTTGGAGTCGCTGCAGGGAATCTTCATGTAGGGCTCGTTGTTCTCTGGGGGAGGGAAAGGGGAAATCAGCACCCAGAGCCACCTCTGAGCCCTTTGTGCCCTCTGCCCAGCCTGCACTTGGGATTTTCCAGCATTTCAAGGTGCATTTTTATTTATGGAGCTCAGATTTCCATGGCAGCATTTTGGAATCCCGTAACGAAGAGGGAAGGAATTGTGTCCTTGCTTATGTGATCACCCCCCTCCCAGCAAAGATATTTTTTTAGGGAAAAAAAAAAATCACCCCCAAGCACTCTCAGCAAAGAGATTTTTTTAGGGAAATTCAATTTTCAAGAGCAGGAATTCAGGATGAACTCCCTGCTGCAGCATTCCCACAAATTGGCTCTTCCCTGTTCCTGATGTTCCTGAGGTAAAAGTGAGCTTTATAATCCCCTATAAAATTAAGATTTATCCTTTTATGTTCCATGCTCAGCTTGGATTTGGGATTTTCCAGCATTTCAAGGTGGATTCCTTGGTAGCTTTGATTTATGGAGCTCAGATTTCCAGGGGGCTCAGGGGCTGCATTTTGGAATCCCATAAGGAAGGCAATGAAGGAATTGTGGTAAAAGAGAGCTTTATAATCCCCTATAAAATTAAGATTTATCCTTTTATGTCCCCTGCTCAGCTGGATTTGGGATTTTCCAGGATTTCAAGGGTGGATTTTTATTTATGGAGCTCAGATTTCCAGGGACAGCATTTTGAAATCCCATAGGGAAGGGGGATGGATTTTCCAGCATTTCAAGGTGGATTCCTTGGTGATTTTTATTTCTGGAGCTCAGATTTCCAGGGAGTTCAGGGGCAGCATTTTAGAATCCCATAAGGAAGGGGATGAAGGAATTGTGTCCTTGCTGATGTGATCATCTCACAACCACTCCAAATCATCCAGCAAAGAGATTTCTTAGGGAAATTTCTCTGCTCCACCCCTGAAAATATTCCAGGTCAGGTTGGAGCAACTTGGGATAGGGAAAGGAATCCTTGCTGAGCTGGATTTGGGGTTTTCCAGCATTTCAAGGTGGATTTTTATTTGTGGAGCTCAGATTTCCAGGGCAGCATTTTGAAATCCCATAAGGAAGGGGATGAAGGAATTGTGTCCTTGCTGATGTGATCATCCCCTAACCACCCCAAATCATCCAGAAAAGAGATTTTTTTAGGGAATCATCCCCTCTGCTCCATCCCTGGAAATGTTCCAGGTTAGAGCAACTTGGGCTAGGGGAAGGAATCCCTGCTCAGCTGGATTTGGGACTTTCCAGGATTTCAAGGGTGGATTTTTATTTGTGGAGCTCAGATTTCCAGGGTAGCATTTTGAAATCCATAAGGAAGGGGATGAAGGAATTGTGTCCTTGCTGATGTGATCATCCCCTAACCACCCCAAATCATCCAGAAAAGAGATTTTTTAGGGAAGCTTCTCTTGCTCCATCCCTGAAAATATTCCAGGTTCGAGCAACTTGGGCTGGGGAAAGGAATCCCTGCCCATGAGATTTAACCCCAAAAGCCCCAGTGGGACCCCAGAGGGGGCTCCCCTGGCCCCTCACCAATCTGGCTGGGGTCCCTGAGGTCGAAGAAGCTCACAAAGCACTGGTAGCCCATCTGCTTGTCCGTGGAGAACATGATGATGTTCCCTCCAAAGTCGAAGCCACACGTCCTCACGGCTGAGCTGGTCTTCACCAGGGCCAGCTGCTTCCCTGGGGGGCAGAGCAGGGAAAAAAGGGGTTTACAGGGAGCTGGGAAGGGATTTCATCATTAAAAATACCTTGGGAGAGCATGGAATGGAAGCTGGAATGGAAGCTGGAATGATCTGGGGGGGGATTTGGGAATGGATTCAGTTCCAGGTCTCTGTGCTGTGACAATTCCAGCCTCGTTCAGGGAAACCTCAAATTTTAAAAAGGGGAGGGGAAGAGGAATTTTCAGGGAGCTGGGAAGGGATTTCCTCATTAAAAACACCTTGGGAGAACATGGAATGGAACCCTGGATTGGAGCTTGGAATGACCAGGGTGGGAATTTAGGAATGGATTCAGTTCCAGGTCTCTGTGCCGTGACAATTCCAGACTTGCTCAGGGCAGCCTCAGATTTCAACAGGGAAAGAGGGATTTTCAGGGAGCTGGGAAATGTTTTCCTCATTAAAAATATCATGGAATAGAACCCTGAAATGTTCTGGGTGGGAATTTAGGGATGGATTCAGTAACAGATCCCTGCTCTGTGTCAATTCCGGCCTCACTCAGGAGAGCCTCAGATTTTAACAGAGATGGGGAAAATGAGTTTTCAGGGAGCTGGGAAGTGATTCCATCCTTCAAAACACCCATGCTCATTAGGAGAAGGTGCTGGAATAGAATGGAACCCTGGAATGGAACCTGGAATGATCTGGGGGGTATTTAGGAGTGGATTCAGTTCCACATCTCTGTGCTGTGACAATTCCAGCCTCGCTCAGGGGAAGCTCAAATTTTAAAAAGGGGAGGGGAAGAGGAATTTTCAGGGAGCTGGGAAATGATCCCCTCGTTAAAAACAAACTGGAGAGCATGGAATAAAATCCTGGAATGATTTGGAAGTGAATTTAGGAATGGATTCAGTTCCAGGTCTCTGTGCTGTGACAATTCCAGCCTCGCTCAGGGGAACCTCAGATTTTAAAAAGGGGAGGGGAAGAGGAATTTTTCAGGGAGCTGGGAAACGTTTTCCTCATTAAAAACATCTTGGGAGAACATGGAATGGAATCCTGGAATAATCTGGAAGTGAATTTAGGAGTGGATTCAGTTCCACACCCTGTGCTGAGGTGTCACTTCCAGCCTTGCTGGGGGAAGCCTCAAATTTTAACATGGGAGGGGAAGAGGAATTTTCAAAGTTCTGGGAAGTGATTCCCCCATTAAAAACACCCATCCTCGTTGGGAGAAGGTGTTGGAATAGAATGGAACCCTGGAATGCTCTGGGTGGGAATTTAGGAGTGGATTCAGTTCCACATCTCTGTGCTGTGACAATTCCAGCCTCGCTCAGGGGAACCTCAAGTTTTAAAAAGGGGAGGGGAAGAGGAATTTTCAGGGAGCTGGGAAATGATCCCCTCATTAAAAACAGCCTGGAGAGCATGGAATAAAATCCTGGAATGCTCTGGGTGGGAATTAAGGAGTGGATTCAGTTCCACACCCTGCACTGAGGTGTCACTTCCAGCCTTGCTGAGGGAAGCCTCAAATTTTAACATGGGAGGGGAAGAGGAATTTTCAAAGTTCTGGGAAGTGATTCCCTCATTAAAAATAACATGGAATGGAATCCTGAAATGTTTTAGGTGGGAAGAAAATTTAGGAATGGATTCAGTTCCACACCCTGTGCTGAGGGGTCCCTTCCAGCCTCGCTCAGAGGAGCCTCAAATTTTAAAAGGGAAAAGGAATTTTCAGGGAGCTGGGAATTGATTCCCTCATTGAAAACAGCCTGGAGTAGAACCCTGGGATGCTCTGGGAGGCAATTTAGGAATGGATTCAGTTCTACATCCCTGTGCTGAGGTGTCACTTCCAGCCTTGCTTGGGGCAGCCTCAGATTTTACCAGGGGAGGGGAGGAGTCCCAGCAGTGTCCCAGCAATGTCCCCAGGCCCAGGGATGTCCCAGGAGTGTCCCAGGAGTGTCCCCAAAGGGAGTTTGGGGTGCTCTCACCTGTCTCACAGTCCCACAGGCGGCAGCTGTTGTCTGCAGAGCCGGTCAGGACGTGCCTGGTGTCCCCTGGGCCTCCATTAAGGGAAAATCAGCCCCAAATTCCCCTGCCAGGGCACTCACAGAACGGTTCTGAACCCAAAAAGGGATTTTTTTGGGGGGAGCAAAACCTCCCCCAGGGAAGGCAACACAGAGCCCAAGTGTTCCCATGGCAAAATCCCATAAAGCCCTCATGAAATTTAAAAGAAAAGGTTCAGGTTTTTACATTTAAACAGTTTTTCCACACTTTTATCTCTGCCGCCTGTGGAAAACCTTCCCAAATACCCAGAGAAGCAGCAAAATGCACAACAAACCCAGATATCCATTGGGATCTTATCCTAAATGGGAAGACACCCAAAAAAAAAAGGAAAAGAAGAGGCAGCAGAAGAATTTAAATGCTGCTCTTGGAGAGGAAGATGAGAAGCAGCCGGGAGGAAGCACCGGGGATGATTCAGCCACTAAAATATGAAATAAAACCGGTTTGGGGATCAAAGGATACAGTCAGCATCCACGCACCACACAGCTCCCGTGTGCCCATTGTAGGTCCCCAACCTCTCGCCGTTCACCGAATACCAAACATTGACAATCTGCGAGGAAGGGGGGGGAAAAATTAATTAAAATTAAGGATTAATTAATGGACGGTTAATTAGCGCGGGTGGGGAGCACTCACGGGATCCTTGGCCACGGTGAACAGCAGGTCTCCCTCGCGGTTGTATTTGATCTGAGTGATGGAGCGCTCATGGCCTTGCAGCAGGATGGGCTTCTGTAATTAATGATTAAATAATTAATGAGGGTGAGGATGGGGGGGGGGCGAGCGCGGCCCCCTGGTCCGAGGCTCCCGGGACGCGGGGGGTCGGCCAAGCCAAGCCAAGCCAAACCGCCCCGCTGCGCCCAGGGGCCTCGGACCGGGGGTGCGGAGCCGGTGAATCATCGGTGGCACCGAAACTCGCGGCCCCGAGCCCGCGGCCATCCCGCTCTCACCATGGCGGCCACGCTGAGGCCTCAGGGGCGGCACTTCCGGGATGGCGGCGGCGCGCCGGAAATACGTTCCGGTATCCATGGTAACAGAGTGGCTTCCGGGAAAGCAGGAAGTATAACGGCGTTGCCATGGCGATCGCGGGTGAGGAGGGAGTGATGGCGGCGCGGGGAGGGTTTGGATGGGAAGGGGAAACGTGGCTGGGAGGGCTGAGGGGGTGCGAGGAGGGAGGGTCGGGCTCTTGTGGCAGGACGGGGACGTGGAATGGGGAAGGAATTTGGGGATCAGCCGGTCCCGCGGGCAAGGACAGCTGGCACCGGCCCGGGCTGCTCCGGGCTCATCCGGCCGGGCCTCGGGCACTGCCCGGTGCTGAGGGTGATGCCTGGAGAGGCTCTCTGGAACAGAGGCTGGACAGAGTTAAAGAATAAAGTAGGGATTTGTTAAAAGACCTTTCATTGATACACCTTGGGCCGTACTAAAGCCCGGCTGTGGCTACACCCAAGACAGACCCCAAGTCACGAGTTTTCACACTTTTATAAGTTTTGGTCCATTTCCATATGGGCTTCAGTGTCCAATTCCAGCTCCGGTTCTGCAGTCCCACCCTCCCAGTTTGTTCCCCTCCATTCCCTGCTGTTTGCACTTTTGGGGGCTGAGGCTGCAGCGGTGTCCTTGGTTCTGGGGCTGGAAAAGGATTGTGCTGTGGGACTGAGGAGAGGAAAAGGATTGTGCTGTGTGACCGAGCTGTGCGGAGAACTTGCTAAAACACTTTACATAAAGTTCAGAGTCACACACTAAGGCACTGCAGAGTATGGAAAATATAAAACCTAAAACTGAAGGCATCAAGGGGGCTGAGGCCGGGCTGGCTCCCGGCTCTGACCCCGCTGTTCCCGGGGCTGAGGCCGGGCTGGCTCCCGGCTCTGACCCCGCTGTTCCCGAGGCCGGGCTGGCTCCCGGCTCTGACCCCGCCGTTCCCCGCAGGGCCGGGCTGGCTCCCGGCTCTGACCCCGCCGTTCCCCGCAGGGCAGGCGCTGGCCCTGGCGCTGGTGGCCGCGCTCTGGGGCGGGACGGGCCCGTTCCTGAGGGCCGCAGCCGCGGGCATGGAGGAGCAGCGGGGCCGGGGCCGCCTGCGGCAGCTGCTGGCGGAGCTGCGATTCCTCAGCCTCAACTGGCAGGTGAGAGCCCGCCTGGCATTAATTATCAATTATAAATATCATTAATGGCTTCTTTGTCATTGGTGTGTTGGCTTCTGCAAGTTACTGGTAATCACAGAGATCCTGATATAGTGCAGCTTGTAATCCCTTTTAACTGCTTTTTGGTATAATAAATATAATAAATAATATAATAAATATAATAAATATAATAAATAAAATAAATATACTATACTATACTATAATATAGTAACATAATAATGTAATATAATATATATTATATGTATTATATATATTATACATAATATATTGTATTATATATAGTTTATATATAATATATATTATATGTGTAATATATATTATATATATAATATATTACATTATATATAGTTTATTAATATTAAATAATATTAATTAGTTAATTAAATTAATATATAATGTATATTTATATATTATTATATAATTAATGTAAAGCAGTTATATGTAACATAATGTAAATATAACGATAATATAATATAATATAATATAATATAATATAATATAATATAATATAATATAATATAATATAATATAATATAATATAATATAATATAATATAATATAATATAATATAATATAATATAATATAATATAATATAATATATCAGGTTTTGTACGCACCGAGTAGTTTATTTAAATAATAATGTGATAAATATAGCTTAGAGCTTCTCATGGTATTAAAGTACAAACTATGTGCTGTTAAATATTTTATTTGTGGAACTAACTCAGATAATAATGTAAAATAGCTCTGTTAATTCAATGTATTTGTGGACTGTCTTATCTGAATAATAAAATAACAATAACAAGGACCAGGACATCAAGAGATAAAGAAAACTCTGCTGAAAATTTGGTATCCTTGCTGAAACCCCAATATCCACAATTCCCCATGCTCAGGGGGTTATTCCTGCAGAATTCCCACCTCTCCCAGGTGTCCTGCACCACAGAATCCTCAAAAACAAAATTAAAAAAAAGAGCTCCAGGGTTTCTCCAGCACCACCAATTCCCAGAGGAAAGGGAAGATCAATCCCTGGGCTGCTCTGGGTCAGGATTTTCCCTGCCAGAGGGAAAAGAACCAACCTGGCCTGGAATTTGCCAGTCCTGGTGGAGGTTTGGTCACATCCATGGGCTCCTGCCCTCCTCCAGCACCACCTGCAGGGAGGGAAACCAGAGACACCAAAACCAGAGCCCTGGGAATGGGAAAAACCTCCAGGATTGAGGCCAGCCTTGAAATTGAAACCAGTTTGGAACCTCAGGCAGCTCTGTGTTCTCCTGCAGTACCTGGTGCCCTTCCTGCTCAACCAGGCTGGATCTCTGCTCTTCTACCTCACCTTGGCCTCCACAGGTCAGATCCTGCTGCTTTTTTTTGGGGTGCTTTGATGGGATTTTGTGGCTCAGCCAAACAGCAAGAAGATCCCTTGGAATAATCCCAAATAAATCAAATTTCTGCACTTGGATCTCGCATTTCAGACCTGTCCCTGGCAGTGCCACTCTGCAACTCCCTGGCTTTGGTTGTGACCTTGGTGACTGGGAAAATCCTGGGAGAGGACATTGGGGGCAAAAGTGAGTCCCACTTCCAGCTTTTATTGGATTGAGATGATTTGATTTGATTTTTAATGTAAAATTTAATTTCTAATATGGGGGATTTCATTTATAATGTGGGGGGGATTTGATTTTTCATGTGGGAGATTTGATTTTAATGTATAATTTAATTTATAATCTAATCTGAAGACACCAAACACCCCACAAGGCTTGAACTGGGTCAGAGCAGCTTTGGCTGCAGGGAATTGAAAAGGGAATGGAAAATTCCTATTTTAATGGGATTTTTTATCCCATTGAAAAGGGAAAGGGAATTGAAATAGATTTTTGGGCAGCACTGGTGAATTTAAAGCCAGAATTGTCTGTTTAAAGCTAAAAGGATTTAAATTCCCCTCAGTAAAATGCCCACCATGGAAAAGGAGTGGCCCAAAAGTCAAGGTGCCCTGCTCAGGTGGTCAGGAAAAAGCAGGAAATTGGGGAATTTCAAACTGCAGGAGCTGGAGGTCGTTGTTTGGGGCAGATTCCCAGTTTGTCCCCATTTGCTGATCCTGGATTTGTTCCTCCCCAGGAGCTGTGGCAGGAATGCTGCTCACCATGCTGGGGCTGTCCCTGTGCCTGGCTGGGGCCTGAGGCAGCAGCAGAACAGCAGAGGATGATCCAGAGGATGATCCACCTGGGAAGGTGTTTTGGGATGGATCCCAAACAAATCCCAAGGATTGAACTCCCCACTGCAGGGACAGCAGCCAGCCTTGTGCCTTAAGGGGATTTTGGTGCCTCTTTGAAGGCCACAGTGACCAAACTTGGGACAGCACTAAGGGGGGTAAGAAAGGGTTAATAAATTATCCAGTGTGACCTCCTGGCACTGATGAGAGTTTTTGATTAGTCCAAACCCTTCTGAACACCCCCAAACCCTTCTGAGCACCCCTAAACCCTTCCAAGCAGCCACTCACTGATCCCAAACCCTCCTGAGCACCCCAAACCCTCCTGAGCACCCCAAAACCTTCTGGCCACCTCTAAACCCTTCCAAGCAGCCACTCACTGATCCCAAACCCTTCTGAGCACCCCAAACCCTCCTGAGCACCCCAAAACCTTCTGGCCACCTCTAAACCCTTCCAAGCAGCCCCTCACTGAGCCCAAACCCTTCTGCCAAGCCCAAACCAAACCATTCCAGTTACCCTAAACCCTTCTGCCCACCCCAAACCCTTCTGAGCACCCTAAAGCCTCCTGAGCACCCCAAACCCTTCACCTCACTGATCCCAAACCCTTCCAAGCAGCCCCTCACTAAGCCCAAACCCTTCTGCCAAGCCCAAACCAACTTCTTCCAGTTACCCTAAACCCTTCTGACAATCAGTCCCAAACCCTTCTGAGAATCCCAAACCTTTCCAGCCACCCCAAACCCTTCTGACAACCCTAAACCTCCTGAGCACCCCAAACCCTCCTGTGCATCCTCAGGGCTCTCTGATCCTGCAGGATTTATCCCCCAGGATCTGATCCAGGTTCCCACCAGGATTCCTGGATCAGCACTCGTGTCCCCTCCTGTCCAGGTGCTGTCACCTACCTGTCACAGTTTGGGAAGTCCCAAAGCTCCTGTCCTGTCCTGGCCACCCCTCCCTCAGCCATGGAGACACCAGGAGAAACCAGTGAGCCAGGCAGGAACAGCTTCAGCATCAGGAAAAGATTTTTTTTTTTATTCTCAAAAAATAAAAAGAATTCCAGAATTCCAGAGCAGAAGGATCCACATCTGCTGTGGGGTCGGGGCAGGGGAGAACAGCACCAGTGTGGGGGAAAGTCCCTGAGGGAACCTGGGATGTCCCTGGATGTCCCCCTGGGATGTCCCTTTGTGAGGGACCTGGGATGTCCCTGGGATGTCTCCTGGGATGTCCCTTTGTGAGGGATCTGGGATGTCCCCAAGGGATGTCCCTTTCTGATGGACCTGGGATGTCCCTGGATGTCCCTTTCTGAGGGATCTGGGATGTCCCTGGATGTCCCTTTGTGAAGGATCTGGGATGTCCCTGGATGTCCCTTTCTGAGGGATCTGGGATGTCCCTGGATGTCCCTTTCTGAGGGATTTGGGATGTCCCCAAGGGATGTCCCTTTGTGAGGGATCTGGGATGTCCCTGGATGTCCCTGTCTGAGGGATCTGGGGTGTCCCTGAGCTGAAGGAATTGCCAAAGCACCAGCTCCTTTGTCCAGGAGAGAATTCCCAGAGGCAGAATGAGCCTCAGCCCAAGGATCAGGGGATTGCCCTCCCTCCCCACTCTGCACTCCCAAAAACCCCCAGGGACACCCAGGACAGTGCAGAGCCACCCCAGAGCCCAACTCCCACATGGAACCCCCCCAGTTCTGTGGGCAGAGCTCCTTCCTGCAGCTCCAGCTCCTCCACAGCCCCTGCTGGGAGTGCCAACCCTCCTGTCCCACCTGGATCATCCAGCTCAGCCCCAGCAGGATCCCCTGGGATGGGGTGGGATCCATGGGATGGGATGGGATGGGATCCATGGGATGGGGTGGGGTAGGATGGGGTGGGATCCATGGGATGGGAAGGGAAGGGGAAAGGGAAAGGGAAAGGGAAAGGGAAAGGGAAAGGGAAAGGGAAAGGGAAAGGGAAAGGGAAAGGGAAAGGGAAAGGGAAAGGGAAAGGGAAAGGGAAAGGGAAAGGGAAAGGGAAAGGGAAAGGGAAGGGGAAGGGGAAGGGGAAAGGGAAGGGAAGGGAAGGGAAGGGAAGGGAAGGGAAGGGAAGGGAAGGGAAGGGAAGGGAAGGGAAGGGAAGGGAAGGGAAGGGAAGGGAAGGGAAGGGAAGGGAAGGGAAGGGAAGGGAAGGGAAGGGAAGGGAAGGGAAGGGAAGGGAAGGGAAGGGAAGGGAAGGGATCCCTCCAGGACACTCCCATGGCTGCTGCTGCTCAGTGCTGCTCACACCCAACACCCCCAGCAGGATTCAGCTCCATTTCTCCGGGGTGAGGCACCCCCAGCTGTCCCTGTGCCATCAGAGCTGCTGCTGCTGCAGCCCCAGGGCCTCTCCACAGCAGGCCAGGAACTCGGGGATGCTGCAGGCAGGGGCAGCAACTCCCAACTTCTGCCTCAGCAGCAGGAACTGTGGGGAGACACAGCCTGATGTACATTGCTTTGTGTTTTCCATGTGTTTGTTTATGTTTTCTTTTAGATCTCTTTATATTTTCTATTTCCTTTTCTATTGTCTTTGATATTTCTTTATATTTTCTATTTTATTTTCTATTTTCTATTTCCTTTTCTATTGTCTTTGATATTTCTTTTTATTTATATTTTCTACTTTATATTTTCATTTATATTTCCTTTATATTTTCTTTGATTTTCCTCCGTATTTCCTTTTCAATCCCCATTCCTCACCTGTTTCCTGCTGGCAATGGCCTGTTGGACCCACAGCAGCTCCAGCAGCAGCTGAGTCCTGAGGGCCTGCAGCTCCCAGCGGGGCAGGCCCTGCAGCTCCTCTGGGATTTCTGCAAAAAAATGGGGAAAAAAACCCAAAATTCAGTCATGTGCCGGCTGATCCTGCAGCTCCTCTGGGATTTCTGCAAAAAATGGGGAAAAAATCAAAATTCAGCTCTGTGAGGGCTGCTCCTGCAGTTCCTCTGGGATTCCTGCAAAAAAAACGGGGAAAAAATCAAAATTCAGCTCTGTGAGGGGCAGCCCCCGCAGCTCCTCTGGGATTTCTGCAAAAAAATGGGAAAAAAAATCAAAATTCAGTCATGTGCTGGCTGATCCTGCAGCTCCTCTGGGATTCCTGCAAAAAAATGGGAAAAAACCCAAAATTCAGTCATGTAGGGGCAGCCCCTGCAGCTCCTCTGGGATTCCTGCAAAACAAAACAGGAAAAAAACCCAAAATTCAGTCATGTGCTGGCTGATCCTGCAGTTCCTCTGGGATTTCTGCAAAAAAATGGGGAAAAATCAAAATTCAGCTCTGTGAGGGCTGCTCCTGCAGCTCCTCTGGGATTCCTGCAAAAAATGGGAAAAAACCAAAATTCAGCCCTGAGGGGACTTCTCCAACATTCCCAAAATATTCCCAAAATATTTTGGTGTCCCTTACCTGTGCTGGCTCCCAGCTCGCTGCTGTCACTGTCCCACTCCAGGGCTCCCTCCTCTTCCTCCTCAGGGCCTTCAGCAGCACCACACCCCAAATCTGGGGGGTTTTGGGGGGTTTTGGGGTTTTTGGGGTTTGG
This sequence comes from Passerculus sandwichensis, assembly GCA_031885435.1. NCBI lineage: Eukaryota > Metazoa > Chordata > Aves > Passeriformes > Passerellidae > Passerculus > Passerculus sandwichensis. Next base: position 1,941,254 of record CM063159.1, on the reverse strand, counting down.
GGCTGAGGGGGGGATGTTCCCACCCCGCTCTGCTCCACCAGGATTCAACTTGTGGCATTTTTTTCTTTTTTTGTTCTCTGCAGCCTCCCCTGGATCCAAAGGTTTTCCTGGAGAGTGCTGGAAAAAAGAAAAAAAAAGGAAAAGAGAAAAAAAAAAATCCCAATACAATGAGAGAGAGTGAAAAAGACGAGAAAATATTTAAAAAATCAAGAAAGCGTAAAAAAATATATGAGAGGAATAGGAAGAAAAAATGAAGATTAACAGGAAGAAAATAGGAAGAAAAAAAGGAATATAAAGAAATATAAAAGAAAATATAAAGAAATATAAAAGAAACATAAAAGAAAATATCAAAGAAAATATCAATGAAAGTATTAAAAGATGATGTATAAGAGAAAATATAAAGAAATATGAAAGAATATATTAAAAGAAGATATGTAAAAGAAAATATTAAACAAAAGAAAATATATAAAAGAAAAGGTAAATAAATTTAAACGTACCAAAGAAAATATAAAGGAGGAAATATATATATTATATTATATATATTATATTATATTATATTATATTATATTATATTATATTATATTATATTATATATTATATATATTATAAATAACATATTATATTATAATATATTATATTATATATATTATAATATACTATATATTATATATAATATATAGTATATATTATATATATTATATATTGTATATTATATAATATATAATATATAAAAAGTATCAAAAATCAAAGAAATATCAAAGAAAATATTAATATACAGAAAATAAAATATATTTTAAAAAATATAATGGCTCTGCTGCTCCGGTTTGAGCCATCCCAACCTCTCCTGGGCTCAGGGCAGTGGCGCAGGGAGGGGAATCACTCACTCACCTGGGCAGGCCGGGCTGCACCGGGAGCGCCAAATCCTGCGGGGGCAGGGCCGGGAGCGTCCTGCGGGCAGGGGCACAGGGTCAGCGCTGCCACCGGGCACAGCCCCGCTCCCGGTACCGCTCCCGGTGCCCCGGTGCTCACGGACCTCGGGGCCGAAGCGCGGCCGCTGCAGGACGCGGCCGCTCCAGCGCAGCTGCCTCAGGTCGCCCTCGATCTCCAGCACGGCGGCCTCGAACTCCGCCCGCACGCTCCGCAGGCGCCGCCGCAGCAGGAACCCCCTGGCACAGGCCTGGCACGGCCGGGGGCAGCGCTGAACGGGACCGAGCCCAACCGGGCACCGCCACCGAACCCATCCCATCGCCCGTGCCCAGGGGTGCCCTCATGAAGCTGCCCGCCCGGGGGCGCCCTCACGGAGGTGCCCGCCTCGAGGTGCCCTCACGGAGGTGCCGGCCCGCCCGGGGGTGCCCTCATGGAAGTGCCTGCCCGGCCGAGGGTGCCCTCATGGAGGTGCCCGCCCCGAGGTGCCCTCACGGAGGTGCCCGCCCTGAGGTGCCCTCATGGAGGTGCCTGCCCGCCCGGGGGTGCGCTCTCAGCCCTCTCCAGTTGTGCCACCCCAGGGGTTTCATCCCGAAGTGCCCCCCCCAAAGGCCCCACCCGCCTTTCCCCATCCCTTCCCGGCTCCCCGCCGTTCCCCCGGGCCGGTCCCGCACCTGCAGCCGGGTCACGGAGCGCAGGAGCCGCCGCCGCTCCTCGGTCTCAGCCTCAGCCCCGGCCCGCGGGCCCGGCGCGGCCGCCATGGCCCCGGCGCCGCCTGCTGCCGTCATCGGGCCGCGACCGCCGCCGCCATGGCGGGGACGGGGCCGCGCCCGCGCGGGGCTCCCGGGGATGGCGGGGACGGGGACAGGGCCGGGGTCAGGGCCCCGCGTCCTCGGGGTCCGAGCTCTCGGCCAGGTGCAGCTTCTGTCTGAGAGCGGGTCAAGGGGAAGCGCCAGCACCGTCACTGTCACCGGTGTCGCTGCCACCATTGTGATTGCCAGCCACACCACCATCACTGCCACCCCTGCCACAGTCACCGCTGCCACAGTCACTGCCACCACTGCCACTGCCATCACTGCCAGTGCCACCCCTGTCAGTGCCATCACGGGCAGTGCCATCATTGTCATCACCGTCACCACTGCCACCATTGCGATTGCCACCCATCACCACCATCACTGCCAGCCCTGCCACTGTCACCTCTGCCACTGCCACTGTCACTGTCACTGTCACCAGCCAAGGATACATGGAGCTGCTGAGCTCTTCCAGCTGTGGGAGCAAAGGCAGAGCTGAGGGAGCAGAGGGGATGCCAGGCTGTGCCAGGCCTGGCAAGGGACAGGGGTGACAGGGGTGTCACAGGGTGTCACAGGTGCCACTCACGTGTGCCAGCAGCTGGTCCAGGTTCCTGTCAGCCGCCGCCTTCTTCTGCTCCTCAGGGAGCTCCTCCACGCACACGTCCAGCCCGAAGTGCAGCCGCGCCAGCTTCTCCTGCATCTCCCGCACGTGCTCCAGCTGCTCGAAGGAGCACTCCTTCCCTGGGGGCACCAGAACCTTCCAGAACATCCCTGGGGAGCGTCCAGCACAGCCCCAGAGCACCTTCCCTGTGGACCAATCCCAGCACCCAGCCTGTCCCTGATCCATCCATCCATCCATCCATCCGTCCGTCCGTCCGTCCGTCCATCCCATTCCTTCCCTTGGATCCAACATTTTCCCCATCCCACCTCTTCCCTGTGGATCCAAAATTCCCCAGCCCCAAAATTCCTCGGTTTGCTCCTTCCCCATGCCTATTCCACCTCATGGATCCCATCCCATGGATCAAATCCCATCCCAAACCATCCCATCCCACCTAATGGATCCCATTCCATGGATCCCATCCCATGGATCAAATCCCATCCCATCCCAAACCATCCCATCCTAACCCATGGACCCCATCTCATGGATCCCATCCAATGCCATCCCACCTCATCCCATCCCATGGATCAAATCCCATCCTACCCCATGGATCCCATCCCGTTCCATGGATCCCATCTCATCCCATGGAACAAATCCTATCCCAAACCATCCCACCCCATCCCATGGATCCCATTCCATAGATCCCTTCCCATCCCATGGATCCCATCCCATCCTAAACTATCCCATGGATCCCATCTCATCCATCCCATCCCATCCCATCCCTTCCCATCCCATGGATCCCATCCACCCCATCCCATGGATCAAATCCCACAGATCCCGCCCCGTCCCTCACCGAACGCCTGCAGCTTTCCCGAGTGGAAGTCGCTGAGGAGGCTGAGCAGCCCGCGCTCCATCTCGCACACGTCGGACACATCCGTGAGGAAGCTGTGCTGGAGCGGCGCCCCCCGGGAGCCCCCGGCGCCCGCCCGCGCCCGCTCCTTGCTGGCCCTGCCGGGGAACGGGGCGTCAGCACGGGCATCAGCACCGGCACCGGTACCGGCACCGCCCCCGGTGCCCCCGGGCCGCACTGACCGGCGGGGCCGCGGCCGCTGGCGGGGCGAGGGCAGCGCGGGCAGCGGCAGCGCGAAGGACGCGCTCTTGCTCGGGGGCAGCGGCCGCGGGGCCCCGGCGGGCGGCGGCTGGGCCAGGCAGCTCTGCGGGCTCCGCTTCTTCCTGCGCTCCTCCATGGGGCCGATGGCACCGGGACCGGGACCAGCACCGGGATCAGGACCGGCACCGGGCGTGCGGCGGACACGGCGCGTGGAGGCTCCTTCCCTGCACGGAGATAACGGGGAGAGGATGAGGATGCCCGGGGGAGCCCCGGGACAAGCGGACACATCCAGGGGCACCGGGACCCCCGGGGACAACGGAGAGGGTCGGGGACACCCAGGATAGAAGGGGACACAGCCAGGGACACCCACGGGCACCCCGAGCCGCCCCGGGGCTCGCTGGCGGCGGCAGGACCGGAGCAGGAGCTCGGTGCCCGTTCCCGGGGGGCTCCGCGCCCGGAGCATCCCCGCAGGAGCCCGGCCGGGGCCTGAACCGCAGCCGCAGCTCCGGCCGGGCCCCGGCGAGATGGAAAGGAGGATTTCGGCCCCGAAACACCCCGGGGAGAGCGGAGCACAGGGACCGCATGGGGACCGTCACCCCTTTGTCCCGCCGGCCCCCCCGAGCCCCGCGCGGTGCCAGGACCGGGCAGCTCCGGTTCGGAGCCTCTTTGTCCCCTTTGTCCCCTTTGTCCGCCGTCCGGAGCGCCACGGCCGAGACTGACCTGAGCCAGGCCCGCTCCGGCCTCCGGGACCCGAGGGACACCCCGAGGGACACCCCGGGCCCACCGGACACCCCGGGCCCACCGGACGCCCCCCGCCCGATGGACACCGATTGCACAGCCGGGATTTGCATTTAAAGGGAAAGGGAACTTCCTCCGGGAGCTCCCTTTCCCTCCGCAGGATCCGCGGACGTGACCCGGGATCGGCCCCGGGATCGGCCCCGGGATCAGCATCCCGCAGATCGGGAACGGGGCGGGATCCGCTCCCCAGCCCCCGGTTCGTTCCCGCCGCCCCCTCCCGCCCCTCCGGTGTCCCCGCGGGTTTTACCCCGAGTCCCCTCCGGTGTCCCCGCGGGTTTTACCCCGAGTCCCCTCCGGTGTCCCCGCCGCTCCGCGGGATCCGCCACTGCCGGAGCAGCCGGGAAGGGCCTCCAGCCCTGGCGCAGAGCCGGGATTAACAAATCCCGTCCGTCCCCCCCCTCCCAGCCCGAGCGCGGCTGCTGCTGTAAATCCCGGCAGGATTTTTAACCCATCCTGGACATTCTGGAGCCGCTGGGGACACAAGGGACCAGCCCGGTTGGTGCCCCCAGGGCCGGGACCCTCGGGGCTGGTGGCTCTTGGTGGCTGCAGCGTCCCGGGGAGGGACGCGCCAGGTGACACTGGGGACACCCGAGCAGGGACATCCCATCCACACGGCAGGAAAAGCGTGCAATCCCTCCCTGCCTCCCCCCAGCTCATTGCCGGGGAAAGGAGGAGCAGAGCTCTGGGACGCGGCAGGGGGAGTTTGTGGGGTTTGGGAGTGGGGCTGTGTGTAGGAACAGAGCTTGTGGGGATTGGGGTACACAGTTTGTGGGGTTTGGGAGTGGGGCTGTGTGTAGGAACACAGTTTGTGGGGTTTGGGAGTGGGGCTGTGTGTAGGAACACAGTTTGTGGGGTTTGGGAGCTGTGTGTAGTTAGTTTGGGGTCATTGGGAGTGGAGATGTGAGTAGGAACAGTTTATGGGGTACACAGTTTGTGAGGATAGCAGTGGGGCTACGTGTAGGGACACAGTTTGTAAGGATTGGGGGCTCTGTGTAGGAACAGTTTGTGGGGTTCGGGGACTGTGAGTAGGTTCAGTTTGTGGGGATAGCAGTGGAGCTGCCCCCCAATGAGCCCCACTGCGAGCAGCAGGTGAGCCACAGAGTGCCCAGCTGTGCTGACCAAAGGGCACAGAGGGCACACGGGTGCCCTGCATCAATGTGAGGGGTACAAAAATTTGGGTAAAGAACAAGGACAGATGCTTGCACCCTTCTGAAGAGGTTTGGCGTTACTCTGTGAGGGTTACAGCTTTTGCAAACTGCATGGTGACACTCTGACAGGACACACAGGGAATTTGTGTCCCACAGAGCCACCCCACACCCAAAATCTCCACCCCCTGGTAAAGAACAGAGAGACACCCGAGGCAGCAGCGAGGTTGGGAGTGTTTCTATTGGATACAGGATACACACAGGAGGTTTCTGTACCTTAACAGGGAAAAGACGGAAAAAAAGGGGGTTTGGTGAATTTCTAAGGGGTTTTGCTTTTTCTGCAGTCCAGATGTCAGCAGCAGCCCTGCTCAGCCTGGCTGGGTTACATTCATGGATCATCCCAGAGGAACCAGCAGGGCTGGAAGACAAAGCCACCACAGCTCCAGGGACTGTCCCAGGGCGTGTCCAGCAGGGCTCTGTCCATGCTGCCCTCCTCAGATCTGGAGAAAAAGGAGATGTGGAGGCAGGTCCTTCATGGAGGGAGGTGTGAGAGCAGCTGTGGTGCCAGAAGAGAATCCCAAAAGGATCCACTGGGTGCATCCAGGGTGGGGATCAGCTCCAGCACCACAAAGGCAATGCTGGGAGTGAAGTCTGTCACAAACTGAAGCTGCAGCGAGGTTCCAAGCGAGCCTCATCTTCCAAAGATCAGCGACGAGACAAAGTCCTGACAAAGCGAGGAAAATCCCAAAACCCGGTGCCAGCAGGTGCCACAGCTGTCCCTAAACTCCCTCCCAGCACATGCAGGCCCCAGGGGTGAGGCAGCACTGGGGAGATGCTCTTCAGGCAGGGAGGAAAAGGGGAAATGGGGCTGGGACAGCAGAAGCAGCCCCAGGAGCTGATCCTGGATGGAGCAGCAGCTTGAGGAGCTCACAGAGCTCTGAGGTTGGATCCTCCTGCAGCAGCTCCAGGGGCTCACACAGCTCCGAGGTTGGATCCTCCTGCAGCAGCTCCAGGGGCTCACACAGCTCTGAGGTTGGATCCTCCTGCAGCAGCTTGAGGAGCTCACAGAGCTCTGAGGTTGGATCCTCGTGCAGCAGCTCCAGGGGCTCACAGAGCTCTGAGGTTGGATCCTCGTGCAGCAGCTCCAGGGGCTCACACAGCTCTGAGGTTGGATCCTCCTGCAGCAGCTCCAGGGGCTCACAGAGCTCTGAGGTTGGATCCTCATGCAGCAGCTCCAGGGGCTCACACAGCTCTGAGGTTGGATCCTCCTGCAGCAGCTTGAGGAGCTCACACAGCTCTGAGGTTGGATCCTCCTGCAGCAGCTCCAGGGGCTCACACAGCTCTGAGGTTGGATCCTCCTGCAGTCCCAGCTCTGTGGATGCCTCCAGGGCTGGGGGGCACCTCCCCAGTCCCTGTGCACAACGATGCCAACACTTGGGAATGAGACCTTTGGGATAACTGTTTAATACACTTTGTGTACGTGTGCGTTCAGCAAAGAGGCAACTGTGAATTATAAGGCGGTTTTGAGATTGGCAGGGCCTGGCAAGAGCAAAAAATTCCCAAGGGAGGGACCAGGCACCTCCTTTTGCTGCTCCTCCTGGTCCCCAGTGCAGACACAGAGCCCATGGAGAGCAGGGAACGGTCTCTGGTGCCCTCAGCTCACACACGAGCAGGGCCAGACCAGGAGCTCCTCCTGCCTGGCAGGGGGAAGAGGGAGATTCCAGTGCTGGGAATGTTCTGGAATTCTCCCAGCTCTGCTGTCACTCCAGAGTGGAGTCCTTGTGGTGGTGGAGGCGTGTCCCTTGTCCCTGTGCCTGTCCCCAGGTCCTTTAGTGAGAGAGACAATCAGCTGAGGCTCCAGATTTTCAATATTCACACAGGCAGGGAGCTGGGCCCTTCTGCTTCTTTCCATAGATATAAAGTGTTGCCCTGCACATTTTTATATATCTTATATATATATATATGTATATATATATAAAATCTTAAAAAAAATCCCTCCAAAAACCTAAACTAGGAAATCTCCCATGCCCAGGAGGGCTGTGTCCTGTCCTTTCCCAGCTGGCCCAGGACAGGGAGAGTGGAATCTAAAGCAGCTCCCAGGTCCCCCTCCCTCACCCAGCTGGGGCTCAGTCAGTGCCCTGCTCAGTCCCGCTCTGCCCCGTGCTCAGTTCTGCCAGGCTTCCTGTGGGATCCGGGCTCTGTGGGGCCTTTCCCGGGCTCAGGGGATCTGCAGCAGCCTCAGAGCTGTCCCGTGGTGGCTCCTTCAGGGGCTCCAGCAGCTCTGTGTGGGCACACAGGTCCTGCACCTTCTTGTTGAGGTCGTTGCGCTCCGTCTGCAGCGCGCGGCACAGCTTCTCCAGGCGCTGGATCTTCACCTGCAGCCCCTCCAGCTCCTTGTCCCGCAGGGTTTTCTGCAGGGGAGAGGCAGAGAGAGAGAGATGGAACCCCAAAGGGATAGGGATGGGTTTGAAATGCAGGGAGGATGGAGTTAGGTGGGATATTGGGATGGAATTCCTGCCCGTGGGGTGGCACAGGGTGCTCCAGCTCCTTGTCCCGCAGGGTTTTCTGCAGGGGAGAGGCACAGAGAGAGAGAGATAGAACCCCAGGGGGATAGGAGAGAACAGGGACAGGTTTGAAATGCAGGGAGGGTGGGGTTAGGTGAGATATTGGGATGGAATTCCTCCCTGTGAGGGTGGCACAGGGTGCTCCAGCTGTTTGTCCCACAGGGAGAGAGGCACAGAGGGAGAGCAGGGACCCCAAAGGGATAGGAGAGAACAGGGACAGGTTTGAAATGCAGGGAGGGCAGGGTTAGGTGGGATATTGGCATGGAATTCCTGCCTGTGGGGTGGGACAGGGTGCTCCAGCTCCTTGTTTGTCCCGCAGGGTTTTCTGCAGGAGAGATGGAACCCCAAAGGGATAGGAGAGAACAGGGATGCAGGGATATCAGGGTTAGGTGGGATATTGGGATGGAATTCCTTCCTGTGAGGGTGTAAGGCCCTTGCACAGGGTGCTCCAGTTCCTTGTCCTGCAGGGAGAGAGGCACAGAGGGAGATGTGGAACCCCAAAGGGATAGGAGAGAACAGGAACAGGTTTGAAGTGCAGGGAGGGCAGGGTTAGGTGGGATATTGGGATGGAATTCCTCCCTGTGAGGGTGTAAAGCCCTGGCACAGGGTGTGCAGAGAAGCTGTGGATCCCTGGAAGTGTCCAAGGCCAGGCTTGGAGAAACCTGGGATAATTGAAGGTGTCTCTGCTCATGGCAGAGGATAGGAGAGAACAGGGACAGGTTTGAAATGCAGGGAGGGCAGGGTTAGGTGGGATATTGGGATGGAATTCCTCCCTGTGAGGGTGTAAGGCCCTTGCACAGGATGCCCAGAGAAGCTGGGGCTGCTCCATCCCTGCAAGTGTCCAAGGCCAGGCTTATCCCAGGACACTTATCCCAGGAGAAACCTGGGATAATTTAAGGTATCCTTGCCCATGGCAGGGGCTGGAATAGGATGAACTTTAAGGTCCCTTTCAACCCAAACCATTCCATGACTGATTCTGGGGAAACCAAGCAAACCCTCACTGCTCAAAGCACCCAGGAGCTTCCTCCTCCTCCCTCTGCACTCACAGAGCACCCAGGCAGGGCCTGTCCTGTCCCCAGCCACCCTCCCCAGCCTCCCCTCACCTCCTCTGCCATCTCCAGCAGGGCCTTGTTGCTGCTCTCCCAGCGGGAGCGGTACATGGTGGTCTCCTTCTCCAGCTTCTTGATTTTCTTGGTCATCTACAGAAGCACAAATCGAGTCACAACATGTCCTGATCCCCACAGGAATCAAAATAAACCAAGCCCAGGGAGAGCAGTGCAGCGACATCCCACAGGTCCTCGTGTGTCACCCCAAATTTTGGGTGTAGACTTAAAATGAACTGAAATTTGGAGCTGGGGGAAAAAAAGCATCACCCACCTTCTCCATCTCCTGTTTGAACGTTGTGAACACTTCACTGCTTTTGGAAAGGGTATTCTGGAACTCCTCAAACTTCTCAGTGTACAGAGCCAGCTGTGGAGAGACAGGGAGCTGATGGCAGCAGGGCTGGAGAGGGGAGAGCCCAGCCCTGGGACAAGGACAAACAGCAGGAGCTGCTCTGCCAAAGGCAAATTCTGTCCCAGGAAAACATCCTGAGAGCAGAGAGCTCCACAAACTCCTCCTGGCTGACCCCATGACTGCTCCCAGCACTGGGAAACAGCCCCTGAACAAAGGCTCAGCTCATAAAACCAAACCCAGCAAGGATGCTGCTCCTCTTTTCCAGATTAAAGAACTTTGGGTCGTTCAGGGAAGGAGGGAGGGAAATCCCCAAACAAAAGAAGCTGAGCAGGGAACTCACCTGCTGCTTGAGGTGGGTCTCCTGCTGCTTCATCAGCTCACACATCCTCTGGGATTCCACAGCTTCCTTCAGCAGCTGGGGAAGGAGAGCAAAGAATTATCTGGGGATGCTCTTCTGCTCAGGAGAGGCACAGGGAGCTCAGCAGAGCTCCAGCCTGGCTCCTGGACATGCCAACATCTGGGATAACACCCAGGGACCCAGACTGAGACCCCAAAAGTGCCTCAATCAGCTGCTCCAACACTTACAAAATCCTTCTCCCGCTGGTGCCTCTCCTCTGCCTCCTTCAGCATCTCCTGGGCCTGCTGCAGTTTGGCATCCACCCGCTGCTGCTGCAGCTCCTTGTGCTTGAACACCTTGTCAATGTGCTGCAGGGGGACAGCAGAGCTCAGGGCACACCCAGAGCAGCAGGAAAAGCTCCCAGGGCTGACCAGGAAACTCCTCTGCCTGCCCTAAAGGGCTCCAGCCCCTGCCCCAGAGTCAAAACCACCTGTGCCTTCCATTTTAGCTCTTAGAAAAAAACAATTCCCACCTTTATATGAAGAATTACAAGTCAAGAGAGTTTAAGTAGAATAATAGTTAATCACAGAGTGAAAAATAGATTTTTGAAGTTTTTAGAATGAGAGTTCAAGAAGCAAGATAGACTGGACACACTTAGGCTCTTCTTTCTCCTTCTTCTTCCTGGCCTCCATCTCCTGCTGTGATGGTGGCACTTTTACATTGGTTTAGAGTAGAAGCTCACTGTCTAACATAGGTAATAGGTATTGGGAAGTAATTTTAAATATTGTAGATGTAGTTTTTAGTATAAAAAGATAACACCAGTGTGCTTCAACCTGACCTGCAAACAGACTAGGGCAAGTCAGAAAAAGAATGTTATAAACAAGAAATAACAAGTAACCTTGAAAACAAAAGTGTCAGGATGCAGGAAATTCCTCTGGCTGCCCCAAAGGGCTACAACCCCTGCCCAGGGGGCTCAGAGACCTTGGCACAGAGCCCCAGACCCCTGTGCCTTTGATTTAGCCCTTGGAAAAAACAATTCCCACCTTTATATGAAGAATTACAAGTCAAGAGAGTTCAAGTAGAATGACAGTGAATTTATCACAGGGTGAAAAATAGATTTTTTGGTGTTTTTAGAATGGGGGTTCAGGGGGCAAGATGGAGAAATCTGGGTGTGTCCAGCCTTTCTCCTTCTTCTTCTTGGCCTCCATCTTCTGCTGTGATGGTGGCACTTTTGGATTGGTTTAGAGTAGAAATTCACTGTCTCACATAGGTAATAGGCATTGGGAAGTAATTGTAAATATTGTAGCGTATTTAAACTACATGTTTAAGTAACATGTAGTTTTTAGTATAAAGACAAGCAGCGAGGGAAACAGTGTGCCTCAACCCTGCCAGACAGACCTAGGGCGAGCCAGAAAAAATAATGTTAAAAATAAGAAACAATAAGCAATAAACACAAAAGAACCCTGACTCTGCTGACCGCCCAAGCTAAGAAAAACAAGTTTTCTGTATCCCAGAGCCCCTGTGGCCAAGCAGAGGTGTGGGAGAAGCTGACCCACCTCCTCCCTGAGCTCGTACTGCTCGATGAGCTTCTTGAGCCTCTCGGCCAGCTCCATGTTCTCCTGGCGCAGCTTCGAGTTGCGCTCGTTGTGCTGCTCCATCTGCAGCTGGATGTCGTTCAGGGTCACCTGGAAGTGAGAGGTCACCTCCTTCCTCTTCTCCTCCTCCTCCCTGGCACGCTGCACGCCCTCCTCCTGCGGCAGGGATGGGACAGGTAAGGTTGGAGCTTCCCAAAATTGTGTTTCCAACTTAGCCAGACTCCCATTATTCCTTATATCCGTCCCAAAATGATGTCCTTATGTCCACCACAAAACCTTCCTAAAATTGTGTTCCCCAACCCATTCAGCCTCCCTTTACTCCTTATTTCCATCAGGGAAACTTCCCAAAATTACTCATAAAACCTCCCAAAATTATGTCCTTATAGCCATCAGAAAATCTTCCCAAAATGATGTTCACAACTCATTCAGCCTCCTGTTATTCCTTATACCCATAAGAAAAACTTCCCAAAATTATGTTCCAAATTTATCCATCCTCCCATTATTCCTTCTATCCCTCAGAAAAACTTCCCAAAATGATGCTTCCAACTTATTCAGACTTGCATTATTCCTTACATCCATGAGGAAAACTTCCCTAAATGATTCTAACCCATTCAGCCTCTCATTATTCCTTATATCCCTCAGGAAAACTTCCCCAAATGATGTTCCAAATGAATTCAGCCTCCCATTTTTCCTTATTTCCATAACAAAAACTTCCCAAAATGATGTTCTTACATCCATGAGGAAAACTTCCCTAAATGTTCCCAATGCATTCAGCCTCCATTATTCCTTATATCTCTCAGGAAAACTTCCCAAAAATTATGTCCTTATATCCATCAGGAAAACTTCCCAAAATTATGTTCTTACATCCATTAGGAAATCTTCCCAAAATTATGTTCCCAACCCATTCAGCCTCCTATGATTCCTTATATCCATCAGGAAAACTTCCCTAAATGATGTTTCCAACCCATTCAGCCTCCCATTTTTCCTTATTTCCAAAAGAAAAACTTCCCAAAGTTATGTTCCCAACCTATCCAGACTCCCATTATTCCTTATATCTATAAGAAAAACTTCCCAAAATTATGTCCTTATATCCCTCAGGAAATCTTCCCAAAATGATATTCCCAACACCTTCAGCCTCCCATAATTCCTTATATCCACCAGGAAAACTTCCTAAAATGATGTTCCCAATGAATTCAGCCCCCCATGACTCCTTCCATCCCTCAGGAAAGGATTCTGGGTTCTCCCCCTTCCCTCCCTTCAGGGCACAAACCCTGAAACAACTCAGACACTGCAGGCCCAACCCCAGACTCCAAGCCCTGTCCCAGAGGGGTGAGGGTGCCCAGGTGGCTCCTGGGGAGGGTTCCAGGGGTGGGGAAGGATCATGGAGCACCTTGAGGGTGCGGTTGTGCCGCTGCAGCTCTCGGCACAGGCTCTCCAGTTTGCTGCGCGCCAGGATGGCCTTGCTGTGCTCGTTCTGCAGGTGATCCTTCTCCTGCACCAGCTGGGTCTGCTTCTTCTGCAGCATCTTCATCTGCTTCTGCGAGGTCCTGTGCTCCTCCAGCTGCCACAGGGGAGGCACAGGCTGAGGGGCAGCAGGGCAGAGGCGTCCCCGCCTCAGGGGGACACCATCAGCCCTCCTGAGGGGACACCTGAGGGGACACCACCTTCCCTCCTGAGGGGACACCATTTTCCCTCCCAAGGAGACACCATTAACCCTCATGAGGGGACACCTGAGGGGACACCTGAGGGGACACCATCAGCCCTCCCGAGGGGACACCATCTGCCCTGTGAGGGGATACCATCCACCCTCCTGAGGAGACACCTGAGGGGACACAATTTCCCCCCTGAGGGGACACCATCTTCCTTCCTGAGGGGACACCATCTGCCCTGTGAGGGGACACCATCAGCCCTCCTGAGGGGACACCTGAGGGGACACCACCTTCCCTCCTGAGGGGACACCATCTGCCCTGTGAGGGGACACCATCAGCCCTCCTGAGGGGACACAATTTCCCCCCCTGAGGGGACACCATCTTCCTTCCTGAGGGGACACCATTTTCCCTCCCAAGGAGACACCATTAACCCTCATGAGGGGACACCTGAGGGGACACCATCAGCCCTGTGAGGGGACACCATCTGCCCTGTGAGGGGACACCATCAGCCCTCCTGAGGGGACACCTGAGGGGACACAATTTCATCCCCTGAGGGGACACCACCTTCCCTCCTGAGGGGACACCATCTGCCCTGTGAGGGGACACCATCAGCCCTCCTGAGGGGACACAATTTCCCCTCCTGAGGGGACACCTGAGGGGACACCACCTTCCCTCCTGAGGGGACACCATCTGCCCTGTGAGGGGACACCATCAGCCCTCCTGAGGAGACACCTGAGGGGACACAATTTCCCCCCCTGAGGGGACACCATCTTCCTTCCTGAGGGGACGCCATTTTCCCTCCCAAGGAGACACCATTAACCCTCATGAGGGGACACCTGAGGGGACACCATCAGCCTTCCTGAGGGGACACCATCTGCCCCCACTGAGAGGACACCATCCACCAACCTCAGGGGACTCCATCTGCCCCTGAGGGGACGCCATTTTCCCTCCCAAGGAGACACCATTAACCCTCATGAGGGGACACCTGAGGGGACACCATCTTCCCTCCTGGTGGGACACCATCTGCCCCCATGAGGGGACACCACCTTCCCTGCTGAGGGGACAGCATCTTCCCCGCCAAGGGACACCATCTGCCCTGTGAGGGGACACCATCCACCGCCCTGAGGGGACACCTGAGGGGACACCATTTTCCCCCCTGAGGGGACACCATCTTCCCCCCTGAGGGGACACCATCTTCCCCCCTGAAGGGACACCATTTACCCTCATGAGGGGACACCATTTACCCTCATGAGGGGACTCCATCAGCCCTCCCAAGGGGACACCATCTACCCCCATGAGGGGACATTTGAGGGGACACCACCTTCTCTGCTGAGGGGACACCATCTTCCCTCCTGAGGGGACACCATCCACCCCTTAGGGGACACCATCTTCCTTTCTGAGGGGACATCTGAGGGGACACCATTTACCCTCCCGAGGGGACACCATTTACCCTCCTGAGGGGACACCATCTGGCTGTGCCCCAAGGCCAGCAGCTTTGTGACACCTCAGGGCAGAGCAGCAGTGACACAGAGCCCAAGGGATTTTCTCCTTCCTCAATTCCCACCCTGCTGGAACTGGAAGGAGCTCCACGTTCCCCCAGCACAGTGGAAATGCCACAGATGGGGCACTTTGGACATGCACAGGCAGCCCCAAACCTCCATCCATGCTTGGAATTCCACCTTGCCTCTGGTTAAATGTGGGATCAGGCTGAAACTGAGCTCTTACACCCAGATTTGCCAAAATTCCTTCCACAAACACCGCCAGACTTCACCCAGCACCACCCAGGCTCTCCTGGGCAGGGATCCAGCCCTGCAGGGATCCCAGGATACCACAAGGCCCCAGTGTGACCCTGGAATGTCCCTCCCCAAGGGCCCTCCTGCCTCCCCCAGCCCCAGCACTCACCAGCTCGGCGTATTTCTTGCACAGAGCTGCCAGTTTCTCCTCTGACGTGCTCAGGGTGTTCAGGGTCTGCATCAGCAAAGTGATTTCCTTGCCTGGAAAGGGGACATGGAATGGGAATGGTGCAATAAATGGGATAAAAATGGGTTTACACAGAGATCTGGAATGGAAAGGTGGAAAAAGGAGGGGCTGAGCAGGTTCCCAGGATCTCCCCAGGATCTCCCATGGAGCAGGTGGATTTTGTTGAAAATTTTGGAGGGGAAAACCATCCCTGGGCTGTGCCCAGCAAAAGAAAAACCCACAGAATTCAGAGGCTGCAGTGGGTGCAGAACAGAACAGGAGGATGTTCCCAAACCCATCCAAGGCTCTGACTTCGCCCAGTGGATAAAATCCACTTATCCCAAATTTTATCCATTTTAAATGGAAAAAATCCATTTATCCATGCACTGATATCCTCAGGGACAGCTGGAGCAGGGAATCCTTCACCTAAACCCTGGGGGAGCTGGGAATCCTCTCCCATAACCCTTGGGGAGCAGAGAATCCTTCCCCATAACCTCTGGGGAGTTGGGAATCCCTCATCTAAACCCTGGGGAGGAGGGAATCCTTTACCTAAACCCTTGAGGAGCAGGAAATCTTTCCCCATAACCCCTGGGGAGTTTGGAATCCTTTCCCATAACCCTTGGAGAGCAGGAAATTCCATATCTAAACCTTTAGGGATCTGGGAATCCTTCCCCTAAACCCCTGAGGAACAGGAAATCCCTCACCTAAACCCTTGGGGAGCAGGAAATCTCTCACCTAAACCCCTCAGGAGTTGAAAATCTCTCAACTAAACCCTTAGGGATCTGGGAATCCCTCATTTAAACCCTTGGGGAGCAGAGACTCCTTCATCTAAACCTTTGAGGAGCAGGGAATCCTTCCCCTAAATTTCCTTTTCCCCTGAGGAACAGGAAGACTTTCACCTAAACCCCTGTGGAGTTGAAAATCTCTCACCTAAACCCTTGGGGAGCAGGAAATCTCTCACCTAAACCCCTGTGGAGTTGAAAATCTCTCACCTAAACCCTTGAGGAGCAGGAAATCTCTCACCTAAACCCCTGTGGAGTTGAAAATCTCTCCCTGAAACCCTTGGGGAGCAGGAAATCTCCCACCTAAACCCCTCAGGAGTTGAAAATCTCTCCCTGAAACCCTTGGGGAGCAGGAAATCTCCCACCTAAACCCCTCAGGAGTTGAAAATCTCTCACCTAAACCCTTGGGGAGCAGGAAATATCTCACCTAAACCCCTCAGGAGTCGAAAATCTCTCACCTAAACCCTTGGGGAGCAGGAAATCTCCCACCTAAACCCCTCAGGAGTTGAAAATCTCTCACCTAAACCCTTAGGGATCTGGGAATCCCTTATTTAAACCCTTGGGGAGCAGAGAATCCTTCATCTAAACCTTTGAGGAGCAGGGAATCCTTCCCCTAAATTTCCTTTTCCCCTGAGGAGCAGGAAGTCTTTCACCTAAACCCCTCAGGAGTTGAAAACCTCTCCCTGAAACCCTTGGGGAGCAGGAAATCTCTCACCTAAACCCCTCAGGAGTTGAAAATCTCTCACCTAAACCCTTGGGGAGCAGGAAATCTCTCACCTAAACCCCTCAGACGTTGAAAATCTCTCCCCGAAACCCTTGGG
Organism: Passerculus sandwichensis; assembly: GCA_031885435.1. Lineage (NCBI taxonomy): Eukaryota > Metazoa > Chordata > Aves > Passeriformes > Passerellidae > Passerculus > Passerculus sandwichensis. The sequence continues at coordinate 1,924,725 of CM063159.1, read as the reverse complement.
GAGCAGGAAATCTCTCACCTAAACCCCTCAGGAGTTGAAAATCTCTCCCTGAAACCCTTGGGGAGCAGGAAATCTCTCACCTAAACCCCTCAGGAGTTGAAAATCTCTCCCCGAAACCCTTGGGGAGCAGGAAATCTCTCACCTAAACCCCTCAGGAGTTGAAAATCTCTCCCCGAAACCCTTGGGGAGCAGGAAATCTCTCACCTAAACCCCTTAGGAGTTGAAAATCTCTCACCTAAACCCTTGGGGAGCAGGAAATCTCTCACCTAAACCCCTGTGGAGTTGAAAATCTCTCCCCGAAACCCTTGGGGAGCAGGAAATCTCTCACCTAAACCCCTCAGGAGTTGAAAATCTCTCACCTAAACCTTTGGCCTTCTTCTTCTCCTGAGCTTTCTTCTGGTCCCTGTCCCCAGCCTCCTCGCCAGGCCGGAACTCCTCGCTGCCCTTGGAGTTCTCCTTCTCCCCGTTGATCTCGGGGCCCCCCGGCTCCTGCTCCCCGTTCCTGGGGGAGTCACTGCGGCCCTTGTCGGGCTCCTCGGGGGGCTCCCCGTGCCCCCCATCCTCCCCTGGGTTCTCCTGGCTGGTGGCATCCACACAGTAGGTGCTCAGGATGTCCTCCAGCTGCCGGCTCAGCTCCTCCGAGACGTCGCGAGAGGATTTGGGATCTTCCCGGGGAGCTGGGAGGGGAAAAAAAAAAAAAAAAACCACAAAAAAATTAATTTATTAATTGATTTATTCTCCTCTTGGAGGTTTATATCATACTCAAAATAGTTCAGCTACCTTTGGAGGTATAAAATCAGCAGGGGTGGTTTCTGTGGGAGTGTTAGAAACCAAGTCCCTGACATCTGTCAAAAGGCAGAATTCCCTCCTCTCTCCTCTTTATTATTTTTTTTGGGGGGGCTTTTTAGCGTGAGAATGGATTTGAAACCTGGCAAAGAGCAGCTGGAACATCCTGGCAGCAGGTAGGAGAAGGGAACTCCTCCAGGGATACAGAAATAGGGCAAAAACCAGATTTAATAAAAGGTAAAATAAAAAAAAATCTTTACAGAGAAAAACCCAGCCAGGTGCAAAAGGTTCTTGCTCCAGGTAAAACACCTCACAAAAACAATTACTTTATTTATTCTCTTCTTTTTCTAGTAAACTGCTCAGACAATTTTTGCCTCCTGTCCAACTGCCCATCCTTAAATTTGAGGTGAAATCCTCCAGGTCCTATGAGATTTCTTTGTATGTAATTGAAGACAGAAATTTCTGAGCTTACTTCCTTTTTAAGGGGACAAAAGACAGTTTTGTCACTCCATCAAGGGGGGCACATTCCTATAAATTGAGGTTTTCCCCCCCTCCTCTCACCCTGCAGGGAATGGGAGCTTTTTCCTGGCTGGATAAATTGCTTTGTTCCATTCCCACCAGCCTCTCCTTTGATCAGCAGAGCATGACCAAGCCCCTGACATCTGTCAAGAGGGAGAATTCCCCCCTCTCTCCTATTTTTTATTTTAAGGAAAGCAGGTTGTGCGTGAGCTTTTCCCTCCCAGAGGAATTGGAAGATCCAGGGCTGGGATTTTTAGCATGAGAATGGATTTGAAACCTGGGTAGGAGCAGCTGGGAGCAAACAGGGATGGAGCAGGCAGAATCCTGGATCCTGGCAGCAGGCAGAGGGGAGCTCCTCCAGGATGCACACACACAGAAATAGGGAAAAAACAAGGTTTTTCTGCCCTGGAAAACCAGGATTTTCTGCCTGGAAAAATGGGATTTTCTAGCCTAGAAAACCACAATTTTCTGCCCAGGAAATCCAGGACTTTCTGGCCTGGAGGCCCAGAATTTTCTGCCTTGGAAAACCAGGATTGTCTGGCCTAGAAAACCATGATTTTTTTTTTGCTCTGGAAACCCAGGATTCTCTGCCCAAGAAAACCTGGATTTTCTGCCTGGAAACCCAGGATTTTCTGGCCTAGAAAACCAGGATTTTCTGCCCAGGAAAACCTGGATTTTCTGATTTGGAAAACCAGGATTTTCTGGCCTGGAAATCCAGGATTTTCTGCCTGGAAACCCAGGATTTTCTGTCGTAGAAAACCAGGATTTTCTGCCCAGGAAAACCCGGAATTTCTGGCCTAGAAAAAGCAAGATTCTCTGCCCTGGAAACCCAGGATTTTCTGCTCAGGAAAACCAGGATTTTCTGCCCTGGAAACCCAGGATTTTCTGCTCAGGAAAACCAGGATTTTCTGCCCAGGAAAACCAGGATTTCCTACCCTTGAAAAACCATAATTTTCTGCCCGGAAAACCAGGATTTTCTGGCTTTGAAAAACCACAACTTTATGCCCAGGAAACCCAGGATTTTCTGTCCTGGAAAACCTAGATTTCCTGGTCTGGAAACCCAGGATTTTCTGCCCTGGAAAACCTAGATTTCCTGGTCTGGAAACCCAGGATTTTCTGGGCTGGAAAACCAGAATTTTCTGCCCTGGAAACGCAGGATTTTCTCCCCACCTTCTGGGGGAGCTGCAGCCTCTGGTGAGTCTCCCTCTTCCAGCCCCATCCCGCTGCTCGTTCTGGAAGGACGTGGAGCTGCCTTGGCCTCCACTCCCTGGTTCTTCATCACAGCCTTTGCACCCTCTCAGGCTCTGCAGAGACACAAGGGAGAGGTTTTGAGGACATCTGCAGGATTTTAGGAGTCAGGAGGAAGGAGCAGCTCGGTGCTGAGGAAAGCATCTCTTGATTCTCAGTTGTGTCAGGATAATTCCTGGTGGAATCGCCCAACCCACAGATAACAGAATTTTCCCACTGGGAATATCCCCCTCAACCTTTTCTGTCCTTCCCAAATCTGGGATTTCGAACCTGACCCAGAAATCAGAGCTGGCACAACACAGAGCTCAATTGCTGCTGAATTCCCTGCCTGAAATCCCAGCTCATCCTCATCCTCATCCCCGGAGGGGTTTGGATGTTCTCAGCCTTCCCTTTATCCCCCTAATGAGGAGCTGGGGGTGCTGATGCTGCCGGTCCCGAGGGAAAGAAGAGTCCCCGGTTATACCGGGAGTTACCGGGGCTCCGGGAAGGCAAACCCGCGGGCACAGCGGCGCCAGAGCCCGGCCCGGGGCAGCACCCACGTGTGGGTGTCCGGGGCAGCGCCCTTCGCCTTCACCGGCACCTGCCCCGCGCCCCGGGCGCTGCTTTTCCGCTGCTGCTGCTGCACCGGGGCAGCTCCGGGGCCAGAACCGGGCACGGGGGCGAGAACCGGGGGCCGATAATAACAGGGATACAGGGGTGATAACAACCAGGATATGGGGGCGATAACCGGGATACGGGGGCGATAATAACCGGGGTGCGGAGGTGATAATAACCGGGGTGCGGAGGAATAACGGGGTTCGGCGGTGACCCAGCCCCGGGAGCCCCCGACCCATGGCTCGCCCGGCACCGGCAGCCCCGGCCCCCCCAGCCCAGCCCCGCTGCCCGCGTTCCAACGCCCCCCCAGCCCCGTTATAGCCCCGGGCGCGGCCCAGCTCCCGCCTCCGCCCCCCCCGTTAAAGCGGCCCCGCGCTGCCCCCTCCCCGAACCGCCGTGACGTCACGCGCGCACCCCGTGACGTCAGCGCCGGCGGTCTGACGCAGGTGTCGCCTCGCTCCTCAGCCAACGGGGGCCCGGCGCATCGGCGGGGCGCTGGGTGCCGGTGCCCGGCCGGTGCCGCTGTGGCGGCGGTTGTGGCGGTTCCGGCGGTACCGGCGCTGAGGGAGCGGCTCGGCCCGGGGCCTCCAACGGCCGCGCGTGCGCCCGCCCGCGCCGCCGCCCAATCAGCGCCCGCCGCGCGGGGGCTGCCGGGAAGCACCGGGGAGACGCGGCAAGCGCGGCGGGAGGCGCTGAGGGGACTACAGCTCCCGGCATGCTCAGCGCGGGGGTTCCCCATAGCAACTACAGCTCCCGGCATGCTCCGCGACAGAGCGGGCACAGGAACTACAGCTCCCGGCATGCTCAGCGCGGGGGCCCACCACAGGAACTGCAGCTCTGTAGGACTGGAAGGAGAAGAGGATGAGGAAGGAAGAGGAGGAGGAAGCGAAGGAGGAAAGAAATTCTATCCTATAACTACCGCCATGCCCCGCGGTTGGGAAAGAAGAAGATGGGAAAGAAAGAAAACGGCGGCCTACAACTCCCGGCATGCCTCGCGCATGGCGGCCCTGAGGATAATTCCCGCCCTGCTCCTCTGGAAGAAAAAGGAGATGAGGAGGAAGAGGAGGGGTTAGAGGAGGAGGGAAAAGCGTGGCCTACAACTCCCAGCATGCCCTGCGCACGCTCACCCCGGAAACTACAATTCCCAGCATGCCCCGCGCGCGCCGCCGTTACCGGGCACCGGGAGCCCCTCCCAAGGTCACCGATCAGCCCCGGTACAGCACAGCACAGCCGGACACCTGCACAGGTGCATTTATTCGTTCCACAACAAGGGACACCCCAGAAGCGGGGCTTTGACCGAAATCGTGGCAAAGTGGCCCAAAAAGCGCCGTGAGGGCTCGGGGAGCTCCGTGAGCACCGGGAGGAGCGGCGGGGGCAGCGCCGAGCCCCGGGGGTTTGCAGGTGTGCCTGCCTCACAGTGCTCATCTACAGCAAGCACAGGAATTTCATATAGAATTTTCTCTGTGGCCCAATTAGACAAATATCTCCCTATCTAGAATATAAAAAATACAGAAATTTGTTGGTTTTGGAAGGAAAATGTGCATTTAGCTGACTGTGAGCAGGAGGTAAACCTGAAAACCTGGTGCTGCTGGAGCTCCCATCAGCACTGGGATTTTCCTCCCCCCCAAACCACCCCAAGGCAGGAAAACCCCAGAATTCAGCCCATGTTTCTCATGGCAAATAAAGTATTTCAAGTAAAGATGAAGGTGGGTTTCAGCATTTCAGTCAGTACAATGCAAACCAAACCTGTGCAACAGCAGCTGTGCTTCCTGCTCCAAAAAAATCCACCCCAGTTCCCATCTTTGGGCTCTTGTTGCTTTTTTTTTTTTGTTTTTGTTTTGTTTTTAATCCTTGGAAATACCACTAGCAGTTCTTCAAAAACAAAAAAAAAACATCAAACAAAAAAAAAAAAAAATCTAGACAAAGGGAAGCAGCAGAAAAAAAACCCAAACTTCCCAGCAGTGAGTGAACTTCTCATTTTTTTTCTGTCCATTTTCAGTATTTTTCATCAGGGAACTGGCCCTGGCTTCACCAGGACTGTCCACCTGAAGGAGGAAGGCCAGGGCTAAATTTTTGCTCTTGGCATATTTAAAGAGTCTATAATAAAGAGTAACATGTGCAAAAAAAAAAAAAAAAAAAAAAAAAAGAAAAAAAAAGGAAAAAAAAAATAAAAAAGGAAATTTAAATAGATCAAGCCAGGTTTTGCAGAATTACTGTGGCCAGAACAGCTCCCTCCTCTCTGTGTCCTCACCCAACGAGGTCAAATCTGCACTGGGGAGACACCACCACAAAGAAGAAGCCACCAAGAGGTGCCACGTGTCACCTCAGTGTCCTTCCTGCCTCCAAAGCCAAGGTGAGCAGCACCCAAAGGAACCAGGAGCAGAAATTCCCCTTCTCTCCAGGAGCTCTTGGTTTTTTTGCAGAGTTTTCCTACACAGGTGCAGTGTGTGTCCAACCTTCCCAGCCAGGACCAGCAGCTGCTCTCCCAAACCTTCCAGAGAGTTTGTGGTGGGTTTTTTGGGGGGTTGTTTGAGTTTTTTTCCCCCAGGATTATAGCTGGAATCCTTCCATGGGAGCCTCAGCCTGCTGGAAGATGTATTGCTGCTGGTTCTCGTCCACCTGGGGCGCCACGGCCGCGTCCTCCTCCACCCCAAAGTAGTGCTCGATCAGGTCAAAGGCTTTCTGGTAAATCTCCTGGTTCTCGTGGCTCTGCAGGAACTCGATCTTATCCAGACCTGGGGAGGGAAAAATGGAATGGGATGAGAGAAAGAAATTTGCTGTCTGTCCTCTTGTTAGCGCTCTGTCGGTGTCTCGGCTGTTTTATGGCCTGGAAAGGCTCGGGGTGGCCTTGGGCAGCCCGTGCTCCAAAGGACAAAAAGAGGCTTCAGGTTTTTTCTCTGTCTTCAGTGTTTATTAGTTTTTTATCTACAAGATTTTCTCTTGGCCCAACAGAGGTCTGCACAGCAGCCAGCCATGAGCACACTGAGAGCCCCCGGGGCGGTCACTTATCTTTATACTCAAAATTACATATACAATATTTACCTATTTTCCCCAATACCTTTCACCCTTATTGACCAGTGCACCTTTAGTAATAACCAATCCCAAAGTGCAGTCACTTATCTTTATACTCAAAACTGTATACAATATTTACCTATTTTTCCCCAGTACCTTTCACCCTTATTGACCAGCACACTCTTAGCAAGAACCAATCCCAAAGTGCCAACATCACCACAGAAGATGGAGGCCAAGAAGAAGAAGCAGAAGAAGGACAGGACACGCCCCAATTCCTCCATCTTACTTCTCCAGACCCCCCTGTACCGAAATTCTAAACCCTGTGTTTCACACTCTAATTAACTTATCCCTTCACCATTTGCCCCAGTGAAATCCTCCCATCCCAGCACACACACACTGCACCGAGGGATTGCAGGAATTGTCCTTGCAGTGAGCACAGAAAACATCCCAGCACACACACACTGCACCCTGAGGGATTGCAGGAATTGTCCTTGCAGGGAGAACACAAAACATCCCAGCACACACACACTGCACCCTGAGGGATTGCAGGAATTGTCCTTGCAGGGGGAACACAAAACATCCCAGCACACACACACTGCACCCTGAGGGATTGCAGGAATTGTCCTTGCAGGGGGAACACAAAACATCCCAGCACACACACACTGCACCCTGAGGGATTGTCCTGGCAGGGAGAACACAAAACATCCCAGCACACACACACTGCACCCTGAGGAACTCCAGGAATTGTCCTTGCAGGCAGAACCAGGACACTCAGAGCAATGAGAGGGCACAGCAGCCACTGCCAGCTCCCAGGGAGCTCCAGACCAAAATAGGAACTTGTTCCTCCTCAAAGCATCGAGGAGGAACAAAAAAAAAAAAAAAATCCATCAGCACCAAATTAAGTCACTCCAGGGAGAAGTCTCCCTGGATTGAAAGTGTAAATCTGGGCACAGTCAGAGCAATTTTAGGCCCAGAACTGTCACTTTTACTTAGCTCAGCTCTTTTCTGGCTCATATTCCCACCTGGTGCAAGCCACAGATTTCAGCTTGGACTCCAGGCCAGAGTTTTTACTTCCAGGTATTTTCTCCTCACCCACTACATGAGTTTGAAAAGACTTTTGGGACAAATATTGGCTGTTTTGGAATACAATAAACCCTTGGAGAGAGCAGAAAATCACCCCAAACCCCACCTACCATAGGCCTCCTCAATGAGGCTGCAGTAGGGGTTGATCCCAGTCCCACTCTGGTTGGCCTCCTGCTCTCCCAGCCTCAGGATGTTCTCCAGCCCGTTGAGTGCCACCAGGACAATCTTGGAGTCCATGACAGTCAGCAGGTCACACAGGGGCTTGATGCAACCCAAATTCACCAGGTACCTGCAGGGGGAGAGCAGCACCAGCATCACTGCCTGCCCAGGAGAATCACCTTTGCTCCATGGGAAAGCACGGGAGATGAGTCCAACTAAAAATCCAGAAATTTACCTTAAAGGTTCATTTTGATCCATTTATTTGCATTGCATGCAACCCTGTTTTCAGATTTATTTTTTTTTCTAAGGAAAGGAGCCACTTGAAATCCAGGTGCTGCTCAAATTAAGCCCACACTGGAATATAACCTGTCACTAAATTTGGACATTCAGCCACAACTACCCCTTCTGAAATCCAGGTGCTGCTCAAATTAAGTCAAGTCCACACTGGAATTTTATCTGTCATTAAATTTGGATATTTAGCCTCAACTACCCAAATCCTCAACTGCCCAAGTGCCACTTCTGAAATCTGGGTGCTGCTCAAATTAAGCCCACATTGGAATTTTATCTGCCATTAAATTTGGACATTTAGTCTCAACTACCCAAATCCTCAACTATCCAACTGCCACATGTGAAATCCAGGTGCTGCTCAAATTAAGCCCACACTGGAATTTAACTTGTCTTTAAATCTAGATATTTAGCCTCAACTACCCCTTCTGAAATCCAGGTGCTGTTCAAATTAAGTCAAGTCCACACTTGACCTTAACCTGTCATTAAATTTGGACATTTAGCCTCAACTACCCCTTCTGAAATCTGGGTGCTGCTCAAATTAGGCCCACACTGGAATTTAACCTGTCACTAAATTTAGATATTTAGCCTCAACTACCCAAAGTGTCAACTACCTCAACTACCCAACTGCCACTTGTGAAATCCAGGTGCTGCTTAAATTAAGCCCACCTTGGAATTTTATCTGTCATCAAATTTGAACATTTAGCTTCAACTACCCCTTCTGAAATCCAGGTGCTGCTCAAATAAACTCCACACTGGAATTCTGGACATTTAGCCTCAACTACCCAAACCCTCAACTACCACTTCTGAAATCCAGGGGCTGCTCAAATTACCTCCACACTGGAATTTTATCTATCATTAATTTTGGACATTTAGCCTCAATTACCCCTTCAATGTTCTCCACAAAATCCTTCTGAAATCCAGGTGCTGCTCAAATTAAGTCAAGTCCACACTGTCATTAAATTTAGACGTTTAGCCTCAACTATCCAAAGAAGGATGGAGAAAATTTGGGATTAAATTATCCTCATCCAGAAGGAAATCACAAATTACAACCCAGCTCTGCCCGGCTCAGTTACTCTCCAGAATCCCTGCTTTGCCTGGCAATTGCCCTGCAGGCAAAGCTCCCAGGAGGTGAGGAGAGGCTCAGGAGTGCCTGCCCTGCTGCCAGGCAGTGAGGAGGGGCTCAGGAGTACCTGATCTGCTCGGGGGTCCCTCCTGAGGTGGCGTTGGTGATGGCCCAGGCCGCCTCTTTCCTGGTCCGGAATTCCGCCTTCTGCAGGATCTCGATCAGCACCGGGAAAATGTTGGCATCAATCACTGCCTGGCAAGAGAGGGCAGGACAGGCCTTGGCATTGGCATTGGCAGCACTTCCCAAAAGGCTTCCTGAAAGAAACCTGCATTTCCATAGCCCCGTGTGAAGAAATTCCCAAGCTGAAGGGTTTTATTCCTCAGCCAAATCCTATTAGAAGCACATATTCTATAACCACAGCAGACAGACTCTGAAATTGCAGCAATGCTCAAAGCTCTGCTTGTGGAGGTCAAGAAAAGGACAATTAAAACTCAAGGAGCTCCAGCTCTTCCAAGGGATTGAAGATGGACAAACAGGGGCTGGATCTCCTCTAATTCCAATGATCCAGCCTGTGGGGTTCAGCCCATGTGCTGCTGCCATTCCCAATTTTATTATCCCAAAAGGCTTCCTGACAGAAACCTTCATTTCCATATCCCCATGTGAAGAACTTCCCAAGCTGAAGGGATTGCTGTGGTTTATTCCTCAGCCAAATCCTATTAAAAGCAGATATTCCATAACCAGCACCCTGGAATTGCAGCAACACTGGAGGAATTCTGAAATCTCTGCTCTGCTTATGGAGATCAGTAATTAAACCTCAGGGAACTCCAGCTCTTCCAAGGGATTGAGGATGGACAAACAGGGGCTGGATCTCCTCTAATTCCAATGATCCAGCCTGTGGGGTTCCATGTGCTGCTGCCATTCCCAATTTTATTCCCATTTTTTAGCTCATTTGGCTGCAGAGTAAGAGAAGTGAACCAATCCAGCCTCTAAGGGTCAGAAAAAGGGAAAAGCTGCAAATCCTTAATGCTGAGCCTGGAATGTGGGATCACTGCATGCAGGCTGGAGAAGACTGTACCTGGATTTGTGCTCTGTTCCCTGCTGTGATGTTGGATATGGTCCAGCACGCCTCTTTCCTGATGGATTCCTTGGGACTGCTCAATAAATGGAGGAGGCAAGGCAGGGCTGAGCAGTTTAGAATGACCTTTGGGGGGGAAAAGGAAGCACAGGTGAGATCAGCAGTGGCAGGCACTGCATTCCATGCAGGGAATTAATTACTGATTCCTCTCCTCTCACCTGGGTCTGGATGTCATCCCCCGTCACGATGTTGCCAACTGCTCTCAGAGCTGGAGAGGCCACTTTGTAATCGTTGTGCCTGCAGGGAAAGTGTGCAGAGACAAACCCAGCTCCATCAGACCACTGGGATATTCACCATGATCCCTCCTCCCCATGATCCCATCCGTGTGATTTCCTTAGGATTCCACCCCCTGCCACACTGAACACAGCATAAAGCCACTGAAAACAAAACCATTTTGTAATCGTTGTGCCTGCAGGAAAAGTGTGCAGAGACAAACCCAGCTCCATCAGATCTCTGGGATATTCACCATGATCCCTCCCCATGATCCCATCTGCAGGATTTCCTTAGGATTCCATCCCCTGGCACACAGAACACAGCATAAAGCCACTGAAAACAAAGCTGCAGCACCTGGATATTGTTTGGTCCTTTGGATCCTGCTCCCATTAAAGAGTTCTGCTCCATTTGACTCTCAAAGTTAATCTTAATTATTTCTAAGTTGGCTTTATATTTACACTCAATTCAAATTCCACCCCTCTCCTTTTCCACAGAGATTCTGGAGAAACAAAGCCAAGCTGATTTCTCCTAGCCACTGTTTTTGATTTCCCTCATAACCAGGCTTCCATTTGAAATTTCAAAGCACAAAACTCTCTGCAATCTTTAAGGAAATCTGGGAAAGGAGGAAGTTCTTCCCACTTGTCTGTGCAGTTGGCCCACACTCAAAAATTGGCTGAATTTCAGAAATTTATAGGGATAATGTTTGGGCCACACTCAAAAATTGGTTGAATTCAGAAATTTATAGGGATAATATTTGTTCTATCAAGGAATTTGGAATTTTTGGGGCAGATGTTGAGACCAACACAGGTATCTTTTCATAGTGGAAAATCTTCAGCTCAGGAAGCCAAACCAGCAAATCCCAGCTGTGAACCTGCTCCAGACCCTCGTGGGCCAGCTCAGGTGCCTGGATCCTGTGAGCAGGGGAGGTTTGGTGGCATTCAGATGGATTTAGATGGATTGTCACTCAGTGACAGGCTTCCATTTGAAGTTTGAGAGCACACAACACTCTGCAATCATTGAGGAAATCTGGGAAAGGAAAATGTTCTTCCCAGTTGTCTGTGCAGTTGGCCCACACTCAAAAATTGGTTGAATTTCAGAAATTTATAGGGATAATATTTGTTTTATGAATGATTTGTAATTTTTGGGGCAGATGTTGAGACCAACACAGATATCTTTTCATAGTGTAGAGCAGAACTAGAAAATCTTCAGCTCAGGAAACCAAGTCAAAAATTTATAGGGATATGTTTGTTTTATCAATGAATTTGTAGACATAATGTTTGTTTTACCAGTGAATTTGTAATTTTTGGGGCAGATGTTGAGACCAACACAGGTATCTTTTCATAGTGGAAAATCTTCAGCTCAGGAAGCCAAACCAGCAAATCCCAGCTGTGAACCTGCTCCAGACCCTCGTGGGCCAGCTCAGGTGCCTGGATCCCGTGTTTGATGGGATTTAGATGGATTGTCACTCACATCAAGAGCTCCACCAGCCTCCTGCAGACCCCAGAGTCCACCACAGCCTGGATCTTCTCGTTGGGACCATCGGACAGGTAGGACAGAGCCCAGCAGGCGTCGGCCAGCAGGTCAGAGTCACTGTTGAACAACAATCGGGACAACACTGGCAGGCAGGGGGACACCTGCAACAACAGCCACCACCCAGGGTTAGTCAGCAGGCCAGGAGCTCCACAGCTGCAGGACAACACCCCCTGCTCCTGCTCACTGCTCAGGGCAAGCCCTGCATGGCCACAGAGCCCTTCTTGCACAGCTCCAAAGGCACCTCGGCTTCGTTGCTACACCTAATTTACACTGAGGAGTAACACTGAGCTTTGGGAGCTCCTTCTGCCTCTCAGTGTTCACCTCAATTATTTATAATTGTTCAGATTTCACCCCTCACCACAGGCTTCTCAGCTTTGATATGTGAGGCTTCATTTAAATAATGTTTTCACTTTTTTTAAATATTTTTTGTTGCCAAAGGAGGATGTGATACCTGCTCCTGCATGGCCACAGAGCCCTCCCTGCACAGCTCCAAAGGCACCTCGGCTTGGTTGCTGCACTTAAATTACACTGAGGAGTTACACTGAGCTTTGGGAGCTCCTTCTGACTCTCTATGTTCACCTCAGTTATTTATAATTGTTCAGATTTCACCCCTCACCAAAGGCTTCTCAGCTTTGATATGTGAGGTTTCATTTAAATCATGTTTTCACTTTTTTAAAAAACATTTTTGTGTTGCCAAAGGAGGATGTGATACCTGCTCCTGCATGGCCACAGATCCCTCCCTGCACAGCTCCAAAGGCATCTCGGCTTCGTTGCTACACCTAATTTACACTGAGGAGTAACACTGAGCTTTGGGAGCTCCTTCTGCCTCTCAATGTTCACCTCAATTATTTATAATTGTTCAGATTTCACCCCTCACCACAGGCTTCTCAGCTTTGATATGTGAGGTTGCATTTAAATCATGTTTTCACTTTTTAAAAAACATTTTTGTGTTGCCAAAGGAGGATGTGATACCTGCTCCTGCTCCTGCTCACTGCAAGCCCTGCATGGCCACAGAGCCCTTCTTGCCCAGCTCCAAAGGCACCTCAGCTTGGTTGCTACACTTAATTTACACTGAGGAGTTACAGTGGGAGTTGCTATTAAAGAGTTCTGCTCCGTTTGACTCTCAAAGTTCATCTCAATTATTTCAATCTCAATTATATGTAAATATAAAATGGCTTTATATTTACTCTCAATTCAGATTTCATCCCTCACTGAAGCCACCTCAGCTTGGTTGCTACACTTAGATTACATTGAAAAGTTACACTGAGCTTTAGGAGCTCCTATTAAAGAGTTCTGCTCCATTTCTGCCTCTCAGTGTTCACCACTATCATTAATAAGTGGGTTTATATTTACACTCAATTCAGATTTCAGCCCTCACCAAAGGCTTCCCAGCTTTGATATGTGAGGTTTCACTTAAATCAGCATGTTTTCACTTCTTAAAAATATTTTTGTGTTGCCAGAGGAGGATGAGATACCTGAAAAGGCAGCAGGACCTTTAGTTAGGTTCCCTGGACAGAAATTCTCACAGGAATTCTGGTTTTTAGCATTTCCAGGTCTCAGAATAGTTGTTGGTTGTAACTGAAGTCTCAGAATTCCAGAGTTCATATGGAAATTATTTACAGAAATTTTCTAGGGAAGCCTGGGCCTGTCCCTTATTTGAGGGATGCAGAAGAAAGGTTGGGAAAAATGAAACATGCAGGAAAAACCTCAGCAGGAAAAACCTCATCCTGTTCCACAGCCCAAAATAACCCAGCCAAAGCTCCCAACTGGGTCTTTCCCCATCTCCTGGCTGCCATCAGAGCATTTCTTCTCACCTTCTCAAATTCAGGAGGAGGACTCTTCCCTCTGCACAGGTTTGACAAGGCCCACACAGCATTTCGTGTCATTGTCAGCCTGGTGGACGTGGTGAGGAGCCTGAACACAGAATTAGCAGGGATTATTGGCCTTGATGTGGAATAGAGGGAAGTCAAAGAATTAAAACTAAAATATTTAGCTCCAGTTCAGCCCAGGAGAACATTCCCAGTCATCACCACAAATCAAGTGACACAAACTGCTCAGTCTGAGCTCTGTGGGGTGAGGAGTCAGGCTGACACCAAGCAGCAAAATCAGATATTGGGACAAAACCTCACTTTTCCAGGGTGGGATGAAGATTAATTCTTGTCAGAGAACAAGAGCCCAGGCCTGACACAATTACATTATCATGACTGTGAGGGAGGTGGTGTCAGAGATCTGATCCTGCTCCAATCCCCAAAACCCACAGCCAAGCAGAGAGCAGGAGCTGAGGGACACCTGTGACTCCAGAGCAGCATGAAGGAGTTTCATCCACAGAATCCCACTCAGAACCAGAGCTTTGATTCCCACGGAATCTGTCAGGGATGTTATCCACAAAATCCCACTCAGAACACCAGAGGTTTGATTCCCAGGGATTCTTGTAAGGAATGTTCTCCACAAAACCCCACTCCTCTGAACCAGGTTTGATTTCCAAAGATCCCAGCATTGCCAGGAAATCTGTAGGGAATGTTCTCCACAAAATCCCACTCCTCTGAACCAGGTTTGAATTCCAAAGATCCCAGCATTGCCAGGAAATCTGTAGGGAATGTTCTCCACAAAACCCCACTCCTCTGAGGAAGAGGATTGATTCCCTGGGACTCTGTCCAGGAATATTATCCACAGAATCCCACTCCTTTAAACCAGATTTGATTCTGAAGGATCCCACAGTGCCAGGGAATCTGTAAGGAATGTTCTCCACACAATCCCACCCCTCTGAGGCAGAGGTTTGATTCCCAGGGAGCCCAGAGTGACAGGGACTCTGTAAGGAATGCTATTCACAGAATCACACTCAGAATCTGAGGTTTGATTACCAGGGAATCTCTAAGGAATGTTATCCACAGAATCACACTCAGAACCAGAGATTTGATTCCCAGAGATCCCACAGTGCCAGGGATTCTGTCAGGAATGTTACCAACAAAATCCCACTCCTCTGAAGCAGAGGATTGATTCCCTGGAACTCTGTCAGGAATATTATGCACAGAATCCCACTCCTCTAAACCAGATTTGATTCTCAGGGATCCCACAGTGCCAGGGACTCTGTCAGGAATGCTATTCACAGAATCACACTCAGAATCTGAGGCTTGATTACCAGGGAATCTCTAAGGAATGTTAGCCACAGAATTTCACCCAAAACCAGAGTCTTGATTCCCAGGGACTCTGCAGGGAATGTGATCCACAAAATCCCACTCCTCTGAACCAGGTTTGATTTCCAGAGATGCCAGCACTGCCAGGGAATCTTTGAGGAATGTTCTCCACACAATCCCACCCTTCTGAAGCAGGTTTGATCCCCTATCCATGGCCCAGCTCCAACCCTGCTCCCTGGTACAGAGCTGCTCATGGCTACTCACATTAACAAGGGAGGGAGAATGGCACAGTTCAGGACATAATCTCTGCACACAGAGCTGTCTCCAGCAATGTTCCCCAACGCCCAGACAGCCTGGAAGGAAACACCAACAGCTTCAGCATCCAATTTCTGACAGGGACACACAGGCAGCGCGCTGAAAAAGCAATTTTTTCTGCAGCTCCAAGCAGCTGGGATCACTCCATTTAAACAGTGCATTTTGAATTTGTGGTTCTCCCCAAAATCCCAGAGTGAGGAGGGATCTTACCTGCTCCTGAACATCCTCAAAGTCAGAGTTTAGGAGCTCTATGAAGATGGGAACTGCCCCAGCCTCGATGACGATTTTGGTTTGTTGGGAGGTGCCTGAGGCAATGTTTGTCAGAGCCCATGCAGCCTCAAACTGGAAGGAGGGAAAAAGGGAATAAAATCAGCTTGATCCAGAAAAAGAAAGGAATGAAACCAGCCTGATTAAGAAAAATAAAGGAATAAAATCAGTGTGATTAAGAAAAATAAAGGAATAAAAGCAGCCCGATTCAGAAAAAAAGGAATAGAATCAGCCTGATTCAGAAAAATAAAGGAATAAAACCAGCCTGATTCAGCAAAATAAATAAAAGCAGCCTGATTCAGAAAAATAAAAGAATAAAATAAGTGTGATTCAGAAAAATAGATAATAACATCAGCTGAATTAGATGATTTTTGCCAGAATTAAATTAATTCTTTTGCCAGAATTAAATTATTTTCTTGCCAGAATTAATTTTTTTTTTTGTCAGAATTAAATTATTTTTCCAATAATTTAATTCAGAGCAATTTACAATTTTTTTATTTTGCTTGAGCATTACAGCATTACAGTTTTGTCTTCTCCCATAGATCACATTTTTGGGGTTCAAAATATCAACTTCGCCTCACAGCACCTGTGGGTTCACAGGATAAACAGCTCCACACCCTGAAGAATTGATAACAGAATCTCCTTTACCTGTAATGTGCAATTTTCACTTCTTTTCAGGAATTCCACGAACCTCTCCACCACTCCCTGAGTGTTTATCACCTCATCTATTGGAGGATTTGGCTCTGAAACAACAAGGCAGTGTCAGGGAGTGAACAGGGGATTAACAAACCTGAAATGTTAATTAAATTATCTCAAATTGGGCTGAACTCATCAGGGCAGCTTGGCAGAATTATTTTCTGTACAAATCACAACTGGCAATCATCAGTAATACAAAATATTATCATATTTCTCAATTATGGACATTTTTTCCCCCAACCTGCAAAGTTTTGTGCACAAAGCCCTGTAAAAGGCTCTGTTGGATCTTGGGTAGGAATGAATTATTTTTACCTTTGGAAAGTAATTTCCTGAATTTCTGAGTGGTTGCTAACTGGAGGTCAGGGTCATCTGAGAAAAGCATCTCCACCATCTCTCCTGTGATCAATCCCTCCTGGAAAGAGGCAGAGGAAACAGAAATTGTTTTATTTCACACTGGGATTATTCCAGACATCACATCCTACAATTTGGGCTTAAACAGAAATCCAAAGATTCAAACCTGGGGATGCCAGCACAGCAGAAATCCCCCAGTTCACATTTGCAATGCTGGGGGGAATGGGATAAAAGGGAAAGAGGGGATAAAACGGAATAAAAGAACATTGGAGGAGGATTTTGAGAATTTTGCAGCTGGAAATAACCCTTGATAAACCAAAGTGGGCAATGGAATGAGGATTTCCTGGCATGGTCTGAGCTTTGCTGGGCTCATGGATCCATTGGTGTCCCTCTGCATCCTTCAGGAATAAATTTTCCCTTCAGGAATGAATTTACCCCCTCAGGAATGAATTTCCCCCCTCAGGAATGAATTTCCCCCCTCAGGAAGAAATTTCCCCCCTCAGGAAGAAATTTCCCCCCTCAGGAAGAAATTTCCCCCCTCAGGAAGAAATTTCCCCCCTCAGGAAGAAATTTCCCCCCTCAGGAAGAAATTTCCCCCCTCAGGAAGAAATTTCCCCCCTCAGGAAGAAATTTCCCCCCTCAGGAAGAAATCTCCTCTTTGCATTTTAGCCAAGGGTTTATGGCTGTTCCAGCTGCCAGCACCAATTTACACAAACATTCTTGAAAATAAGGGAATAAAACCACTGGATTTTGGCAGTTCCATGCAAGCACAGAATCCCAGGATTGTTTGGGGTGGAAGGAGTTTAAAAATAATTCAGTTCCAAGGGCAGGGACACCTTCCACTACCCCAGGGTGCTCCAACCCCATCAAATCTGGGATAATTCCAGGGATGAGGCAGCCACAGCTTGTGTGGAAATCTCTGCAGAGCCCCAACACATGAAATTAAATTTAATTTAATTAATTAAATCTGTTTGAAGGCATCTTACCCCACACGTTGTGGAAGTGACGTAGGAATCCACCAGGAGAGTGTCAAACATGGAGTCATCCTCATTGATCAGCTCCACATTCCTTCTTTTGAAGAGCTGGTGGGGAGCAGAACACAGGGGTTGTTATTAGAAAATAACCATGAACAGGCTCCACAACTCGATTTTCTTGTTCCTCAACCAAGATTCCTCCTGGACTGAGGTAACCTGAATAAAAAGGGGTCATTAATAGCAGCTCTGCACTCCCAGGGCTGGTCTGGCACACAAACTAAATGGTAATTCTTGCTCTCAGATATGAAAATATCCAAATCACTGAGCCACCAGGGAAGGCAAGTGCAGAACTTGACCAAAATCAGGAAAAATGGGGCAAAAAAGTAGCTTGGATAAGGTGCTAATAAAGGAAATACTTAGTTCCAGAGATATCACTTGGGAATCACCTTGTGCTGCCAAAAAAGAAATGCACCCAGGGTTAAGTCCATACTTACACTTGCTCTTCCTGCTTCTCCAGGAAATAATCCCATTTACTAATTATAGCTAAAATAAACCCACCACCACCTTTAAAATCAAAGATCTGTGGAAAAAAAAGCCAAAAACAAAACCAAAAAACCCCAAACCAAACAAAAAACAACTCGAATAGCTCAAGAACAAAATGCTTGGGAAGCTTTCTATGTGAACTGGGCCCAGAGGAAAAAAAAAAAAAGAGAGAAAAAAGCAAGATCTCAGTTAGAACAGAAAAAAATGACTGGAAATGAAGTTTAATGCACAGATCCTTGAAAATTGCTGTGTTAAGACTGACACAGCCTCTCCAGGTGAGTCACCTGCTGCAAGATCTCAGAACACAATAAAATAAAGATTGCAAACAAACTTTAATGCACAGATCCTTGAAAATTGCAACAGTTAAGGCTGACCCAGCCTTTCCAGGTGAGTAACCTGAAAGATCTCAGCCAGAACAGGAAAAATAAAGTCTGCAAACAAAGTTTAATGCACAGATCCTTGCAGGTTCCAGCAGTTAAAGCTGACCCAGTTCGCTGAGGGGGGTGAGTCACCTGCAAGATCTCAGTCAAAAAAGAAAACATAAAGACTGCAAATAAAGTTTAATGCACAGAAACTTGCAGGTTCCAGCAGTTAGGGCTCACCCAGCCTGCTCAGGTGGGTGAGCTACCCACTGTAAGATCTCAGAACAGAAAAAATTACTCCACAAAAACTTTAATGGACAGGATGCTGAAGATTGCAGCAGCTGGGGCTGACCCAGGCTGCTGAGGGGGTGATTTACCTGCTGCTCCCGTTTCTGCTTCCTCAGCTGAATCCCCTCCTCCTCCCTCCTCCTGCGCATCTCCTCGGGGTTCAGGGCTTTGTTCTTGTAGCTCTTCATTCGATAGTTTTCTGTGAAAACAGGAGCAATTCTGCAATTCTGCCTCAGGGCTCCTGCACCGCCTCTCTGTGCGTCCTTCCCATGGGATAAACCGATGGAATACCTTTATTTACTGCTTGGTTTTCAGAGAAATTCCTGTTTCCCTGCTAGCAGCACAGCATTTTCCACAGCTATTTATTCCCAGAGAGCAAAATTAAGGAATATATAACATGAAGGAGTTTATAACAACCCCAGAGCAGAGCTGCAGTGAGGGACAGCCCCTGCGTCCCGCCAGGTGTTCAGGACCTGACCCATTTCTGACAAATGTAGATTTTCCAAATTGCATTCTGACAAATGCAGCAATTCCAACCTGATTCCTACAGAATTTCCCTCCAGGTTTATTTTTTCTCCCTCCCAGCCAGGGAAGGGAAACTCCAATTTCTGGCACAGCTGAAGGCAGCCAGGGCCAAGCTGTAACTGAGGACGGCAACCCCTGACTGCCCCAGCATGGCAGGAATTCCCCAAACTCTCCCATTTCTCACAATTTTCCCACATTTTTGCCTTCCTCAGGATAAACCTCAGAGGCTCAACAAGCCCTGAACCGAGTTACTCCTTCAGAACTCATTTGAAAAGCAATTTTGTTGTTGTTTTTTTTTTTTTTTCCCAGCTGCAAGGAGGAAGTTTGCAGTTTTATCTCCTCCTCATTTCAAGCCTGAGGCACCCTCAGCCCTGTGGCTCACAGAAAGTTTCAGTCTCACTTATCAACAACCTCCAGCCACTCTGGAGCCCTTCCAAGATCAACTGCACAAGTGTCAGACCCAAAAGTCCACAGCCAACACAAGGAAAAAAACACCTAAATACAAATATCCAGCTTTTCGTTACTAAGAAGAGAGAAAACAACTGGAAAAAAATAATATTTTAACAGGAGAGGAAACAAAACACTTTCAGTTCTTTGATTTCCCAAAACCAGCTAAAAACACACCAAAAAAGAGAGAAACTTACAGACTTTAGGAGTTTATAGCTGACCATACAATAGCCAGGTGCCAATTTTCATTTAGCAATGTATTTAAGCAGCACTGTTATGTTTTTATTCGTATTTCCACCCCACTGTTATGTTTTTATTTGTATTTCATGCAGCCACGGGGAAGAGGAAGAGGCTGGCAGCTCAGTCCTCCAAACAAATTAAGAATTTTAATCCTCCTTTAGGAAAGCAAAGCCTCCAATTAAAAGGTGGTTTTGAGGAAGAGGAGGAAGAGAAGTGAGGAAGCCCAGGATCCCCAGGAGTGTCATAAACAGCCAAGGGACACACGAGAGCTCAGCTGCCCCCAAACCCAGCTCAGGAACACTCAGCACCTCATCCTTTAAGGTTTTTTTTTTTTTTGTCCCATAACCCTCATCCTGCAGGGAAACCCCCAAAAAGAATTCCTTAGGGCTGCTTGTCACAATCCAAGCCTGCCTCTTTTTAAATTTTTTTTTTTCAAGACAAGAAAAATACACTTTCAATGTTTTCCTCACTGCTGAAGGGAGCTGAGTCACTGTAGGATTGTCCTCAAATTCCTCCAGCTGTCAAAGAATTACAAGTCCAAGCTGCCCCACTCATAAATTGGAAGATGAGAAGGTATTTCTCGCTTAAAATAAAGGAAAAATGAGGTAAAATTTTGACTTTGAAAGTTCAGCAGGGCATTTAAATCAAATCCCTGTAAATGCAGCACCAGCTCCAGCAGGAAGCCCTGGGAGCTGAATCACCACAGGATTTTGTCTTCACTGAGGGTAAAAAAATTCCAAAATCACTCCAGCTGTCAAGGAATTACAAGCCCAAGCTGCTCCACTCATAAATTGGAGGATGAGAAGGTATTTCCCACTTAAAATAAAGGAAAACGAGGAGAAAATTTGATTTTGGAGGCTCAGGAAAGCACTCAAATCAAATCCCTGTAAATGTAGCACAAAGAATAGCAGGAAACTGGAATTCCAGAACTGTTACTCCAACAGCTTCTGGATGCTCCTGGGTGGGGAATTTTTTTTTCAAGGCAAGAAAAATTTGCTTTTTATGTTTTCTTCACTGTGAAGCCCTGGGAGCTGAGTCACTGCAGGATTTTGTCTTCACTGAGGGGGAAAAATTCCTCCAGCTGTCAAAGAATTACAATTCCAAGCTGCCACACAAACTGGAGGATGAGAAGGTATTTCCCACTTAAGATAAAGAAAAATTGAGGTGAAATTTCAACTTGGAAGGCTCAGGAAAGCACTCAAATCAAATCCCTGTAAATGCAGCACAAAGAACAGCAGGAAACTGCAATTCCAGAATTGTTACTCCAACAGCTTCTGGGTGCTCCTGGGTGGGGAATTTTTTTTTATTTCAAGACAAGAAAAATTTGATTTCAACATTTCCTTCCCTGTGAAGCCCTGGGAGCTGAGTCAGGGCAGGATTTTGTCCTCACTGAGGGGAAAAAATTCCTCCAGCTGTCAAAGAATTACAAGCCCAAGCTGCCACACAAACTGGAGGATGAGAAGGTATTTCCCACTTAAAAAAAAGGAAATATGAGGTGAAATTTTAAACTTTAAAATTTATTTGAAACTTTATTTTAAACTATTTAAATTCCTAGACAAATTTATTTTAAACTTATTTTAAAATTTAAACTTTATTTTAACGTAAAACATAATGTATTTATTTTATTAAAATAATATATTTTTTAAAATTTTAAACTTACTTTAAAATTTATTTGAAACTTTATTTCAAACTATTTAAACTCCTAGACAAATTTATTTCAAACTTATTTTAAACTTTAGAATAAAATACAATTTATTTATTTAATTTATTTTATTAAAATAAACTTGAAAATTTTAAACTTTAAACTTTATTTGAAACTTTATTTTAAACTATTTCAACTCCTAGTTAAACTTACTTTAAACTTTACTTTAAACTTTAAAATAATGTAACATTTATTTATTTTATTAAAATAAACTTGAAAATTTTAAACATCAAATTTTATTTTCAACTTTATTTTAAACTATTTAAACTCCTAGACAAATTGATTTTAAACTTATTTTAAACTTTAAAATAAAGTAAAAATAAAAGAAAATTTATTTTATTTATTTATTTAATTAAAATAAAATAAAGCTTAAAATTTATTTTAAACTGTATTTTAAACTATTTAAATTCCTAGAAAAACTGATTTTAAATTTATTTTAACTTATTTTAAACTTTAAAATAAAGTTTAAAAGTTATTTATTTAATTTATTTAATTAAAATAATATAATCTTTAAAAGTTTAAACTTGATTTTAAATTTTAAAATAAATTTTAAACTATTGAAACTCCTAGACAAATGTAGACAAATTGCAGTAAAATAAATGGATGAACTGAGTTTCACCTCATTCCTCATTTATCTCCAATCCCTGAAATCCCACAGGATCCTCCCATCATCAACATCTCCAGAGGACTCTTCTAGAAAGAAAAATCAATTTATTAAATGAACTGAAACCCTAGAAAAAGAAGACTAAATCATCTGGACTGCTTAAATACAAATCAAATGAATAACTCCATAAAAATAATGTGTGAAAGAACAGCTCGAGCAGAAATCAGTCAAAACCACTTCTTTTAGGGTCACCAAGAGTTTTGCAGCGAATTAATAGGAAAAAAAATAAAAGGAAAAATTCACTTTGTTTGCTCAGAAGACACAACAAGTGAAGCTAAACAGGAGAACAGGCACACAAAAATAAAAATGCTGTGCAATAACGCCTGGCAGCAGGGATGTGATATCAGGCTGGAATGTGCAGCGCTCACAGGGCGAGGGACAGAAAGTTCTCTCTGGGGGAAGCTCAGGGCAGGCAGAGCTGGCTGCTCTGTGCCAGGGCTAAAACAAAACCAGGAATCTTCTGGGATGTCCCTGACCTGCTGGGGAATCCAGCACTGCTCAGTCCATCCCAAAATTTGGGGGCTTTAAGTTCTCTTCAAGCTGGTTTGTGTCCCAGGGTTAAAACAAGATCAAAAATCCTTCTGGAATGTCCCTGCCCCAGAACCCAGCAACTCCTCAGTCCAGTTCTCAAATCTACTCCTGATTTGATCTTTTCATCCCAAAATTTGAGGGTTTTAAGTTCTCTCCAAGCTGGTCATTTGCTCAGGGTTAAAACAAGATTAGGAATCCTTTTGGAATGTCCCTGACCTGCTGGAAAAGGAATCCAGTAACTCCTTAGCCCAGTTCTCAAGATTCCTACTCCTGATTTGATCTTTTAATCCCAAAATTTGAGGGTGTAAAGTTCTCTTCAAGCTGGTTTGTGTCCCAGGGTTAAAACAAGATTAGGAATCCTTTTGGAATATCCCTGCTCCAGAATCCAGCACTCCTCAGTTCAGTTCTCAAAGTTTCCCACTCCTAATTGGATTTTTTTCATCCCAAAATTTGAGGGGTTTAAGTTCTTTTCAACCTGTTTAATCCATTCAGATTTCCCTCCAAAACTGACTGATCAGGCACAAGTGTGAGCTGAGAACAGCCCCTAAAAAAGGGAAAAAACTTCAACTGAATCCACTCAAACTCAAGCCAGGAGAGCTCCAGATTAAAACCAAGCAGAGATAATTACAGAGGAAAATGAAATTCCAGTAAATCCAGAGGAAAATGGAATTCCAGTAAATCCATCCTTCCCAACATGTGCTTTCCCTCAGCACCAAGCAGTTCTGTGTGATTTGCTAAGCAGATTTACCTGGAGCTCAGCAGGACTGAAAGGAATCAGGACTTTCACTCTTGCAGGGTTTCAGTGATCAAACTCTCCCCCTTGCCAAAGTTCATGTTTGCTGTGCTGAACTAAACAAACAAAGCCAAGCAGCCAATTCTCTGGGAAATTCATCAGCCATGGGGTTTTATTGAGAATTTAGCATTAACTCCACTGCTCCATGGGTTAAACAGCACTAAAAATGGCATTTAAAGGGTTCATTTGCATGGCAAACTGAATGAACTGATGATCATTTCCAAAAGTAACATTAACTTAAAATAATGAAAAAACCCCCAGCCTTAGCTTGTTTAAAAATAATAAAGTTACATGAGGATAATTTAAACAAGGGGAGATTCAATTCTTATGGGGTGGGAAGCTCCTGTGCACAAAGTTCTCAGCTCCACATAAAACATAAAACTAAAATTCTCAGCTCCACATAAAACTAAAATTCTCAACTCCATATAAAAGATAAAACTAAAATTCTCAGCTCCATATAAAACATAAAACTAAAATTCTCAGCTCCATATAAAACATAAAACTAAAAGTCTCAGCTCCACATAAAACTAAAATTCTCAGCTCCACACAAAATATAAAACTAAAATTTTCAACTCCACATAAAACACAAAACTAAAATTCTCAGCTCCACACAAAACTAAAAGTCTCAGCTCCACACAAAACTAAAAGTCTCAGCTCCACACAAAACTAAAAGTCTCAGCTCCACACAAAATATAAAACTAAAATTTTCAACTCCACATAAAACACAAAACTAAAATTCTCAGCTCCACACAAAACTGCCCCAAGAATTTCCAGACATTCCCAGCAGGCCTCAGGACATTTTTCTCCTCAGAGCTGCCACTCCAGGTTTTACACCTGAAGGCATAAATGAATTTTTCCAAGCTGTCCGGGGCAGCAGCCACACACAGAGCTGGTCACTGATTTCTCCTGCAGCACCCCAGGAGGGTTTGGAGGGGGCAGAAAAGTTCCTGGACAAGTAAGATGATTTTTAATGATCATTTTTAAATTATTACAGAGCATTTTTTGAAGGGTCTCTGGTTTGGAAGGAGATAAAAACTCCTCCAGTGCCACCCCTGCCATGGGCAAGGACATTTTCCACTGTCCCAGGCCTGGCCTGGGATAATTCCAGCCACAGCTTTTCTGGGAAATCCATCCCAGCCCCTTAAAAATGAAGAATTTCTTCCCAAAATCCAACCTAAATTTGTCACTTCAAAGCCATTAATCTTCTGAAGCAGCTCTGGTTAAAAGACAACATTGCAGGTGGAAAATGGAAACATTTTAATCTTTATTTTCAGAAGCTCCTCAAAAAAAATATATAAATAAATAAAATAAAATCAACCTTTCCTCCCTGAGCTGGGCCCTCCCACATCAAGCAAACCAAAACTAAAAGCTGCTGGAATTAAAACATTTTTTGAAGAGGAAACACAGAGTTGGGATTTACTTGAGGGGACAGAGAGCTGTCTGCAGCAGATGCCACTGGTGTGGTGTCACCCAGGGGTGGCACAGGGACACCAGGGTGGCACTGAGGGCTCAGCGTGGAGTTTTTTAATAAAAATCCCAACGCCCAGAAGCCAGGAGAGGTTTGTGGGGTGCTGCCCTGAACCCCGAGCTCTGGGGGAGCTCAGAACTGAAATCCAGCATTGGGGGAGAATTTAAAGGGGGCAGGGACCTGAGAGCCAGGTGAGGCCCCAAAGTGACAG
Source organism: Passerculus sandwichensis (assembly GCA_031885435.1). Taxonomy (NCBI): domain Eukaryota; kingdom Metazoa; phylum Chordata; class Aves; order Passeriformes; family Passerellidae; genus Passerculus; species Passerculus sandwichensis. The sequence continues at coordinate 1,899,578 of CM063159.1, read as the reverse complement.
CAGTGACACCCCAAAACCGGGCTCTTACAGCTCTCACATCCCAGAGCCGGGGTGCTGCAGCCCTGGCACCCCAAAACCTGGGGTATCCCACCCTGGCACCCCCAAACCCGGGGTTGGCATCCCCAAACTTGGGTTCTTACAGTTGGGTTCAAACTTGGGTCCTAACACCTCCAAATCCAGGCACTGCAGCCCTGACACCCCAAAACCTGGGTATTTCACCCTGGCACCCCCAAACTTGGGTTCTTACAGCCCTGACACCCCAAAACCGGGCTCTCACAGCTCCCACCACCCAAACCTGGGTTATCTCACCCTTACACCCCCAAATCCAGGGTAACTCACACTGGCACCTCCAAACCTGGGTAATGCAGCCCTGGCATCCCCAAACTCGGGGTATCTCACCCCAAACCCGGCGTATCTCACCCTGGCACCCCCCAACCTCGGGGTATTGCTACCTGGTACCCCCAAAACCTGGGCACTGTAGCCCTGGCACCATCAAAGCCGGGTTGTTTCACCCTGGCACCCCCAAACTCGGGGTATCTCACCCTGGCACCCCCAAACTCGGGGTATTCGTGCCTGGTACCTCCAAACCTGGGTAATGCAGCCCTGGCGACCCCAAACTCGGGGTATCCCACCCTGGCACCCCCAAAACCCAGGGCCCTGCAGCCCTGGCACCCCAAACCCGGTGTATCTCACCCTGGCACCCCCAAACAGGGGCTATCTCACCCTGACACCCCAAAACCCGGTGTATCTCACCCTAAACCCGGGCTATCCCACCCCGGCACCCCAAACCCGGGGTACCTCACCCCAAACCGGGGCTATCCCACCCTGGCACCCCAAACCCGGGGTACCCCACCCCAAACCCGGGCTATCCCATCCTGGCACCCCAAACCCGGGGTACCCCACCCCAAACCCGGGGTACCCCACCCCAAACCGGGGCTATCCCACCCCGGCTCCCCCCGCAGCTCCCGCCCCACCCCGGAGCTCCCCAAAGGCGCTGCCCGAAGCGGCCGCAACCCCCGGGCCGCCTTCACCGGGAGTCCCCAGAGACCCCCCCGCCCCCCGGAGCGGCCCCGGGATGACTCAGCGGCCGCGCCGGCCCCGCCGCCCTCAGCCCCGGCAGCGCCCGGGACGCCGGTGAGAGGCGAGGGCGGCGGCAGCGCGGTGCTGACGGGCTGTGCGCGCTTCCCGACCTCGGGGCGGCTTCTCCGGCTCCACCCCATCCCCTCGGCCGTGCCCGGAGCTCCCCGGGCCGCGCCCGCCCCTCGGGGCCCTCACCCATCGCGGCGGCTGCGGCGGCGGCTCCGGGGCTGGCGGCGGCGGCCAAAATATGGCGGCGGCGGGCGGGGCGCGGGCCGGACGGCGGCCGCGAAGGGACAAACCTGTGAGCGCGGAGCGGGCGGCTGTGGTTCTAGGGCGCCCCCAGCGAGCGGGAGAGGAACTGCAGGGGCTGTCGCGTCCTGTCACCCGTGTCCTGTCACCCGTGTCCCCTCACTCGTGTCCTGTCATCTCTATCCTGTCACCCGTGTCCCCTCACTCGTGTCTCCTCACCCGTGTCCTGTCATCTCTGTCCTGTCACCCGTGTCCTGTCATCCGTGTCCCCTCACTCGTGTCCTGTCATCTCTGTCCCGTCACCTGTGTCCTGTCACTCGTGTCTTGTCATTCGCGTTCTGTCACTTCTGTCCTGTCACTCGTGTCCCCTCACTCGGGTTCTACCCCCTCTATCCTGTCACTCATGTTCCTTCCCTCGTTTCCCCCCTGTCCTGTCACTCATGTCCCCTCACAGGGGTTCAGTCACTTCTGTCCTGTCACTCGTGTTCCCTCTCATGTCCCCTCTGTCCTGCCACTCGTGTCCCGTTCCCTTGCCTGCAGGAAGGAGGAGCTGCTGCAGCCCAGCACTGCCCCGGGCAGATCCCTGAGGGTTTTATGGGGTCACTCAGAGCCCTGAAAAGTAGGGAGAGAATTTGAGGACTGGCTGGTTTTATGGGGTCACTCAGAGCCCCGAAAATTGGGGGGCAGAGTTTGAGGACTGACTGGTTTTATGGGGTCATTCGAAGCACTGAAAAGCGAAGGACAGAGTTTGAGGACTGGGTAGATTTATGGGGTCACTCAGAGCCCTGAAAACTGGGGGACAAAGTTTGAGGACTGGCTTGTTTTATGGGGCCACTCAGAGTTCTGAAAAGTACAGGACAGAATTTGAGGACTGGCTGGTTTTATGGGGTCACTCAGAGCCCTGAAAAGTAAAGGACAGAGTTTGAGGACCGGGTGGATTTATGGGGTCACTCAGATCCTGAGGAGCCTGGGGCAGTGGGGATTTCTTTCCCTCTCCTGAGGGAAATGGGAGGAAAGGAAAATTTGTGTCATCCCCACCCCGGAGGAAAGGAGAACACGGCAGAGACTCTGAGAACTCCTTTAATCGCTGTTAACTGCAAGTCTGTAAAAGGTTTGGAGAAAGTCTTTGTTACAAAACTACCAGCAGCTGTTAGAATTGTTCCTGGTTTGTCACCCCAGCTAGAAAAGGCTCAGGGAGATGTGGAATAGTTCAAGAACAGAGAGAATATTGCACAACCAACCCCACGGTTAATTCCACTAAAAGAAGGAAAGAAAGTGACACAGATGCTGCAGCCTCGAGCTCTGCTGTGGGACCAGCTGGGGATGTCCCCATTGATGTCCCCTGCGTCCCCTGCCCTCCACAATCCCAGCCAGGACAAGGAGAGGCTCTGCTGGACCCAGGGCTGTGGCAGGACAGGGATGCTCCCACCTAAAGAAGGAAAAGCCAACCCCAAAACCCCGACTGTTCCAAGTGCACCTCGTTTGGTGCTGTCCAAAGGCAGCAGGAAACCCCCAGGACAAAGGCAGAAAGTGTCACCCCAGCACCCCAAAGGCCAGGGAGGGCTCTGTCCCCTCGGGATAACTGTGCAGGAGCAACATCTCCTCCTGTGACATGAAACTGCCCCAAAAAGGAGCTGTGTGGCTGAAGGAGTGAAGCAAACAGTGCCAGGGGTTGAGTGAAGGAACCCAAAGCTCGTGGTGGCTGCAGGGCTGGCACGGGTGGGACAGGGCTCAGATGGGGACACACAACAGGGACACCCCAGTTTGGGAGCCTCTGTCCCCCCAGGCTGGCCAGGCTGAGGTTGAGGTGGTCTTTGGGCCAGGCTGGACCTTGGCAAGGGCTGAAGTGGCCACCAACACTGGGGTTCTGTCCCCAGCTGACCCAAACCAGTGCCACCAACACTGGGGTTCTGTCCCCAACTGACCCAAACCAGTGCCACCAACACTGGGGTTCTGTCCCCAACTGACCCAAACCAGTGCCACCAACACTGGGGTTCTGTCCCAAATTGACCTAAACCAGTGCCACCATCACTGAGGTTCTGTCCCCATCTGACCCAAACCAGTGCCACCAACATTGGGGTTCTGTCCTCATCTGACCCAAACCAGTGCCACCAACATGAGAGGCTCTGTCCCCAGCTGATCCAAACCAGTGCCACCAACATGAGAGGTTCTGTCCCAAACTGACCCAAACAAACCAGTGCCACCAACACAGAGGTTCTGTCCCCACCTGATCCAAAGCACTGCCAGCCCAGCAGCAAGAGCGAGCCACGAGGATTTTCCTTGGAGAATTTAACTAGAAAGACACAAAACCCAGAGCAGGAAGGTGCTGCAGCTGCAAAGGGGGGGGGAGAGCAGCAGGCCTTGGCTCTTGGAGGAACTGCTGGAAATGGGAATTTCCATGAGAAAAAGCTTCCAAGACAAAAAGCCAGGCAGAAGCTGAGGGTTTGGCAGGGGTTTGGCTCCTTCCAGGGTCAAAGCCACGAGCCAAGTGCTTTTTGTGCAGCACCTGCAGCCCTCAGGCCCTCCCTGGGTGGGAACTGCAGAGCAGTGAGCAGAGCAGGCACAGCCACGTCCAGGAGCCTCTCAGGTGAGGGTTCCACGTGCACACACGAGCAGGGAAGGAGCCAGCTGGCAGCCTGGCAGCACCCAGCACACCTGGCAGGGCTCTGAGTGCCCAGCTGGCCCCAGGACCCCTCACTCTGCCTCCTCAGGGTCACTTTTGGCTTGGCCAGTCTCTAGGAGCTATGGAGAAGTCGGGCTCCTGTGTGCCAGTGACCTCCTGCTTCCTCCTCCTGGAGCTGCAGGGGTCACTTGGGTTGCCCCCAGGTTTCTGCAGGAATGGGAACTCCTCCAGGCTGGGGGTGCAGCCCCAGCACAGTCACACACAGAGGAACAGCTGGTCCAAGTCTGAGTTCACACTGGATGGTGGAAATGAGCCTGTGACACACACTGCAAGCAGCTGCTTTATTCCCAGTCTTCCCACTCTTCATCTTCCAGCTGCAAACAAGAGGAAATCCATTTCTGAGCTGGTTTCAACTGTTTGTGTCTGTAAATCAACAGATTTCCCCCTGGGAAAGCTGCACACTCACCCCACCAGCCCCTCTCTGCACCCTGAGTGTCACCATGGTATTTTCTGAAAAATCCTCTTTGCCCAGGAGTTTCTCCTGGGAGGCTGAGACGCCTCAGAGAGGAATAAAAACAATAATTATCTGATTGCTGCTCCTGTGTTTTGCTGCTTTGGAATGTGGCTTGGACAATGTTTACCAACAGGTGAATGTTTGATTGGTTCCATGTGAATTGTTTTTAATTAATGACCAATCACCATCAGCTGTGTCAGACTCTGAGTCAGTCACAGGTTTTACTATTAATTCTTGTGAAACCTGATTTATCCTTTCTCTTTCTTTAGTATAGTTTTAGTATAGCATTCACAATAATAAATATAATATAATTAATATAATATAATCAATATAATAAATATAAATATAATATGATATAATAGATACAATAAATATAACATAATATATTACATTATATAATAGCATATATATTATATTATATTAATTACATTATATTGGTAAAAGAAATATAATAAATAAAAATTAAAATAAATAAAATAAGTATTGATATAAAATAATGTATATCATAAATACAATATATATCATAAATATAATATAGTATAGTATAGTGAAATATAGTGTAATACAATGTAAAATAATGTAATATAATGTAAAATATGATATGATATATGATATGATATGATATGATATGATATATGATATGATATGATATGATATGATATGATATGATATGATATGATATGATATGATATGATATAATATAATATAATATAATATAATATAATATAATATAATATAATATAATATAATATAATATAATATATCAGCCTTCTGAGAACTTGGGAGTCAGATTCTCATCTCTCACCTCGTCCTGGGCACCCTCACAAGCCCCACACGCTGAGGGGCTGGTGATGCTTTGGGGGCAGTTTTTGTGCCCTGACTCACCTCCCCAGACATTTCCACCCTGGACAGTGCCAGCTGCACCTCCTCCTCCGTCATGTCCAGATCAAAGTCCTTTTCCCAGTCCTCGCTGATATCCGTGCTGGAGCCTGCAAGCACAAATGTCCCCACTGAGCCACCAGGGCTGGCCCCAAAGCCTGGAATTCCCAGGGCTCAGAGCCACCACACTGCCAGGAACACAGATGGGATGGGATCCTGCTCCCCTCACAGCCAGGGCTGGTGCACAGCCAGGGGGAGAGGTGGATGCTGAAAGAATTTCTCCTCTGGCCTGGGAGAACAGGGACGTGTCAGGTTCCAGCCACACAGAAAATGACAGGAGGGATTTTGATGTGGGGACTGTCATTGTGCCAGCAGGGATGACAGGCTGAGGGGAGCAATCAGCACATCCCCTCCACAGAGCACAGTGAACACTCACACACTGCTCAGCCAGCAGATCACTGATTTATTTCCCTTTCCTTTGCTCTCCCCCAGCACCACAAACCCCGAGCTGTCCCCGGGATCCCTCCCAGCTTTCCCAGCCCCACACGAACCTTTCTTGCCGTTGTTGGAGGGGGTGGATTTGCCGCTGTCCGAGTTGAGCTCGAAGACTCTCAGGTCCGTGGGTCCCTCCTCCCTCAGAGTCTCTGTCCTGCCCTGCCCTTTGCTCTCCATCTCTCTGGGCTCTGCTCCAGCTGCCAGCTCCGAGGATGCCGCTGAAGGCTGGCCAGGTGCACAAGGCTGAGCAGCCTCTGGGGGCTTTGGCAGCGAGCTCTGCTCCTCCAGGGTGGCCTCCACCAGCCTCTGGCAGAGCTCCGGGGCTGCAGCTGCAGTCTGTAGCTGGGTGGCAGGCACAGGGGCAGGGTTTGCAATCTGAGTCACGAGGGACGCGCTGTCGCTGCTCTCCGAGGGGCTCTGCTCCCCTGGCACCTGCTCTGGGGGCAGCACAGCCCAGCTCTGCCCACAGGGAGCCTTGGGGGCAGCAGCCTGGTGTCCCTCTGGGCTGGGTGCTTTCTGTGCTGCTCCTGGAAACGTGATGTTTGCACAAGGCAGGGGGGACATCCCCAAGAACTCCTCTGTAGGGAGGCAGAAGAGAAGTGAGAGATGTTTCAGCAAGGGCAGCAGCAGCTGGGCTGGGAGCTGGATTGCAGAGAATCACAGAATGTCCTGAGCTGGATCTCACAGAACCACAGAATGTCCTGAGCTGGATCTCACAGAATGTCCTGAGCTGGATCTCACAGAACCACAGCTGAATTTCACAGAACCACAGAATGTCCTGAGCTGGATCTCACAGAATGCCCTGAGCTGCATTTCACAGAATGTCCTGAGCTAGATCTCACAGAATCACAGAATGCCCTAAACTGGATTTCACAGAATCACAGAATGTCCTGAGCTGGTTCTCACACAATCACAGAATGCCTTGAGCTGGATCTCACAGAATCACAGAATGCCCTGAGCTGGATTGCACAGAATGCCCTGAGCTGGATCTCACAGAATCATAGAATGCCCTGAGCTGGGAGGGACCCACAGGGATCACCCAGTGCAACCCCTGGCCCTGCACAGACACCCCAAAAATCCCACCCTGGGCATCCCTGAGAGCCTTGTCCTGGAGCTGTGCCAGCTTTGGGGCTGTGCCCATTCCCTGGGGAGCCTGGCACCCTCAGGGGGAAGAACATTTCCTGATTTCCAACCTCAACCACCCTGACACAGCTCCAGAAATTCCCTCAGATCCCACCACTGCTCACAGAGCAGAGACCTCCGTGATTTGTGGCAGTGAGGAGGAGCCACCACCCCGTGAAAGCCCCAAAACCTGTCCCACCTTCATCCTCCTCCCAGCCTGGCTCCTCTTGCTGCATGCTCTGCTCTGCTCGCTGCTTCAGAGCCTCCCTCCGGGCTTCATCCTGCAGGAATGCAACACAGCAGCTGCTCACATGCCCAGTCCCCTTCCTCCCCCAGCCATCCCACCATCACTGACCCCAAGGCTCAGCCCAGATCTGTTTGCCCAGGAAAAGCCCCCCAGGGACCCCCCCAGACCCACCTGCTCCAGGCAATGCAGTTTGTAGAAGTAGCGCTGCCAGAACTCCAGGTGGGAAACAGCCACAGGGACCTGGGAAAGGGATCAGGGAAAGGGATGAACTGTGAGGGGGGAGCTGTGGATGAACACAGAGGGAGAGCTGTGCCCCACAGAAGGAGAGCTGTGCCCTCAGAGGGAGAGCTGTGCCCTCAGAGGGAGAGCTGTGCCCTCAGAGGGAGAGCTGTGCCCTCAGAGAGAGAGCTGTGCCCTCAGAAGGAGAGCTGGGCCCCACAGAGGGAGAGCTGTGCCCCTCAGAATGAGAGCTGTGCCCTCAGAGAGAGAGCTGTGCCCTCAGAAGGAGAGCTGGGCCCCACAGAGGGAGAGCTGTGCCCTCAGAAGGAGAGCTGTGCCCCTCAGAGGGAGAGCTGTGCCCTCAGAAGGAGAGCTGTGCCCTCAGAGAGAGAGCTGTGCCCTCAGAGGGAGAGCTGTGCCCTCAGAAGGAGAGCTGTGCCCCACAGAGAGAGAGCTGTGCCCCTCAGAATGAGAGCTGTGCCCCACAGAGAGAGAGCTGTGCCCTCAGAGGGAGAGCTGTGCCCCACAGAGAGAGAGCTGTGCCCTCAGAGGGAGAGCTGTGCCCCTCAGAGAGAGAGCTGTGCCCTCAGAGAGAGAGCTGTGCCCTCAGAAGGAGAGCTGTGCCCTCAGAAGGAGAGCTGTGCCCCACAGAGAGAGAGCTGTGCCCTCAGAAGGAGAGCTGTGCCCTCAGAGGGAGAGCTGTGCCCCTCAGAGGGAGAGCTGTGCCCTCAGAGAGAGAGCTGTGCCCTCAGAGGGAGAGCTGTGCCCTCAGAGGGAGAGCTGTGCCCTCAGAGGGAGAGCTGTGCCCTCAGAGGGAGAGCTGTGCCCTCAGAAGGAGAGCTGTGCCCCTCAGAGAGAGAGCTGTGCCCTCAGAAGGAGAGCTGTGCCCTCAGAAGGAGAGCTGTGCCCTCAGAGGGAGAGCTGTGCCCCTCAGAGAGAGAGCTGTGCCCCTCAGAAGGAGAGCTGTGCCCTCAGAGGGAGAGCTGTGCCCCTGAGGGAGAGCTGTGCCCCTCAGAGGGAGAGCTGTGCCCTCAGAAGGAGAGCTGTGCCCTCAGAGAGAGAGCTGTGCCCCTCAGGAGAGCTGTGCCCCACAGAGAGAGAGTTGTGCCCCTCAGAGGGACAGCTGTGCCCCTCTCTCCTCCCAAAGCAGCTCCCATTTTATTCCATCCATAATTTTTCCACAGTTTCCACCCCAGCCACAGGGCACAAACAGCTCAGGGCTTTCCTGCAGCATTCCCCAGGTCAGGAATTGCCATTTTGGGGCCTCACCATTTTGGTGTAGAGTGCCCTGATGGAAGGGCTGGTGGCCAGCAGCTCTGCAATCTCCCCTTTCTTCTCCTCCAGGCTGAACTGGGCCAGCCAGGCCTCGAGCAGCTCAGCAGGGCCTGTGTGGGACAAGCACAGGGACAAGAACCCCTCAGTTTGGGGAGGTTTCACTGGGGCACAGGAGGAGGGAGACACAGGGCTCAGAAATGCTCTGCCAGCTCAAGGCCCAATTGAAATTGGGTTAGGAAATTCAGACTAAGCTGGTCCTTGAGGTAAGAGCCAGATCTGCTCTTCTACAGCCAAGCCCTGCTGGCCAAAGGTTTCAGGGAACTCCAGCTGGCCCCCAAATCCCCTAGAGAAGCACCCTGGACCCCCTGAAACCCCAAGGGCAGCCCCTGAATCCCCCAAGGGCAGCACCCTGGTCCCCAAACCCCCTTGGGGAGCACCCTGGACCCTCTGAACCCTCCAAGGGCAGCACCCTGGACCCCAAACCCCCTTGGGGAGCACCCTGAACTCCCCAAGAGCAGCACCCTGGACCCCCTGAACCCCTCTGGACCCCCTGAACTCCCCAAGAGCAGCACCCTGGACCCCCAAACCCCCTTGGGGAGCACCCTGGACCCCCCCAAACCCCCTAGAGCAGCACCATAGACCCCATGAACCACCAAGGGGAGCACCCTGGACCCCCCAGGGCAAGCACCCTGGACCCCCTGAGCCCCCCAAGGGCAGCACCCTGGACCCCAAACCCCTTTGGGGAACACCCTGGAGCCCCTGAACCCTCCTAGGGCAGCACCCTGAACCCCCCAAACCCCCTAGGGCAGCACCCTGGACACCCTGAACCCCTAAGGGAGACCCCAAACCCCCTTGGGGAGCACCCTGGACCCCCTGAACCCCTAAGGGAGCCCCCAAACCCCCTTGGGGAGCACCCTGGACACCCTGAACCCCCCTAGGGCAGCCCTTGAACCCCCCCAAGGCAGCATCCTGGACACCCTGAACCCCTCTGGACACCCTGAACCCCTAAGGGAGACCCCAAACCCCCTTGGGGAGCACCCTGGACACCCTGAACCCCCCTAGGGCAGCCCTTGAACCCCCCCAAGGCAGCATCCTGGACACCCTGAACCCCTAAGGGAGCCCCCAAACCCCCTTGGGGAGCACCCTGGACACCCTTAGCCCCCCTGGACACCCTGAACCCCCCTAGGGCAGCCCCTGACCCCCCCATACCATCGGGCTCGTTGCAGTAGGTGGCTGGGTCGGACTGGAGGCTGTAGAGACGAGCCTGGAGGGGACACACAGGGACAGCTGTGAGGGCAGGGACAGCAGCAGGGCCAGGGGACAGGCTCAGGGTGCCACACTGACCTTGGCACTGTCGTAGGGCTCGGTGGTGCCCGAGGGCGTTGCCATCAGGGTGATAACGTCACAGTCTATGGTCTTGTCCGGAGAGGGAGCGAAGGTGTCCGAGATGACCCCCAAAAAGTCAGACAGGCCCTTCCTCACCTTCTCTGTGGCGCCTGAGCCCTCTGCCCTCTGCAGGGGAAGGGGCAGCACGGGGTCAGTGACACCCCAGGGTTTCTGAGAATCCTTAAGGAAGCAGGACCTGACCCCTCAGGAAGGGTGAGGTGGGGGACACCTGAGGGGAGCTGAGCTGAGGCTTTGTGGGGGAAGCAGAGCGGGTTTGGGGCTTTGTGGGGGAAGCAGAGCGGGTTTGGGGCTTTGTGGGGGAAGCAGAGAGGATTTGGGGCTTTGTGGGGGAAGCACAGCCCAGTTTGGGGTTGCTGGTGTGGGGTGGGGCTGTCCCAGTAGCAGCTGGGCAGGGCTGAGGGTCACAGCTCATGTGGAGTCTGTGTCACCCCTACAGTGACACTGGCAGTGTTCCCCCTATAGTGACACTGCCTGTGTCACCCCTGCAGTGACATTGCCAGTGTCCTCCTACAGTGTCCCCCTACACTGACACTGCCACTGTTCCCCTACAGTCACACTGCCAGTGTCCCCCCTACAGTGTCCCCCCTACAGTGACACTGACAGTGTCAACTTACAGTGACACTGCCTGTGTCCTCCTACAGTGTTCCCCTACAGTGACAGGGCCAGTGTTCCCCCTACACTGACACTGCCAATGTCCCCCTACAGTGTCCCCCCTACAGTGACACTGACAGTGTCAACTTACAGTGACACTGCCAATGTCCCCTTACAGTGACACTGCCACTGTCCCCCCTACAGTGTCCCCCCTACAGTGACACTGCCAATGTCCCCTTACAGTGACACTGCCAATGTCCCCTTACAGTGACACTGCCAGTGTCCCCCCTACATTGTCCCCCTACAGTGACACTGCCAGTGTCCCCCTACATTGTCCCCCTACAGTGACACTGCCAATGTCCCCTTACAGTGACACTGCCACTGTCCCCCCTACATCGTCCCCCTACAGTGACACTGCCAGTGTCCCCCTACATTGACACTGCCAGTGTCCCCCTGCCCAGCACAGTGGACAGGGAATCACGAGGGAGTGACAGCACGAGGGGAATGACTTCAATCTGCAGGAAATGGGGTTGGATGATGGGATATTGGGCAGGAATCCCCCCTGTGAGGGCACTGGGATGGAATCCCCAGAGAAGCCGTGGCTGTGCCATGCCTGGAACGATGCCAGGCGGGGTTTGGAGCAGCCTGGGAGGGTGGCAGGTGTCCCTGGCGTGGCAGGGGTGGCACTGGGTGCCCGTACTCACTGCCAGCCTGTCCTTGACCACGCTGGCCGTGGCGGCGATGGTGCAGGCCGTGTCGTGCTGCACCACCTGTGTGAACTCAGCCAGGTCCCTCTTCATGAACTCCAAAGCCTCTGTGGACTGCAAGCACACAGCACATGGATTCTGCAGGGTTTTGCTCCCCCAGCAAAGCTGGGATTGCTCCCAGCACGTTACAAAAATTCGGGTGGGAGAGTTTGGCCCAGATGAACCCTCGCCCCAACCTGGGCAATGCATAAAACCAGAATAACCTGACCAACAACAGCACCTGCTCTGCCCAAAACACATTCCAGGAGGCTCTGAAGCCAAGAGCAGGAAAAACAGAGGCTGGGAGAAGCCTGGCTTTAGGTTTTGTGTGTAATTAACACAGGCAGTGCTGTCACAGCAGGAAGTTCCACACCACAGAGCCACGCTGGAAGCACAACCCCCTGCTCAGGGGGTGATCTCCACATCACAGAGCCCAGCATGACCCAGGGTTTGTCTGATCCCCTACAAATCCATCCCAAATCCGCTTCGGGGGGACCCTCCCGGGATGGGAGGAGCTCCGGGGCCGCCCCGCAGGCCCCGCCCTCCCGCTCCCGAGGCTCCCGGTGGCTCCCGGAGGTTCCCGGTGGTTCTCACCGGTTCTCACCTTCTCCTTGACGGCCTGGTAGCTCTGCTGGAGCCAGCTCCGCCACCAGCCGCCATCCTCCCTGCGAGGGACAGGCACGGCGTCAGCACAGCCCACACACAGAGCCCGAACCCAGAGCCAGGCCCCAAACCAGGATCCCACAGCGAGCTCCCAAATCCCATATCCTGAGCCCAGATTCACATCCTGGATTTCGATCCCAGACCCAAACCCCAACCCCATACATGGATCCTAGAGCACAGATCCCAATCCCAATCCCAGCTTCAGACCCCGATCGCAGATCCCAAACCCAGATCCAGATCCCGACTCCAACCCCAAATTCAGACCCCCAAACCCAAGTTCGGACCACAGCCCCAGATTCCAACCCCAAACCCAGATTCAGATCCCAGATCCCGACTCCAACCCCAAATTCAGACCCCAAACCCAGATTCTATCCCCAGACCCCGATCCCGGATCACAACCCCAGACCCAGATCCCAACCCCAAATTCCAACCCCAGATTCCACCACCAGACCCCGATCCAGACCCCAGATCTCGACTCCAAACCCAGACTCAGACCCCAACCCCAGACCCCAACCCCAAATTCCAATCCTCGATTCCAACCCCAGACCCCAACCCCAAGTTCCATCCCCCGATTCCATCCCAGACCCCGGTTCCAGCTCCCACCCCCCAAACCGCAGCCCCGGCCCGGCCCCGCTGCCCGGTCCCGTCTCGCCGCCCCCCCGCCCACGGGGTCCCTGTCCCGTTCCGTTCCCGTTCCTGTCCCGTTCCCGGTCCGGTCCCGCCGCCCCCCGGCCGAGCGCCGCTCACCCCTCCGCCATCTTGGCGGTGTGACGTCACCAATATTTACCGACCCCTCACCCCGCGGGCCCCGCCCCGGAGCCGGGCCCCTCTGACGTCACTTCCTGCCCCGCCCCGGGGGGCGCGGCCCGGGTACGGTGGCCGGGCGGGACCGGGAGCGGGACCGGGAGCGGGACCGGGAGCGGAGCCGGGCGGAGGTGAGTGATGGGCACCGAGCGCTGCCCGAGGCGGGCGGGACGCCTTCCGGGGCACGCCGGTACCGGGCAGGGCGGTGCTGACAGCAGGGAGGGCTCCCGGTACCGGGCGGGACGTGCCGGGCGATGCCGCCACCGGGAGGTCGGTGCTTGGCGCGGCGGGGGATCCCGGCACCCGGCAGGGTGGCCCTAGGGGATGCCGGCGCTGGGAAGGACGGTCCTTGGTGTCCCGGGACATCCGGTGGGTACCGGGCAGGACGGACCCGCGGTACCGGGCGGGACGGTCCATGGCGGGGTTCGGGATCCCCGGTACCGGGCAGGATGGTCCTTGGAGCAGTGAGGGATCCCGGTACCGAGCAGGATGGTGATGGCGCGGTGGGCTATCCCGGTACCGCGGCGTTGTAGGGGATGCCGGTACCGGGCAGGACGGACCTTGGTGAGATGCGGGACTGCCGGTACCGAGCAGAGCGGAGACGCGGCACCGGGCGGGAAGGGGCGTAGAACCCCCGGTAGCGGGCGGGACGGTCCTTGGCGGTGTCTCTGCCTGTGCCGGTGTCCCCGGAGCGCTGGGAAAGGGTAGTAGCAGTGGCGATGTCCCCCGGGGTCCCGCTGTCCCCCTGTCCCGCTGTCCCTTGTCCCGGTGCTGACTCTCCTCTGTCCCTGCCCAGTCATGGTGGTGCCGATGTCCCTCCTGTCCCGGTGTTTCCCCTGTCCCCCCTGTCCCCCTGTCCCTGCACTGACCCTCTCTCTGTCCCCACAGCCATGGAGCTGCCGATGTCCCCTCATCCCACTGTCCTTGTCCCTTCACTGGCCCCCTCTCTGTCCTCCTGTCCCCTGTCCCTTCACTGACCCCTCTCTGTCCCACTGTCCCCTGTCCCTGCACTGACCCTCTCTCTGTCCCCACAGCCATGGAGGTGCCAATGTCCCCTCATCCTGCTGTCCCTGTCCCTTCACTGGCCCCCTCTCTGTGCCACTGTCCCCTGTCCCTTCACTGACCCCTCTCTGTCCCGCTGTCCCCTGTCCCTTCACTGACCCCTCTCTGTCCCCCTGTCCCCTGTCCCTGCACTGACCCCTCTCTGTCCCGCTGTCCCTGTCCCTTCACTGACCCCTCTCTGTCCCGCTGTCCCCTGTCCCTTCACTGACCCTCTCTGCCCCCACAGCCATGGAGGTGCCGATGTCCCCTCATCCCGCTGTCCCCTGTCCCTTCACTGACCCCTCTCTGTCCCCACAGCCATGGAGGTCCAGTCCTACTACACCAAGCTGCTGGGGGAGCTGAACGAGCAGCGCAAGCGCGACTTCTTCTGCGACTGCAGCATCATCGTGGAGGGCAGGATCTTCAAAGCCCACAAGAACATCCTGTTCGCCAACAGCGGCTACTTCCGAGCGCTGCTCATCCACTACATCCAGGACAGCGGGCGCCACAGCACGGCCTCGCTGGACATCGTCACCTCCGAGGCTTTCTCCGTCATCCTGGACTTCCTCTACTCGGGCAAGCTGGATCTGTGCGGGGACAACGTCATCGAGGTGATGTCGGCGGCCAGCTACCTGCAGATGACCGACGTGGTCAACTTCTGCAAGAGCTACATCAGGTCCTCGCTGGACATCTGCAGGAAGATGGAGAGGGAGGCCGTGGTGTTCTACCAGGCTGACAGCGGCAGCTCGGCCAGGGAGGGCCCCTCTGCTGGCTCCAAGGGTGCCGGCCCCGTGTCCTCCGTGCAGGAGAAGGTTCTGGAATGCCAGAGGGACCCTCCCTGCGGGGAGTGCAGTGGCTGTCACCCGCTGGAGGTGGCGGCCAGGGACCCTCAGAGCAGCGTTTCCCCCGATGGCTGCAGGAGGGTGGAGCCCAAGGTGGAGTTTGAGGCCGAGCCGGCGGCGGCGGCGGCGCTGGAGCCCATGGAAGAGGGGCAGCCCCTGGAGCTGGCCTGCAATAACCTGCACATGAAGCAGTTCCTGGAGGCTCTGCTGCGCAACAGCTCGGCCCCGAGGAAGGAGGACGTGGTGCATCACCTGGTGCGGGGATTTGAGGGTAGGGCTGAGGAGGCTGGAGTGCCCGTGAGCTCCATGGTGGACATTCACAGCGACTGGTATGGTGAGGACACAGGTGAGAGGACTCGGGGCTGCAGGGCAGGAGGGAACAGCTTTGTTGGGCTCCTTTTGTTACTCTTGTCCAAGAATATTTTGCTGAATTTTTGGCACGCTGAAATAAACTCTTGTTGTGCACTTTGAAAGCAGCTCTACTTGTTTGTTTGGTGCAGCCCATGGCAGGTGAGTATTGCTGACAGCTCTGCAGCTCCCAAATCACCCCAGACTCCACTTGGAGTGATTATTTTTTCATAAACAAACTCACTGGGATCTCGTTGAATGTTTTTAAAGAGGATTTTTCCCTCCTGATGGCCACAGAGCAATCCAACAGGAGGGATCTGCTGCAGGACCTGCTGTTCCCATCCCATCCCAGCTCCTGCCACTGCTGCTCTGTTTGCAACTTCAGAGGGCAGAAATCAGCTTTATCCAACACTGAGGGAATCCTGTGAGTCCTTTAGGAGCACTGAAAGCTTTGAATTCTGTGGTATGGCATAAAAATGAGGATTTTTTTCACTTTCCAGCTGCCCCAGCACCAGCTGGGATATCTCAGAAATATTTCCTGGCAGCACTCTCAGGAAAACCATGCCCATGTGCATTTCTCCTGATGTGGACAATAAAGATTTGGGCATTTTATCTGGTTTTTCATAAGTGCCTTGTCCAAACAGCTCTGTGAGGACAGGAGGTGGCTCTGCCACGCTGTGAGTGCCACAGGTGCTGAGGATGTGACAAATGCCACAGGGCTGGCACTGACTGTAGCCAGCAAATTTATTTTCCTGTCATCTGCAGCTCAAGCTGCCTGTGTGACTTTAAAGCCAATAAAAAGTGACAAATCCTCTCAAGCAGGGCACTGATAAAATCACAACTGCAGGTTTACTCTCAGAGCAGGGCTGTCACCACTCACACTGGTGCTTTTTGATGTGTGCCAAGGCAAGAACATCCAACACACAAATTTCACTTCTCTTTTTCCTCTCTCAACATCTCCAGGCTGTTCATGAGTCATTAAAAGGGAAATGCTCCCAGAGTTTGATAGGGAACATCAGGAGTCCTGGCAGTGTAGCAGAAATGTTAGTGAGAGATGGGGTTTGAGTAGGAGTGAGGGAAAAGAAACCAAACCATCCTCTCCTTCTGTTTCTGTGCTAAAACAGGACCTTGGAGCAGTGAGGAGAGTGGGAGTTTCTCAGCTTTCAGTGCTGCTGCTGCCTCAGCTTCTTCACAAGGCACCAGAAATGAGAAACACAAACTCCTGGTAAAAGAATGGTGCACTCAGGTTAAGAGATGAGATAAATTTCACGTTTTTCCAAGTTTCTACCTCTGTTTCAGTCATCCTTCAGAGCAGAAAGAGGGAAAACTGGCACTGTAGAGCCCTGGAAGCAAGGCAGGATTAAGAACTGGGTTTAAATGAAGCTCTGAATGCCCAGCAGGGATTTGCAATCCCTTGGGAAGCTCCAAGACTCTCACTCACATCATTAATACCAGACACACCTTTTTTGATAGTGGGTTGGATAAACCTTAATGCAAAGGATGCTCTGCAGCCTCACCTGCTTGAGACACAAAACATTTCCCTGAATCAGGGCCTGGAACAGGGAAAATCAATCCTTTGGCACCACATCTCCACCTTTCTGCTGGAAGGGAAGCTGGTCTGGTGCTGAAAAACTTGGCAATGCCCACCTGTCTGTAAAATGAGATCTTCAAATTTAATTCTGTTCTTGCACCTGACTCCATAAATTGTGTATTACTTGTGGTTTGGCTTTTGGAACGGTAAAATATTGTCAGGAAATATATTGGAGTCCTTCACTTTGTTATTCCCAACAGGAAGGGAGTAGAAACAGAGTCATATTTTCATATATAAATATGAAAGAACGTGGCCAAAATGTGCTATTTCTGCCTGCAGTTTGTGTTAAAGGTTTTAGTTTTTGATGCTGTTTAATGCTAAGAGTAATATATTTATGGATTTTTATATCTAAATATGAAAGAACATGGCCAGAATACGCTATTCCTGCCTGCAGGTTTGTGTTAAAGGTTTTAGTTTCTGATGCTAATGGTTTAATAATTTTTAAAGAAAGGAATAGCCAAAATTTGCTATTTCTGCCTGCAGGTTTGTGTTAAAGGTTTTAGTTTCTGATGCTAATGGTTTAATAATTTTTAAAGAAAGGAGTAGCCAAAATTTGCTATTCCTGCCTGCAGGTTTGTGTTAAAGGTTTTAGTTTCTGATGCTAACAGTTTAATAATTTTAAAAAAAGGAAGTGGCTGAGATGGAGCAGAGACCCCACTTGACTAGAAGCAGATTATTGGTGCTTCCTAAATTAAAATGAATGTTTTGCTGTGTTGAACACCGGACAGGCTGCTTTTCCAGGGCACTGCAGCTGCCTGAATTCTGCAAGGGCACAGCCAAGGAACCCCCAGGCGAGGGAAGATGCAGCTCCCACCTTGCAGCGAGCAGCACCAGGAGCCCTGGCAGCAGCAGGTGGCGGAGGGTGCCCGAGCTCACAGGCTGTGTTCTGTCCCCAAGGTGACGTGCTGGTGGTGCCCATCAAGCTGCACAAGTGCCCGTTCTGCCCCTACACGGCCAAGCAGAAGGGGATCCTGAAGCGACACATCCGCTCGCACACCGGGGAGCGGCCGTACCCCTGCGAGACCTGCGGCAAGCGCTTCACCCGCCAGGAGCACCTGCGCAGCCACGCGCTCAGCGTGAGTCACCTGCGGGGTCACGGGGGGTCACGGGGGTCACCGGGGGTCACAGGGGTCACCGGGGGTCACAGGGGGTCACGGGGGGTCACAGGGGGTCACAGGCTCTGCGGGCTGCCTCGGGTTTTAGCTTTCCAGGGTCTTCAGTGGGTGGGTCTGGGGATCGTGTCAGGGGATGGTTGTTGGAATTGCAAGGTGGCCGCAAAGCTGGGGAGTGATTGGCGTCTGACTCCAGGGAATGCTGAACTCTGGCCTTGTTAAAACTATATTGTGTGACATCACAGCTACATTAAAGAGAGATACTAGACTAGACTAGACTAGACTAGGCTACACTATAGACTATACCATTCTATTCTATTGTATACTACACGATATACTATACCATACCATACTATACCATACCATACTATACCATACTATACTATACTATACTATACTATACTATACTATACTATACTATACTA
Source organism: Passerculus sandwichensis (assembly GCA_031885435.1). NCBI lineage: Eukaryota > Metazoa > Chordata > Aves > Passeriformes > Passerellidae > Passerculus > Passerculus sandwichensis. Next base: position 1,881,305 of record CM063159.1, on the reverse strand, counting down.
TACTATATTATACTATAACTATACTATACCATTACTATACTATTACCATACGACACCATACTATAGTATTCTATTGCTATTTTATTGCTATACTATACTATACTGTACTATACTACAGTACACTACACTATATTATACTATAACTATACTATTACTACACTATTACTACACTATACCATACTATAGTGTTCTATTACTATTTTATTACTATACTATACTGTACTACACTACGCTACACTACGCTACACTCTATACTATTACTATTACTATTACTATTACTATTACTATTACTATTACTATTACTATTACTATTACTATTACTATACCATACTATAGTATTCTATTACTATTTTATTATTATACTATACTGTACTGTACTATACTATACTACACTACACTATATTATACTATACTATACCATTACTACACTATTACTACACTATACCATACTATAGCGTTCTATTACTATTTTATTACTACACTATACTATACTGTACTACACTACGCTACGCTACACCTTATACTATTACTATCACTATTACTATCACTATTACTATACCATACTATAGTATTCTATTACTATTTTATTACTATACTATACTACACTACACTACACTATGCTACACTACACTATATACTATACCATACTATTCTAATCTATACTATGCTAGATACTATTCTATACTATACTATTCTATGCTATTCTATTCTATACCATACTATTACTATACTATTTTATACTATACTATACTGTACTATTCTATATGATGCTACACTATACTACACTGCACTACACTATATACTATACCATTCTATTCTATACTATTCTATGCTATAGTACACTATGCTATATTATTCTATACTATACTATAGTGTACTGTACTATACTGTACTATACTATACACTATATTATACTATTTTATACTATGCTATTACTATTTTATAGTAATTATATTTTATATACCATAGTAATTATATTTTATATACCATACCATTCTATACTATAGTACACTATGCTATATTATTCTATACTATACTATAATGTACTGTACTATATTATACTATACTATACTATACACTATATTATACTATTTTATACTATGCTATTACTATACTATTACTATTTTATACTATACTATTCTGTTCTATACCATACTGTACCATACTATTCTGTTCTATACTATAGTATAGAATATATACTATATATATATATATACACAATATACTATATATATATAGTATATATTCTATATACTATATATAGTATATATACTGTATATATAGTATATCGTATATATTCTATATACTATAAAATATATATTCTATATACTATATATATAGTATATAGAATATATATATTCTATATACTATATATATAGTATATATTCTATATACTATATGTATATAGTATATAGAATATATATATACACTATACACTATATAAAGTATAGTATACTATTCTATACTATGCTACACTATACCATACTACACTATGCCAGATACTATTCTATACTACACTATATCATACTTACTACAGAAAAACTTGTGGCTGTCTGCTGGCAGTCAGGACACAGCTCTGAGTGACTGGCCAAGGAAACAAAACAATCCTCAGCAGAATGCAATTACCAAATTCCTTCAGGTAAATAATCTTCCAGCACATTCCACATGTGCACAAACCCAGGAGCAGCAAATGAGATAAGAATCGATTGGATTATTCTTTTCTCTGCTTTTCTCTGTTCAGAGGGCATGTGGATACCACAGATGGTGAGCTCTCTGCACAGAGTAGGAGACAAAACAATTCCTGCTCCAGCTGGGGACCAAGGACAAATGATCCAAATCTCAGCCCAAGAGCACAAACAACATGGGCTGAAGAAGGATGGAGCTGTAATTGAATAATTAACTTGAATATGCAAATAGACCAGAACTTATAAAAATGTGAGATCTCATGACCAAGCTCTCTTTTGCTTCCATCCTGGAGCATCCAGGCAGAGCCAGGACTGTGGCTGAGTTACTGCCAGGGTCTGGCTGTTTCCCTGTTGTGGCAATCTCTCCAAAGCCTCAAATTGCCTTTTTCCCCCAAATTTGCTGTTTTCCATGCAGGTCCATCGCTCCAACAAGCCCATCATCTGCAAGGGCTGCAGGAGGACCTTCACCAACAGCCTGTCCCTGGGCCATTTTATTTTCCTAATCTGTTAGGTTAGATTTTTGGAGGGAATTCTGCAGGGTGGTGAAGGTGTGGATTCCCCATTGCTGGAATTGTCCCAAACCAGGTTGGAGGGGACTTGGAGCAACCTGGAATTGTTGAAGGTGTCCCTGGGCTGGACAAGCTCTAAGTCCCTTCCAACCCAAACCATTCCATGATTGCTACACTTGGGCAGCCCAGATCTTTGTGGGCAGAATAACGACGGCGATTCCACTCCCGTTCAGCTGAAGTGTGGCTGTTTCCCTGTTGTGGCAATCTCTCCAAAGCCTCAAATTGCCTTTTCCCCCCCCAAATTTGCTGTTTGCCATGCAGGTCCATCGCTCCAACAAGCCCATCATCTGCAAGGGCTGCAGGAGGACCTTCACCAACAGCCTGTCGCAGGGGCTGCGGCGCTTCGGGCTCTGTGACAGCTGCACCTGTGTCACCACCACCCACGAGGACTCCCTGCCCATCAACCTCAGCCTGGTGGAAACGGCCTCAGAAGGGCAGGAAAAAGGAGATGCTGACAATGATTGGCCCATCTATGTGGAGTCTGGGGAGGAAAATGACCCAGCTGAGGATGATGATGGTGACGACAAGCAGGAAATCCACCGCAGTTTGTCAGACAGAGAGACTCTGATGTAGCAGTGAGAGGAGAGGGGGAGCACTCAGAGGTTCCCCGGCAGTGTCTGTGACAGAAAACTGCACATTTGCTCAATCAGTGACACTGTGCTGGTTTTTATTATTCTGGGTTTTAATTCAATTGTGAGGAGAATTGGATTTTTTTGATACTTTTTAAGTTTTCAGTGCTGTGCACCAGAAATCTGTGAAGAATCTTCATCTGGGGCTCACAGAGGTTGGACTTGAGCAGTTTCTCTGCCTGCTGGTTTTGGGTTTGCAGGTGGGACACCTCTGGGTTGTTTTGGGGACAGGTTTTTTCAAATAATGAGTCCTGGTCCTTAATCCCTGATCTGAAAGGGACGCCACCTTTCCTCTGAAGATGACATAAAATGTGGTTTACATCTCTTACCTTGGGACTTTTCCAAGCTAATCTGTGATCTTCTGTCTTAGGACAGTGTTATCTAAATGATGAACCATAAATGTTTGCTGAGACTGGGTTTGACCTGGAAACCAGGGCAGAAAAACCATGATAACAAAAAAAAAAAAAAACCCAACAAAAATATGCTGCTGCTGAAAGGATAGACAGGAAGAATCCATCTCTTTCACATAATTAATTGCAATAATTTATAGGTCAAGCTTTTCTTTCTGAATTTTTACTGCATCTTCCTCTCCTGAGAGCTCAGGCCGTAGATCTTCAGCTGTGTCTTTAATGTCACTCAGAATTCGGTAGTCTTGGCTTCAATATTAAACACAAAAATGGTGTTTTAGTGGCCAGGACCAAGAGAAAACCCCAAATTCTTTTCAGCTTTTTACAATAGGAGTTAAAGGCTGTCAGGCAGATTCCTTGGGAATTCTGACTGTGGCACTTTGAATAACCAGACCCACACCTGGTGCAGCTGAGGAGCAGTGAAATATCTGAGCTGTGATATAAAAGAGCTCTGAATGCCCTTTTGGAATCATTTTCTTCCTCTTTTCCTGTAATTTCTTTTCAAATTCGGGTATCCTCTCATGATTTATGTTTGGTGATTTTATCCAATATTTATTTTCTTAAAAAACCTCCACTGTGGACCTCCTGTTTCTTTGCTGGGGCAGCTAAAACTTTACAAAGGAGGTGAGATTTTGTCACCTTTCCAGCAGCAAGTTTTTTAGAGCTATCAAAACTCAGGCTGGGGAGCTTTAGAAGAAAACCCAGCACCACCAGAAAGCCTGTTTGCTTTGGGGTGACCTCCTGTTCCCTGACAAAGGGACAAAACTGAAATATACTGTGAAATAAGACTGTTAATGCTTCTTCACTCTGCTGTTCCCAAGTGTTTCACGAAAAGGCAAATTTGATGAGTCTTTTTGGCTGGAGCAGAATTTTTTTAGACAGATTTGGCTGACAAAGACTGAGCAGTTCCTCCCACTTGGTGCTGTTTCCTGAGGGTTTTTTGGTGTAAAGATTGTTCCACTTGGCAAACCTAAAAAACCCCAGAGCCTTCTGATTTAACCAGGGTTTGTTCTGCATACCTCGTGCTTTTCTTGTACACGTTGAAAAAGAACTATTCAGCTTCTCCCTCTGCTTCACCCAGCAGTGAAACTGCCCCATTATCATGTCAGATTTATTTGTGAGAGGTGATCCTGCTCTCACAAGTGCAGCCAAGGGTTCCTTGCCACACCAGGTGGGATGAGGAAAGAAGAAATAAAGTTGTTTTTAAAGAATTCACTTTATTGGTGGCTGCTGCAAAGAGCAGAAGGTGAAGAGAGTTCTTCTGGAGTGGTGTGCTCCAAGTTCTTGATGATGTGCTGGGTTTATTTTCTGTCCCTTAATCTGGGTGATTTTCAGTCATCCCTGTTCCAGAACAGCTGGAAATTGGAGTTAGTATGAGCTGGAGCACAGGACAAGACCTTTACAGAATTCCCTGCTCCAGAGCCCCTGGTTTAATCAATCTGAATTAAGGGACATTGAAGGGACAGCTCATGGAGGTGCCACTTTTGGAGCTCCTCTGAAATCCTGCTGTGCTTTTGGCTCCTTGGTGCTCTTGAGCAAAACGTGGGGCTTGTAAATCTCGCTGGAATGTTTGGAAAAGCACCTTCCAGCCTCGCAGGGCTTGTCTTTTGGACTGCTGGATTTTTGCTGAGTCCACCCAAAACCACGGGGTGATAAAGGTGATAAAGGAGGGACTTTCTGCCTTGAGAGCCATGGGTAAATCTGATTTTTTTGGGGAGACTCGCTGATGGAAGTGGGGCAGGAATGTAAATAGGGATCGAATGAATATTGAGAATCATGAAGATTCCACCTCGCTGTAAATATTGGTAGAAGCCACAAGACCTGGAGTATCAGCTCAGGTCTTGTAAATCTTGCTGGAATGTTTGGAAAAGCACCTTCCAGCCTCGCAGGGCTTGTCTTTTGGACTGCTGGATTTTTGCTGAGTCCACCCAAAACCACGGGGTGATAAAGGTGATAAAGGAGGGACTTTCTGCCTTGAGAGCCATGGGTAAATCTGATTTTTTTGGGGAGACTCGCTGATGGAAGTGGGGCAGGAATGTAAATAGGGATCGAATGAATATTGAGAATCGTGAAGATTCCACCTCACTGTAAATATTGGTAGAAGCCACAAGACCTGGAGTATCAGCTCAGGTCTTGTAAATCTTGCTGGAATGTTTGGAAAAGCACCTTCCAGCCTCGCAGGGCTTGTCTTTTGGACTGCTGGATTTTTGCTGAGTCCACCCAAAACCACGGGGTGATAAAGGTGATAAAGGAGGGACTTTCTGCCTTGAGAGCCATGGGTAAATCTGATTTTTTTGGGGGAAACTCGCTGATGGAAGTGGGGCAGGAATGTAAATAGGGATCGAATGAATATTGAGAATCGTGAAGATTCCACCTCGCTGTAAATATTGGTAGAAGCCACAAGAGCTGCAGTACCAGCTGAGCTGCCTCTGGCTCGTGCTCCACGAGGTTGGGAAGCTCCTGGCGTGGCTGAACTCTGCTGACTGAGCCTGGGGAGACCTTGGAGCAGGGAAAATGAACCCTCTGGGAGCTGCAGGAGTGGCTGCAGAGACTCTTCCCTTCACCCTTAGAGATTGTCCTTGTGTGTTCGTGCCTAGAGAATGGAGCTGTCAGGGGCCGGGTGGGCGGGGGGAGGATTTTCCACAGGGAAATTTCCACCAGACTCGGTGGTTCCTGTTCAATTGTCATTTTGTGCTGCTTTGTTTTGTTTTCTGTGGGGTCTTTTCAGCCTTTGGGTGTAGAAGAGGATGGAGTTTATTTATCCACATGCTTGTGACCGGGGTGTTCATGTAAATCCGTTTTCTTGTGCTTTTCCGCTCCGTTTTCTGGATGTTTTTTCCTGAAATCTTCCATTTGTAGATCCAGCCTCTACAAGCTTTGAGAAAATGACGTTGGCTGTTTAGAAAAAAAAACCTTCCTGTGGTGCTTGGTGAAGAATCAAAAATCATCTTTTTAGGGGAGCTATTTCTAATAGAATCTCTTTCTCAAAGGTTTTTAAAGGCCGTGAAGATGACATATCTTAAAACTTAGCTGGTTGTACTTGACTTTGTTTAGAAATACACATTTTCATGTATTTTTGCACAGAAATGCACTGTATTTCACTGAAGGAATACATGCTGCACTGGTGTTTGTAGTGCATTTAACCTCTTGGTGCAAAGCCCTTGTAAATCTTCCAGATGTGGTCGTTGAATTTCCTGATGTTTTGTAAGACAGTTTCATAACCCAAGTCCTTTAGTCCAGTAATGATGACAAATTCTTATAAACTGACCCTTATTTGTGGAAGTGACTGAACTATATTTGTGGATCTTGGAGCATTCTGGAGTTTTTTTGATTGTCTAGAAAATAAAACTCTCTGAGAGGGTTGCTTTGATTTTTTTTTTACCCTTCAAATGTTGACTGAGTAAACCTGAGAGTGTCTAGATTGAGGCTCACGTTTCAATTTCTGGCATTAAAATTAAATATTTAATGTTTCCATTTCATTAATTTGGTTTAAAAATCAACATATAAATTTTTGGGTCAGCTAGATTGCAAGAAAAATCAGGTTTTTTTGGAAGGAAAGGACTAAAAGGATTCTGTTCACTTGAACCCCAGCCAAGTGAGATTTTTAGATAATATTTTATTTTATTAATTTTTTAAACAGTCTTTGTAGTTTTATGTTAATTCAACTTTTGAAACTTCTCATTTTTCTTGCTGGGAAGCAGACACTGATCCCAGCTAGGAGGAGATGCATGTGGGGAGGACAACACCCCAATTATCCTTTGCAGAAAATTTTAAATTATATTGAATATTTGACAAAAAAATCTCGCTGCGAGTAGACATTTTTACCTATTTTTTTTTTTTCATGAAAGATGTGAGATGCTGAAGAACTCAGAGGGATGAGGGTGGTGATCTCCACCCTTGGTGAAAAGGATTTTTTTGTGGGGCAAGGAAGAGGAGAGCAGAGGTCAGAGAAGTTGGGAATGATTTGGGGAGGAGAATTGTTTGGGTCCAGCCCTGAGCCATCAAGGTGAGCTGAATGCAAATGTGGGACATTTGGGTGTTCCAGAAACTGGGTAAGATAAGAGCTTAACAAGGGTTTGTTTAATTGATTTGGGGTTCCAGAAATCTCAAGTTTTTCCTAAACTGGGCGTTGCTGCCAGAGGGAAAATTCCTCCCTGGACTGGGGGTTTAGGGCAGGACATTCTGATTTCCTGCTCATTTGAAAAAGGAAGAGATCCCCTGGTAATCCATGGGTTTGTACCCAAGATCTGGATTTGTGCTGGAACACAAAGGTGGAGCTCAAACCCCGAATGATTCAACTCTCCTGGTTTGGTCCTTGGCAAAGCTGAGGACAGGAATGATGATACAAATGAAGAAAACCCAAACCCAAGCTGGCAGTGATCACATGGAAATTGTAATCTCATTCCTAATTAATTTCTAGGCTTTGAACAGTTCCTTAAGTTGTTTTGGAAGAGGCTCTGGAGTTTTCCTTGGTAAAAAACATCCCTGCATAATTAAAGTTAGAAGATGCACCATCACTGAAGGCTGGGATTCATGAGGAATATTTATTTTGAGGAGAACAGAAATATTTTAATTGGTGCCACTGTTCATTAAACTATTATAATATATTACATGACACCATTATATATTATTATTGTTAATCCTATTTAGTTGCCAAACCCAAAGAGAAATGTATGTTAATTTTTCTAGGAGCAAGAAAAATGTAATTTTTTAGTGTGAAGAGCAAACTCTTTGCACTCTGGCTGTGAGGAGCAGCTCCTTCACCTCCTTCACACAGCTGCCAAGCACATTCCCTCTGGATAAACTCTCCAAACAACAGCTCAAGTGGAACTTTCTCAGCTGAAATTAGCTCTAAAATTTAGAAACACGACCTAAAAAAAAATCCTCTCTGATGTCTGGGATTGTTTGGGATGCATTACTGCGCACAACAGGATGAAATCAGCCCCGTGGATGAGAAAAGCAAAGTTTGTTCTGTGGATCCAAAGCACTTGTAGCATCTGTAAAAATTCTAATTAAGCTACTCCAGATAGCACTGAAATTTCCCCCCATATTTTTTAAATTCTCCTGGCAGAAGGAGAACCCTCAAGCTCCTGTTGACATTGACACAAAGCTCACTGACAGGAGTGAAAGCACCACCCAGGCAAGTCAAACAGAACAAATACCTCCAGATAATTCTTTTCCAAGGGAAGCTTTCAGCTGATAAAATAGTTTTTTTCTACATTTCTGCCCAAATTATGTAGAATGTTGAGCAACAAGGTGTCCCTGCCCATGGTCTTTCAGGTCCTTTCCAGCCCAAACCATCCTGGGATTCTGTGGTTCCGTGTTAAATTAAAAAAGCTGCTACTTACTTGGCTTGACAGGCAAAAATAAGCTTTAAAGAAATTAATCCAAATGGTATTAAAACCTGATACTACAAATAAATATTCTGGTTTATATATTAAACAATCTGATAGTTTAGTTGATTGTATTGTGTATTTCTCAGTGGTAAGAGCTGTGAGAAGCTGGGGTGAATTCCAGTTGTTCCATGTTCAAGAATGTTTAATTTAGAATCTCATAGAAGCAGAATGAAGATTTTAGGCCTGGGTTTGAAAGGAGAATCTACAAAACTAAGAAAATTTATGAAAAATGGGGAAATAAGCTGGAAAATTAATATTACATATACATTCATACATACATACACATATATATACTATATATATATACACAAAATATGAATGGATATAAATTGAAGATGAATAAATGTATATGAATTAGTGGGAGAGCGGTTCTAATGATTAAAGGAAAGAGTCTTTGGATTGTTATCTTTAGATAAAGTCTTTAGTCAATTTTGCTACACTTGCAAAGAAAGATAAATTGTTTCAAGGTGGAATGTCTGAAGTTAGAGAAGGGAAGGCCAAAAATGCCACAAAGGGCTGGGTTAAGGAAGAATGATTTCCATGGGAAAATAAATATTTATGAAAAATAACTAGGGCGTCAAAATCACAGAAAAGACCCTGGTGGTAAGAAGAGGAAGGAGAAAGATACTAAACTTCGAGGGAGAGAAGGTGAGAGGTTCAGGTTTCGCTTTCAGCCATGCTTTCTTCAGAAGATAACAGATCCCAACAGAGAAAAGAAGATGTCACATCTCCTTTGGAGGATGCCGCAAGAGAAAGGAGAAGGATTTGGGTCATCGAGGCCCCTGCTATAGATAAAGGTGTGAAAAGGAGGCATCCAGGGCATCCCGTCCCTGCTGCTGGGGCCGGGGCAGGCGCGGGGCTGCGGCTGCGATCGCTGCGTTGCCCCTTTAATTGTGTCCCCAGCCCTCGGGCGTCTCTGTCCAACGCCCACGTCAGCAAATACCTTTTGTTTCTGTGCCGCTCGGGCTCGCAGGGCTGCGGGAGCGGCGGCGCGGCGCCTGCAGGCACGGCGAGCCCCGAGGCGGGGCCGGGGATCCCGCAGCCACCGCCCGCCCGTTCCCCCCGGCTCGGCGGCAGCGCCCGCAGCTCCCCGCCGGTGAGTGGCGGCTCCCGCACGCCGGTAGGCCGGGCAAGGGCGCTGGGAGCGGGGCGGAACGGGCCGCCCGGAGCCAGGCGGGCTGTGAGGGGCGGTGAGGAGGGCGCGGGGCTCCGCAGCGGCCACGGGCGCTTTGGTGCCGCTCGGTGCCGCCCGGAGCCGCTCGGTGCCGCCCGGAGCCGCTCGGTGCCGGCGCTGCCGCGTCCCCGCCGGGCGCCATTTGCAGCCCCGGGCGCGGACACAAAGGGGCTGCGCGGGGCGGGCGGCGGCAGCGGGGGCGCTGCAGGCGGAGGGGGCTGCGGGCGGCGGGCCGGGAGCGGCACCGGGCGCCGGGCACCGGGCACCGGGCGGGGGGGACACACACGGGGGGCTCTGGCGGAGCCGCGGCTCCGTTCCCGCGGGCGGCGCGCCCGGCTCGGGGCGGTCCGTGAGGGCGGAAGGCAGCGCAGCCCGGCCGGGGCTGGCGGGCGCTGCGGTCCCCGAGGTGGGAGCGGGACCGGGCGGCTCCGGCAGCGTCGGGCGTCCCGGGGACCGGGTGGGTGAGCGGCGGCGGCCGCGGCCGATGCCGGGGGGGCCGGGCGCTGCCCCCGGAGCTGTCGGCAGCGGGGCCCGGGCGGAGCGGGGCGAGGCGGAAGCGCCGGGTCGAGGCTCGGCCGCGGTCGCAGCCGCAGCCGCTCTTGGCTCCTGGTTCTCCCGGAGCTGCCGGAAGGCTGCGCAGCCCCAGCGGGCGGCACGGCTCCAGCCCCGCATCCAGCCCCGCAGCCTGGGCACGGGGATGCTCCCGGCTGGAGCTCGCCCGTCTGTGCCAAACAACGCGGGCTCGGCTTTGTCATCCCTCTTGTCCTGTTGGAAAATGAATCCGTGGTTGAGCGTATCGTAGTTTACAAATATATTTGTAGATTTAAAGGAATGCTATTATTTGGAATAAATAAAGAAATGGTATTATTATAGCTTTTAAATTGGGTCTGACATTTTTGGCTGAGTTACATGGCATTGAAGTCAAGAGTGTAATAATTTTCTTCATTTTTTCAGAGCAACGTTTCATTTCACCTTTTCTGGGATGGAGATTTCTTCTCATCAGTTTCACCTCTTGCAGCAACTAAATGAGCAGCGCAGGCAGGACTTGTTCTGTGACTGCAACATCCTGGTGGAGGGCAAGGTCTTCAAAGCCCATCGCAATGTGCTGTTTGCCAGCAGCGGCTACTTCAAAATGCTCCTTTCGCAGAGCTCGAAGGAGACCAGTCAGTCCACCACAGCCACTTTCCAGGCCTTTTCTCCTGACACCTTCACAGTTATCCTGGATTTTGTGTATTCAGGCAAACTGTCCCTCACTGGTCAGAATGTGATCGAGGTCATGTCAGCCGCCAGCTATCTGCAGATGACCGATGTGATCAGCGTGTGTAAAACCTTCATCAAGTCCTCGCTGGACATCAGCGAGAAGGAGAAGGATCGCTACTTCAGCCTGTCAGACAAAGATGTGAGCTCCAACGGCGTGGAGAGATCCTGTGTGTACAGCGGAGGGTGGAGGGCAGAGAGCAGCCCCCCGCATCCCCACTCCAGCCCAGACCCTGGGACTTGCATGATGGGCGGCAACGCTTGGAGCAATTTCAACTATTACCCCAGCTCTCAGAGAAATGCCCAGCAGCAGCAGCAGCAGCTGTCCAAACACGAGCAGCGGCAGGATTCCATCAAGAAATCCCGGCACCTGGGGCTGCAGCAGCCCGCAGACGTCCCCCACTATAAATCGAGCAAGCTGGAGGACAGGGCTGCCGAGCCCGCCGGCCACGCTGCGCCGCCCGAGGAGCAGGTTCACATTGACGCCGAGGTGGAAGCTCCTCACGTGGGTTACCAGTTCAGCCAGGGGGCTGAGGTGATGCCCAGGGGCTTGGCTGTGTCCCAGCAGGAGCACGAATCACCTCGCTCCTCCAGTAAATCCAAGTCCTCCAAAGCTGAGGAGCAGTACGGGAGCATGCCCTCCATCCTGGGAGTCATGGGCAACTGGGCTGAAGGTGAGTGGGGTTGAGACACCTGAGAATCCTCTCTTCTGGCTCTGAGAAAATAGGTCTTGCTCAATAGGAAAGTACAGCTGCCAAAAAACCAGATGTATTGTCCAGAAATGTGTGTATGGAAAGTTGAACTCATGATCTTGAAATAATTTTGAGTTCTTGAAGTAGCTGGGGTATTAAATTTAAAAATAAATATAAGTTGGGATATTCTTAAGCTCATTTTCATGAAATCACAGAATGGTTTTGGTTGGAAAGGATCTTAAAGCTCATTTTGCTCCACTCCTTGCCATGGGCAGGGACACCTCCCACTGTCCCAGGTTGCTCCAAGCCCTGTCCATGCTGGCTTTACCAGGTCTGTGTTAATACAGCCAATGGTCCTCTCCTCCTCTGTTGCACTCCTGTGTGTTCTACAGGCACACACCAAACCTTTGTGCCCCAAACAACCCATGAATATTATTTTAATAAAAGCGATGTGCTATTCTTCTCATAACACACTTTGTCCTACAGCATTACGTGACGTGATTTTGATAAAAATGATTTGATGATTTTTTTTTTGTTTTTTTTTTTCAATCCCATTATTTTCTGACAGATGACCTGGCCAGGATGAGGTTCAAGTGTCCATTCTGCAGCCACGTGGTGAAGAGAAAAGCTGACCTGAAGCGTCACCTCCGCTGCCACACGGGAGAGCGGCCGTACCCTTGCGAGGCCTGTGGCAAGAGATTCAGCAGGCTGGATCACCTCAGCAGCCATTTCCGAACTGTGAGTATTTTTAGCAGCTGCATGATTTATTTAACGTGTAAATCCAGCTAATTAAACACAGTGTGAGCGTATCTGGTTGATCTAATGACTCCCGTAAAGAAGAGGGGAATAGAAAATTCATTTGGTTTGGTTGCAGTGGAATTGAAGGATAATTTGCAGGAAAGGGGAGGAATTTGTTGGCTAATTGATGGCTTGCAGAGGTTCTGCTCTCTGCAGCCTGTGAGAGCTCCAGTGGGCAATTACTGTGCCTGGGCTGGTGCAGTTCAGTGTTTGATGTCTTTCAAATTGAGGCAATGCTGTGTGTGGGATTTTCTGAGTCCCCCCTAGTAGGGAGGACATGGTGAATCTGACTCCATGTTCTTAAAAGGCTAATTTATTATTTTATGTTACTATATTATATTAAAGAATACTATACTAAAGAATAGAGAGAGGATACAGACAGAAGGCATAACAAGATAATAATGAAAAACTCATTACTCTCTCCTCAGAGTTTGACACAACTGGACAGTGATTGGTCATTAAGTCAAAACAATTCACATTAAACCAATCAAACCATGTCCAAACCACATTCCAAAGCAGCAAAACACATGAGAAGCTGATCAGATAATTATTGTTTTCATTTTTCTCTGAGGCTTCTCAGCTTCCCAGGAGAAGAAATCCTGGTGAAGGGATTTTTCAGGAAATGTGACAGTGACAGTCTGTCCCTATAGAGTGCAACACAGTGTAAAGCACCAAAACTCCATCAGAAGGGCGCATAATAGAGATTTATTATAGCAACATGTTGCCTTTATAGCTTTTCAAGATATTTACATTTATTTAGCAGACACATTCACTGCCCATTGGTCATAAGAAAGAAACAAAGTTCTCAATAGGTGAACAAGGAGCCACGTCATATCTTTTAACTTTCTCTCTTCCATCACCTTGTCATGGGGATAGCTTTGGTCTCTTCCTTGAGAGAGATATGGGGCTTTCCTTATCTTCAGGAAGCCTTTGCTGGCTCACAAAAACAGCACAAAATGCCTTTCCTACAGCAGTCATCTCCCAAAAACCCCATATGTGGAGGCTTAACAACTCCATCCTGCGAGATGGAGCTTCCCCCCACAACAGGGTCTGCTCCTCAGGTTTCCCTCTGTGGAGAAGCTTTAAAGGTGATGGTGAAGGAAAGGAGTCAGTTCTGATGGAGTTTTGATCCAGAGTTTTATTCTGGCCCACAGAACAAAGCAACAGCTCCAACAGAACTTCCCAAACCCTGTGGTTGCTTGGTTGCTGTTCCTTTGAACCCCAGTGTGACCGTGTTCACAGGGGTCTGAGGATGTGGGAAGAGACGAGGATCTGATTCCATGTTTCAGAAGGCTTGATTTATTGTTTTATGATATATATTATATTAAAACTATACTAAAAGAATAGAAGAAAGGATTTTATCAGAAGGCTAGCTAAGAATAGAAAAAGAAGGAATGATAACAAAGGCTTGTGGCTCGGACAGAGAGTCTGATCCAGCTGACTGTGATTGGCCATTAATTAGAAACAACTCTGAGACCAATCCCAGATTTACCTGTTGCATTCCACAGCAGCAGATAATAATTGTTTACATTTTGTTCCTGAGGCCTCTCAGCTTCTCAGGAGAAAAAATCCTAAGGAAAGGATTTTTCCATAAAAGATGTGTGCGACACCCCGGGAGAGATGGGGAGGGAAGGGGTAGGAAGCCACCAACCAGGTACATGAGAGGAGGTCTCAAGGGACAAAGAACACCTGGATGGCAGGTGTTTCTTCTTCCAGGGGCAGAGGGCATCCTTTGAACCTGCCAATCACTCGAGCACCTTTTGGAATGCCAGGACTGACAGACAGTGCTCAGCAAGGGGCAAGGGAGGGGAAAGGAGAGGTGATTTATGGGAGGAAGCAGGTTTCCGAGGTAAATCTTGACCTCACAACCCAACTCCATCCCTTGTGCCTTCCCCAGATCCACCAGGCGTGCAAGCCCATCTGCAGGAAGTGCAAGCGGCACGTGACGGAGCTGACGGGCCAGGTGGTGCAGGAGGGCACGCGGCGCTACAGACTGTGCAACGAGTGCCTGGCAGAGGCTGGCATCGACAGCATCCGCATTGACTTGGAGGCTGAGGCGCCCCTGGAGTTCCCCCAGGACGGGGACAAGGATGCCAGGTGGCACTACGGAGAGGACAACAGGTCTGACGTGGAAATCGTCGAGGACGGCTCCAACGACTTGGTCATCCAGCAGGTGGATGACAGCGAGGATGAAGCGGAGGAGAAGGAAGTGAAACCAAACATTAGGTAGTTGGAAGACAAGGATTGGGAATTTTGTGGAAGAGGGAGGATGTACTGTGAGCAAATGCCCTCTGCCAGCTGATCCTGCAGAGACACGTGGTTGAACAGGTCCAGACTTGCATGTATTTATGGACACGTCATTGAGGCCATGCTGGTTTGTTAGCAGAACCCCCATGTGTTGTTTGGTTAGAAAATCCATCCTGAAATTATGGCTAAACAAGGAAACTGCAGAATTACATGGATAATTTCTATAGCAGAACCCCCATGTGTTGTTTGGTTAGAAAATCCATCCTGAAATTATGGCTAAACAAGGAAACTGCAGAATTACATGGATAATTTCTATAACAGAACCCCCATGTGTTGTTTGGTTAGAAAGATCCATCCTGAAATTATGGCTAAACAAGGAAACTGCAGAATTACATGGATAATTTTTATAGCAGAACCCCCATGTGTTGTTTGGTTAGAAAATCCATCCTGAAATTATGGCTAAACAAGGAAACTGCAGAATTACATGGATAATTTTTATAGCAGAACCCCCATGTGTTGTTTGGTTAGAAAATCCATCCTGAAATTATGGCTAAACAAGGAAACTGCAGAATTACATGGATAATTTTTATAGCAGAACCCCCATGTGTTGTTTGGTTAAAAAGATCCATCCTGAAATTATGGGTAAATAAGGAAACTGCATTATTATCTGGATAACTTTTATAGCAAAACCCCCATGTGTTGTTTGGTCAAAAAGATCCATCCTGAAATTATGGAGAAATAAGGAAACTGCATTATTATCTGGGTAATTTTTATAGCAGGCAATGGGGCACATCTCAAAGCCTCTTGCAAGGAGGTTTAAATACTTTTTAAAAAGTCACAGATTATTGTAAATTGCCCGTTTTTTACACTTGTAGAGAGGTGGGGTTTATACAAACAAAATATAAAACCCCCCAGACCAGACAACCTCTCTTGAGTGTTCAGAAGTGAAGAGAATTATCCATCAAATTTCATTAAATCTTCATGTTATAATAAGGAAAACAGCAGCTAATTAAGACAGAGCATTTAAATGTTTTGGCACTTTTGTCTGGAAAAGGATTTCTGTAAAATTTATTAGGATGAGATGAATCTTCAGTAGATCATCTGTTCAAGATTTATTTCTTTCAAAGAAAATAAGCACATAAATGCTTAACATATCAAACTGATTTAAATTTGGATCATTAATTGATGGCAGTAGATGTCTTTCTCTCAAAATTAGGATCTCAGACTGGGTTGGTTTAATAAGGACTATTAAAATACTCTTTTTTTAATATTTTGAAACCTCTCAAAAGTGCCCAGACATGGTGGAATTGTTGGGGTGCAGGGCCAGGAGCTGGATTTGGGTGATCCTTGCGGGTCCCCTCCAGCTCAGGCCATTGAATTCTGTGCACCTTTCCCAATTTGTACCAGCAAAACCAAGATGTACTGGAAGTTCTGGACACCATATTTGTGTCATTTCACCCACAGTTAGGCTACAGAGATGGGTAATGATGAAGAAATTTTATTTCTCTAACAAAATAAGCTTGGTTTTGCTGCTTGGGGGGTTTTTCTTACCCAGCACTGTCAGAGGAGAGGAGCAGGAGATGCTCCTGGGGTCCCTTGCTCTGCATTCCTTGGACACACCTGAGTGTTATTGCAACTCTTGGGATCATGGAACTCAATGGCTGTAGATTTAGAAAATTCTATCTATTTTTTTTTTCTTTTTTACAGCTTTGTAAGCATGTTTGGCTGAACCCTGGGCTTTCTTACACAACAATCCCACATACATATATAAAAATATAAATATATATGTATATGTACTATATAACCCTTCCCAGGGACAGCTAAAAAGTCACTATTTTATTTTTAGTTGTGTAAAAACTGTATAACTTTTCTTGTATCATCATGACCAGAGAGTGCAGAATTTTCATTCCAGGCTGCAGGTGACCAACAAATGACAACTTGAGAACTTCATGTTAAATTCAGTGTAAGGATTATGCACCCTCCTCTTCATGGGAAGCATCCCAAGGACACAAGAAATGGTGTTTTGCTGTTCCTACAAAAATTACAATTTATTGGCTTAGGTTTGGGGAGGGAGTAACTTAAAAATCTTTGTGATTACTCAGATGAAAAGATCTTAAACAAGACTTACACTTGATTTTATGGGACACTTGGTTAGCAGCCCAAAAATGGACTGGATGTGAAAACAGACATTTAATTTCTTGGAGCTTTTCAACTCCTAAAATGCCTGTTATGAAATGGCTTAGAAATATTCCTGAGCAACCTGGACTAAATCAAAGACACAGAACAAGAAAGATTTCAAAGGACATGGAGTAACTTTGCTCAAATTTCATAGATGTTTCCCTTTGCCTTTCCATTAAACAGTTTGACAACAAATCCCAGGTATCAGTGCCTGCTGTCCCAGGGGAAAAACGTGGCTGGAATTGGGCTGGCTTTGTTTGGGGATGGATAAAGGGGAGGGGAAAATGAAAATAAAGTGTTCTCTCCAGACCTGACATCTTAACTGCCAACTGCAAAGGTCAGGCTATTAAGTGTTTCTTAATAGTGGGGGGTGTTTTTAGAAGCAAAGGGATTTTTGGATCAATACTCAATTTAATTAGAGATCATAAATCTAACAATACTGAGGAGCAGATGCTTCAGAACGAGAGCTGAAGTGGCTCTAAACAGGCAAATGGAGCAATCTATCCACAGGAAGACTTTTACTTTTTAAACACAGATTAATTGTTGATTTGCTGGGCAAATAAGGGCTTTTTTTCTGGATTTATATGTTGTTATTCTCATTAGTAGAACTAGGTATCTGTAGTAATTTTTAAAGTATCATATTAAGCTTGGAGGTTTAGCTCAAGGCTGATTCCCACAGTCAATGATGTTTTTCTGGTTTTTAAAAGTTACCATTTTTACATTTGTTGTCTTAATTTTGGTCATTGTTTCCTTCCTTTTGTATTGCAATTCAAGATAAATGTTAAGTGCCTTCTGTTTTCCACGTCCTTCATTTTACACTCATGTATTTTCCTTGTTGTTTTTTTTTCTCTAAATGAAAGTATTTTTCTTTTTGTGTCCTTCCATTGCCTCTGATTGTCTTCTTCATATTTCTGTGAGCATCACTTGCCCCTCATCAGCTCAAGGAACATTTCAAGGAGGAAAGTAAAGACCACACAGGGATGTTCCCATTTAATTTATTTATTTCCTTGTGTTTCTTTCATCTTTATGTCTCTTAGGGACAGGGTTTAGTGCTGGATTTGATCTTAGGGGGTCTTTTCCAAGAATTCTGTGATTATTTTTGCTTGGTTTGTGTTTATTTTGTATTCACAAAACCACAGTCAAGAGTGAAGACAAAGTTCATCATCCTCTGATCAATGTCTCTTAACTCTCCTTATTTTCTGACAATATCTTCCCATCCTTTCAAAGGCTGAAATGCTGAATTAAAAAATTCCCTCTCTTCCTTTTCAGGTGTTTCTTACAGAATTATTTCAGCCCCAAAAAATCTATGACTTGTGTGATGCTTGATTAGTTCTTCCACATAATTTCCCATCTTTTTTTTTTTTTGATTGCCATTAAATTACTTAAAGATCTGTATTTGCTATCCAAAAAATGTCATTTGTCCTTCTCTTAAACAGTTGGGTAGCCTCACTTTACAAAAAAAAAAAAATTCCAAAGACTGAGTTAAGAATTAATCTCCCTTTCCAACTTTTTGTAATTTGGATTCTATTCCAGTTCTAAAGAACTGACATAAGAAAAAAAACCCCAAAAATATCGATTTAGGGTCCTTTGAAAATACTGAAAGCCCACAGATCTCACAGAGGGCTGACTCTGACTGCTGCAGGTATCCTTGCCTCACTCCTGGCTCTGCAGAATGTTCCATCCTCCAGGATTTTGGGATCCATCTCAAGTTTTCAGTGATAACTTCAGAA
Organism: Passerculus sandwichensis; assembly: GCA_031885435.1. Taxonomy (NCBI): domain Eukaryota; kingdom Metazoa; phylum Chordata; class Aves; order Passeriformes; family Passerellidae; genus Passerculus; species Passerculus sandwichensis. The sequence continues at coordinate 1,862,543 of CM063159.1, read as the reverse complement.
AAAAACCCCCACAAAATTCTGTTGAATATAAAATAATGCAATGTACATTTCTTCCCTGAAGCATCTGGTCACTGTCAGAGTTATACCATGCCAATGTCTGCCTTTCTTCTATTTTAGTTATTTTTGGTTGGAGGCAACAAGTACAAAAATGAAATAGAAGAAAAAAAATCTCCAATTCTGCCCAAAAGATTAAGTTTTGAAGAAAAGGATGTTCTAATCCTCCAGCCCTTGCCTTGCAGAATTTTTCCATTAGGTGCAAATCGTGCCAACACTGTTGAGTGATGGGTTTAAGTTGATAAGCCACTAAGAAAAGCTTATAATATCATTTAGTTAAATATTTTCTATACTGTTTAACTTAAAACCTTTCCACTTTGGAGGCGTAACCCTTCATCCTATTTAACTCATGAAATGCAAAGAGGAGGCTTATTTGGTGCATCAAGAAATTTAAACAGAGCAAGAGCACAGAACAAGAGATTTTGTAAGGAAAATTGGGAGGAGTGGCTGGAAAGAGCCTTCCCTATCTTGGCTTAGCTGCTGGAATAAATTAAACACTATTGAAGATCGCACCCGACGCTTGCTGTGGGAATGGGAACTGTTCTTTGCCAGGTTCTTGCAGCCTGCTCTGAGGAGGGGACTGGAGCGATGACTGCAGAGCTTCCTGCTCAAAATTATTCCATGATCTCCAGGAATAAGACTGAAAAGACGGAAAGACTGAAAGAATCTCATCTAACAGGCACGAATTTGGAAGTGTCTTGTCTTCTAACAAGCATCCTGATTCCATTTTCCACCTAGAAGGGGAAAACGGGACAATCTGTGCATTACACTCCTACAGTGCAGCGCTTTGCTTTGGGATTATCCTCATTGTTTGACTACAAAAATCCCGTTATAAAAATGCTGCGATATCGAGTTAATATCATTAATCCTACACCGCGGAGCTCCGGATTTCTGCCGTTTACCATTCAGGTGGCGCCTTCCCTTCGCGAACACACAAAGGTGGCAACAACAAAGCCCGGTGTGAGCGGGGCAGCGGCTCGGAGCAGCATGTGGGTGTGGGGACCGGGGAACGGGGCGCTGGGGCCGGGGCAGGCGCGGGGCTGCGGCTGCGATCGCTGCGTTGCCCCTTTAATTGTGTCCCCAGCCCTCGGGCGTCTCTGTCCAACGCCCACGTCAGCAAATACCTTTTGTTTCTGTGCCGCTCGGGCTCGCAGGGCTGCGGGAGCGGCGGCGCGGCGCCTGCAGGCACGGCGAGCCCCGAGGCGGGGCCGGGGATCCCGCAGCCACCGCCCGCCCGTTCCCCCCGGCTCGGCGGCAGCGCCCGCAGCTCCCCGCCGGTGAGTGGCCGTTGTGCTTCGCGCTGATGGCAAGGACCGGGCGGGCGGGTGGCGGTGAGGAGGGCACGGGGCTCCGCGGTGTCCGGGGCTGCCCGGAGCCGCTCGGTGCCGCCCGGAGCCGCTCGGTGCCGGCGCTGCCGCGTCCCCGCCGGGCGCCATTTGCAGCCCCGGGCGCGGACACAAAGGGGCTGCGCGGGGCGGGCGGCGGAGCGGGGGCGAGAGGGAGCGGCGGGAGGGAACGGGACCGGCACCGGGCGGGGTAACCACGGGCGCCCGGCAGCGGGCGGGACACGGGGGATTCTGGCGGAGCGGGACCGGGCGGCTCCGTTCCCGCGGGCGGCTGCGGGCGGCACACCCGGCCCGGGGCGGTCCGTGCGGGCGGAGGGCAGCGCGCAGCCGGCCGGGGCTGGCGGGCGCTGCGATCCCCGAGGCGGGAGCGGAACTGAGACTGAGACCGAGACCGGGACCGGGAGGCGCCTCCGCGCTGGCGGAGCGGCTCCGGCGCCGTCGGGCGCCCCGGGCTGCCCGGGAGCGAACGGCCAATTCGGCCGGGCGGGCGGGTGAGTGACGGCGGCCGCGGCCAATGCCGGGGGCTCGGGACGGGAGGGCGGCGACCCGCGGGCGCTGCCGCCGCATTCGAGCGGTCCCGGTGCGCCGGGGCGGAGGCTGCGCCCGCCGAGCGCCCGCCCGCCTCAGCCGCGGCTCTGCCCAGGGCGGGTGGGCCAAGCTCTCTTGCGGAGTCTGAGAACCATCATGGCTTGGTCGGTATCATTTTCCTTCTTTTGGGATACGGAGTAATCCCGCTGGGACATCTTTTCACCTCTTTTGGAGTTAAGTTTCTTCTCTCTTGTTATGCAGAGTAGCGGCCGCAGGGAGATTGGAGATATTTTAGGAATGTGATAGCGCTTTTTAAAAGAGAGCTCATCTCTTTGAATTAGGATTCAGCATCATTGATTTAGATGATCACGATGATGTTTTTTTTTCCTTTACAGCAGACCTTCCTGTTACTCCCCGCCTGGAATGGAGATTTCTTCCCACCAGTCTCACCTCCTGGAGCAGCTGAACGAGCAGCGGAAGCAGGACTTGTTCTGTGACTGCAACATCCTGGTGGAGGGCAAGGTCTTCAAAGCCCATCGCAATGTGCTGTTTGCCAGCAGCGGCTACTTCAAAATGCTCCTTTCGCAGAGCTCGAAGGAGACCAGTCAGCCAACAATAGCCACGTTTGAGGTCTTCTCTCCAGAGACGTTCATGGTCATCCTGGACTTTGTGTATTCAGGGATATTGTCTTTAACGGGTCAGAATGTGATCGAAGTCATGTCAGCCGCCAGCTATCTGCAGATGACAGATATCCTCAATGTCTGCAAGACCTTCATTAAGTCCTCATTGGATATTAATGAAAAGGAAAAGGATCATTACCTCAGCCTCTCGGCCAAAAGTGCGAGCACTGAGCCCACCCCTGCCCGCCCGGCTCTTTACCGCTCCAGAAGGAAAGCAAAGAGCAACCCCCGGCGCTCCTACTCCATCCCGGATGAAAAACCCAACGGGAACGAGAACTCCTGGAGCAGCTACAGCAGCTACCTGTCCTCGCAGGTGATCCTGCAGCGGGCAGAGACGCAGCTGTCCAAAAGAGGCAGGAAACAGAGCTCCACGAGGAAGCGCCGCAAGCACCGGGAGCTGGCCGGGGGCAAAGCGGACAGAGCCGAGCGAGCCGGAGCCTCGGATCCCGCCCACAGCTCCCGGGGCAGCGGGGAGGAGGAGGAGGAGGAGGCCGAGTTTGATGCCGAGAACGAGGTGGATCAGGATGAGTTTGGATATCACCCCGCAGCAGAGGCCGCAGCCAAGAGGTGGTCGGTGGCTCAGCTAGAGCAAGAACTTTCCAGAACTCCTGAGTTCATGGAGTTAAAGGCAGAAGAACTGTACACCTCAATGCCCACGATTTTAGGGGTAATGAGTAGCTGGAATGAAGGTAAACAATAGGAACAGCTTGGAAAAGTTTGGGTTTGTTTAGGAGAATTCGGGTGGTGATTTGGAAGGAATTGGTGTGGCTGCGTGGAAACCAAAAATGTGCCTGGAATTATAGGTGAAGGTAAACAATGGAAACTGCTTGGAAAAGTTTGGGTTTGTTTAGGAGAATTCAGGTGGTGATTTGGAAGGAATTGGTGTTGCTGCATGGAAACAAAAGCCTGCCTGGAATTATAGGTGAAGGTAAACAATAGGAACAGCTTGGAAAAGTTTGGGTTTGTTTAGGAGAATTCAGGTGGTGATTTGGTGTGGCTGCATGGAAACCAAAACCTGCCTGGAATTATAGGTGAAGGTAAACAACAGAAACTGCTTGGAAAAGTTTGGGTTTGTTTAGGAGAATTCAGGTGGTGATTTGGAAGGAATTGGTGTGGCTGCATGGAAACCAAAAATGTGCCTGGAATGATAGGGGAGTTTTATCTGCTCAATTTTAGTGCTAACACTGAGATTTTGAAGCCAGAACAGGGCATGGGAGTTGGAATGGGACTGACCCAGGTATTCTGTACATTTCAACCCGAACATGCCTGATTCTTTGGGCCCAAGTGCAGTTTAATGAAGCCTTGGGGGCTGTAATTGGCTTGGGGACCTGAAGGACTGAGTCTCTCCAATATCTGGCAATCACAGAGATGTTTAACCTCAGCCCAATGCAAGTCCTTCACGTGAGAGGCACTGGCATTGCTGGGATGTTGCATTTTGGGGTCCAACCAGCCCAAACTTCTGCCAGCACCTGCCTGAGAGGGTGGAACGAAGCTCACAGGTTTATTCCCATGTGCGTTCCTTTGGAAATGAACACATCTGTAGATCATATAGATCATAACTGTGTATTCTAAAGACATCTTTATATATCACCCAGAGATTATAAATGTCAAAGCTATGAACCATTAGCTGGTGGAAGGGTCAGATATGATGGCTATGTATAAACAGCTGCATATTTATGATAACCTTTATATCTAAAAAATGTTGTCAGGAGGAAAACACTATCAAGTGGTCAATTAACATGTTAAATAAGAATAAAAATGCAAGTTGGGGGATATACAAGAGACATATTTAACAAATCTATATACCCCTTATTTATAAAACAATTTTCTAAAACTTAGTTTAGTTCAATTTCTCTCTCAACAATATCTTACTCCATAACATTTCTAAATCAACATTTCTTATCTCGAAGTTTACGTCAAATACATACTATGTAAACCTTCTGTCAAACTTTGAAAATTTTCTATAAATCCATTTCCCACATCCCCCAAAGCCTGGATTTTATGTATCATTGTATACTATATATCATACATACTTATATATAAGCATCCAAATATCCCAAATATTGGGGATTTTTCCTATTCAAAGAAAATTTGAGCTCTCGTGTATTTTAAAGTGAGAACTGATGAAAGTACAGGACTAAGCTGTGCTGTGTGCCCTGTCCCTGGTAGGTGACTTCCCTGGATGCATTTCAAGTGCCTGTTTTGTACCACGTAATATAATTATAATATAATATATTAGCATCTAAATATTGGGGATTTTTCCTATTTAAAGAAAACTTGAGCTGTGATGATTTTTATGCTGAAAACTGATGAGAGTGCAGTAAGAAAGCTCTGCTGTGTGCCTGGTGACTTGACCCAGATGTGTTTCAAGTGCCTGTTTTGTACCCACATAATATAATATAATATAATATAATATAATATAATATAATATAATATAATATAATATAATATAATATAATATAATATAATATAATATAATATAATATAATATAATATAATATAATATAATATAATATAATATATATATTGGGGATTTTTCCTATTTAAAGAAAGGACTGAAGCTGTGAGTGCGCCCTCTCCCTGCAGGTGACCTGCCCCGCATGCGGTTCAAGTGCCCGTTCTGCACCCACATGATATAATTATAATATGATATTATATAATATCATATAATATTATATATATATATATATATATATATATGATTTTTCCTATTTAAAGAAAGGACTGAAGCTGTGCTGTGCGCCCTCTCCCTGCAGGTGACCTGCCCCGGGTGCAGTTCAAGTGCCCGTTCTGCACCCACATGATATAATTACAATATAATATAAATATTGGGGATTTTTCCTATTTAAAGAAAGGACTGAAGCTGTGCCGTGTGCCCTGTCCCTGCAGGTGACCTGCCCCGCATGCGGTTCAAGTGCCCGTTCTGCACCCACATGATAAAATTACAATATAATATAAATATTGGGGACTTTTCCTATTTAAAGAAAGGGCTGAAGCTGTGAGTGCGCCCTCTCCCTGCAGGTGACCTGCCCCGCATGCGGTTCAAGTGCCCCTTCTGCACGCACACGGTGAAGCGGCGGGCGGACCTGAAGCGCCACCTGCGGTGTCACACCGGGGAGCGGCCGTACCCCTGCGAGGCGTGCGGGAAGCGCTTCACCCGCCTGGAGCACCTCCGCAACCACTTCCAGACGGTAGGAAACCCCCCCAAAACCTTTCTTGCAGCACAATTTCCCTCCGAGGTTAAGCGTTTAGGCGGATTGGTTTGTAGGTGTTCAGCAAAGACTCGGCTCGTTGTGAAAGTGTGAATTAATTCACTGGTAGGCATCTCAAACTCAACACCAGCAAAGCAGCACATCAGCGTGAATTATTCATTATTGCTATTTAATTATTTAATTATTCATGATTTTATGTGGCAATTTGTATTTAAAATTTAATTTTTCAGCACATTTTCTGTCAGCCCAACAAGCCACGACCGTAATTGACATAGACTCCATGCATTTACAGAAGGCTCATAATAATCTTTATTATAAACCTATGGTTTTATACCCGAGTTTGCTGCAGGTGGACCTAATTGGTTCTCTAATTAAAACATCATCACTGTTGGCTAATCAAGTAATCACCCTTTGGTAAACAAATCTCCATAACACATTCCACAGGTGCAGCAAGTTAAGAATTGTTCCTCATTCTTTTCTCTGAGCTTCTCACAGCCTTGCCCAGAATGACACCTGGGAAAGTTGTGTTGCTCTCTGTGACAATTTTATGGTCTAAAATAAAAGGATGAAGGCCGAATGTGTCAGAACCAGGACATCCCTCTGGCTGTACTGAGCAGCCAAGACCCCTGCCAGGGGTCTCAGAGCCCAAGATGCCCCTGTGGGTTTGATTATGACCCATGGAGCAAGTTACCAACCTTAGATGAAGATCAGCAAGCCACAACAGTTCAGGTAGAATAATAGTGAAGTTATCACAGGGTGGAAAAGTAGATTTTGGGGTTTTGGTATGGGGGTTCAGGAGGGATGGAGGGAACTGGCAGTGTCCAGCCTTTCTCCTTCTTGGCCTCCATCTTCTGCTGTGATGGTGGCACTGACAGATTGGTTTAGAATAGAAGCTCAGTGTCTAACACAGGTGATAGGTGCATTGCTCTGTAAATCATCCTTTCTTAGCAGAGTTTGGTTGGGTATTATAAAAGTGTTTATATCTCAGCTTCAAAGTCAGCCCTTGCTGATGCAACTAACTAATCTACAGCTCTCAAAGCTGAAGCTAGCTGTTTATTTTTAGGCAGAGCTACTTTTCATCTAAAAGTGCTGACTTGTCAAAATTGGAGTGCTTTGTGGGAAGATGTTTGAGCAAAAATTGAATGAGGAGGTATGAGGAGAATCTGCCTGCTTGATGGAGCAAGGGGCAATGGCAAGTTGAGAACTCGTACTGGGAAGTAATTGTAAATATTGTAGATGTAGTTTTTAGTATGAAAAGGGGGCAGGCAGAGTGCTTAGAACTGTCTTGGTGAGCAAATCTTGGCAAGGCAGGAGAACGAGTTTTATAGATAAGATACAATAAACAACCTTGAGAGCGAGAAACGAAGAGTTGGCTCATTCTTCAAGCATTGCGCCGGGAAAAGAGACTTTTAACTTTTCTCTGACACCCTGACAAGCTAAAGCATGTGAAATCTTTCAGATCCACCAGGCTGGCAAGCTGATCTGCAGGAAGTGCAAGCGGCAGGTGACGGAGCTGACGGGCTGCGTGGTGCAGCAGGGCACGCGGCGCTACAGGCTGTGCCACAAGTGCTTGGCCCAGGCCAATTTCGACAGCATCCCCGAGGATTTCAGTCCTGCTGGACACTCTCCTGCCTCCTCCACGGGAAATAAACGGCCCAAATGGGATTTGGAGGAGGAGCAGAAGTCAGGGGAAGAGACAGGGGAGGAGGAGCCCTATAATTTGGTTGTTCGGCACAATAGCGATGAAATTCCAGAGGAGGTGAAGGAAAAGGTGAAGCCAAACCTGAGGTAGAGCTTTGTGGATTTGTTCTTGTTGTGTTCAAGATGAAATGACAATGCTGGTATTTTACTTTTAATAAAATGAAGTGTTGTTAAAATTCTGTCCTGAGAAGCAACATTTGGACTGAAAGAAGTTGTTTTGCAGATGTGGAAGAGAGTAATTGCTTCTAAATGTCATCCAGAAATGAGGATCACTAAATAACCTGAGTTGAAAGGAACATTGAAGTCCAGCTGCTCACTTATTATCTGGAAATTATTTAGAAGAATTGTTTTATATTTCATCAAAGACTTGCCCAGAGCTCTTGCTGTGAACCAATTTACAGTTCTACAAAGGTTCTCTATGATACAGATTTTTAAAAACCAAATATTGCTAATTTGCTTTGGAAAAACTCTCGGTGAGGTGAGCAGCTGAGAAATGTTAAACCACTTTTTTTTTGCTGTAATTAATTTGTACATAACACATCAGAAATGCTCCTAAGAAAGGAGTGAAGGAAACAAGTGGAGTTCTTCCTGTTGAAGAACCTTTTTATTTTTGTTTTCTCAGTGAACTTTACAGCTTCTTCTAGTTGAGAAAAGCATGATTTAGGAACTCCCACAGCAGAGTAGAGTAGGTGACCAGAGCAGCTGTAGTGCACTTGGATAGTATGAATTTGCCTTTTTTTTGTACTGTGAATTTTATAGAAAGATATACCAACATGGTTCCAAGGAAATAAAAGTGCAATCACTGCAAGTGCAGTTGTCAGGTTTTTTCCATTTTTTTTTCCCCAGGACTGATGCAAGATTTGCTTAAACCCATCTCTCTTACTCTAGGAATAAAAAGGCCAAAGTCCCTTGAATTTCAGTGGGATATTTGTGACTTAAGATCATGGAGCTACTTTAAAAAGGTTCTCCTGCTTGTGTAATTTTAGGGTGCTTGACAGCATAAAAACATTTTTACAGCACAATTTCCCTCAGAGGTTAAGCAACTCTTGTAATTCTGGACTATCTTAAACTTTTGTAGTCACATTTATTTCCCCAGCCACTTGGATCAGAGAACCTGCATTTGGTAGAGAAACTAAAAATGCTCACTATTAAATTATTTAAAAAGAAAAGCTCAAGGAGGGCACAGAGGAAACCTTCTGTCTGAGAGCAGAGAATGGCATTCCCAGTGGGTACTCCTGCTAAAGAGCCACTGTTTGGTCTCATGTCTCATTTGATGCTGGGTTTCCTTTCCTGTTAGCAGCATCTGTAGCCTGAGGTTCCTGCCAAGAAAGCAGAAATTCCCCACAGAGAATTTGAGAGCAGCCACATTGATGCACATCCAGGTTCTGCCTCCAGCAGCTGCCATTAACCTTGGCCAAAGTGAGAATGGGGCAAGCTTCTGTAATAATTCCCTAAAGCTCTGCCAATCTGCAGCCTTTTTCAGTTCTCCTTGAGATTTGTAAATTTAGTAACCACCAATGCAGGTCTTTTCCAAGTAGTTCACCACTCTTATCCATGAATTTCCTATATCTGCAGGATCCTCTGGCACCCCCAGAAAGGTTTGCAGCCTAAGGGTGTTTTTTAATGACCCACTTTCAGTAGAGCAGCACTGTGAGCTGAAACTTGCCCCTTCCACAGCTGTGCAAATGGAACAAGGTGCATTTAAGGCCTGTTTTATAGTAAGTACTTAATAAATATTAAAAAAATATATAGATGAATAACACTTACTTAGTTAATTCCAAATGTTTTCCTAGCAGGCTCCTGTCAGCATTTCAGTGAGTACTTCGGTGTGTTATTATAGCCTGAGACTGATCTTGGGCACCTCAGCGTTTGCTGCAAAGTTAAAATTTAACCACATAAATTTCTCATGTTTTAGAGCTGGGCTAAAAGAAGGTTGCCCTTAGCTCCTATATCCACCTTCCCTCAGTTCCTTGCCCATCTCCCCATAGCCCCAGCCCCTCACTCACCTCCCCACAGCCCCAGCTCAGGTCCTTGTCCTCAGTCACTCACCTACTGACCCTCAGCCAGTGTCCATCTCCTCACACCACTCACCCTCAGTCTGTGTCCATCTCCCCACAGCTGCTGACTCTCAGTCCGTGTCCATCTTCTCACACCACAGTCCCTCAGTCCGTGTCCATCTCCCCACAACCCCAGTCCCTCAATCTGTGTCCATCTCCCCACACCACTGACCCTCAGCCCCAGCTCAGCCTCTCAGTGTCCATCTCCCCACAACCTCAGTCCCTCGGTCCGTGTCCATCGCCTCACACTACCGACCCTCCATCTGTCCATCTCCCCACACCACTGACCCTCCGTCAGCATCCATCTCCCCACACCACTGACCCTCAGTTCGTGTCCATCTCTCCTCACACCCACTGACCCTCGGTCTGTGTCCATTTCCCCACCCTCACTGACCCTCAACCCCTCAGTGTCCATCTCCCCACAACCTCAGTCCCTCGGTCCGTGTCCGTCTCTCCTCACACCCACTGACCCTCAGTCCGTGTCCATCTCCCCACACCACTGACCCTCGGTTGTGTCCATCTCCTCACACCACCGACCCTCCGTCAGTGTCCATCTCCCCACACCACTGACCCTCAACCCCAGCTCAGCCTCTCAGTGTCCATCTCCCCACAACCTCAGTCCCTCGGTCCGTGTCCATCTCCTCACACCACTGACCCTCAGTCCGTGTCCATCTCCCCACAACCTCAGTCCCTCAGTCCATGTCCATCTCCCCACAACCTCAGTCCCTCAGTCCGTGTCCGTCTCTCCTCACACCCACTAACCCTCGGTCTGTGTCCATTTCCCCACCCTCACTGACCCTCAGCCCCTCAGTGTCCATATCCCCACACCACTGACCCTCAGTCCGTGTCCGTCTCTCCTCACACCACTGACCCTCAGTCCGTGTCCATTTCCCCACCCTCACTGACCCTCTGTCAGTGTCCGTCTCTCCTCACACCCACTGACCCTCGGTCTGTGTCCATTTCCCCACCCTCACTGACCCTCAGCCCCTCAGTGTCCATCTCCCCACACCACTGACCCTCGGTTGTGTCCATCTCCCCTCAGCCCCCTCATGGAGAACACAAGCTGCCTCACCTTGACGCCCGATTGGCCGAGCACAGTCACATGACCCACCCAGCCAATGATGTTCCAGCACAGCCCCTGAGGGGCGGCAATGGCGGCTGTGCCCTCACTGCCCTTGGGGCTTTGCGTGAGGAGAACGAAACCCCAAGCTGTCAAAAATCACATTTATTTTGTACCATTAAACTGGCATGTTGCCGTTCTTACTGATAAAAAAAGAGTCTGCTCACCTTAACAAGGAACAACGCACAAATATAATTAATTTGTGTCTGAATTGACCCGTCAAGATCACTCACAAAGCCATTAATGTTTCAGTCCAAGTTTTATTTTGGCATTGAGGCTTGCTTAAAAAATGAGAGAGGTTTTATCCCTCAGTCTGTACAGCATGGGAATAAAACCAGAACTATTTAATATGATTTTACAAAATGAGACACCACAAGTGAGGCACTTGAAGCATTTATGGTAACAGAGCAGGCCAGGCCTATGCTCCTCACATTTAAATTAAATTAAAACAGCAGGCAATGCACATTTGCCATCCTGTCATTTAAAATAAAAACAACACACTTGATAATTTTTGATTAATTTTCATTCAGTCAAGTCCATAATCCTTTGACATTTAAGGATTGTCTGTATTATTCTTTTAAAAAGACAATTAGGCTGATCCAAACTATGGTTTTTAAAAAAACCTCAGTTTTCAGAATTTGAGAGTGAACCCAAGGAGAACCTGGGACATCCCTTTCCATTCCCTTCCAGCACAGCAGCAAAGCTGCCAACTTTTTAGAGTTATCACAGGTGATAAAAGGATTTCAGGTACACAGTCACATGTTTTAAGAGTTCACATGGCAATTTATTTACAGCAATTCAGCACCACCTGCTGGCATGACTTCTTTTTAAAGTACCTTAAAAGATGTGGTGGTTTGTTTGTTTAATTGGCATCATTTTTTAAGTGTCTAATTTTAAACACTCAGATATTTTTCCCCACATTACATCTGAGCCACTGCAGCTATTTTGGATTTATGTAATATGGAGGAGGGATGTTCAGCTCAGAATTAGAACATGAAATATGCAAATGAAATCAATCTAGATGAACATTATCTCCTGCCAGGCTGCAAAAAGGGAGTATTTTAGTTATCAGCTCCACCAATTTCTGTATTTCATAGAGCCCTCAGCACATATACCAGCCTGAAAAGCTGCCAGCATTCCTGGGACTCCTTCAACCTGTACAAACCTCTCCTTCTCCATCCCCCCAAACCTCAAATAATTCTTATTTTCTGTCTCAGTGAAAACACTCTGACATTCCCTGCCTTCAATTTCTGATTTAACTGGCCAATTCCTGAGTTTTTCCCACAGGGATTACAGTTTTAGGGAGCTTTTGCCAGATGATGACCAATATCCACTCAACCAAGCTTTTCTTCCTTTAAATATCAATGATGACAAAGACTTCTGGCTTTTCATCCTCACAGATCTGCATTGCTGAGTAAGTTATGGCTTTGACCTCTGTGCCCTAGAAAAGAGACACAAAACATAATTTAGAAATGAATTTTATCACTTTTACCAGTTCAGAACCCCCAGTTCTCATGCTATCAATTCATTTTTCCCCAAAAAAAGCTTTAACTATATTTGTTCTGATGAATAAGGAAGTTGCCACACTAATGGCCAGGTCAAATAGTGAAAAAGGAACTCTTCCCTTATTTTATTGCCTCTTAATATCACAAATTCCTTCTTTTACCTCTGACAGACCATCAACATTTGCTCTGCTAAAAATGACACAGAGCAAGACATCAGATTTTGCTTCTAACAATTCTTTAGGAAAAAAAAAAGAGAGAAGAAAAAAGCAAAACCTGACTAAGCAGAAATCTGTACCAATAAATTGTGAATATAAATTGATTTTCTGTGTAATCAACATCATATAAAGGAAGCCAATTGGGTTAATTTGCTGAGTTTTGAGGAAATGTCATGCTCAGTTTCAGGGACAGTTTCACCAAACCATGCAGGAAGTGAGATCTTGAGTTCAGTGGTATTTCAGCCACATTTTTATTTTAATCTGTGCAGAATTCAGAGGTCTGATTTCAAGGACACCACACCTCCTCTCCCTAAAATGGAAAAGAGGAACCACTGCCTACCTGTGGGTGTTTTTCTAAAGAGAACTCTTCTCCCCACCTGTAAAGGCAAAAAATACAAGAGAGGTTTTGTAATTTAGGTAATATTTACCAAACGCTAGAATTAGTTTCAGTGATGAGCACAGAAGAGTGAGATTTTCATTTAAAGCCCCAAAGGAAGCAAGAAAAGCCCACAATCCATTTCCAGCCAAGGGTTTTAGCTCACCCAATTGATCTTATTTTGAAGTGCCTTCGGTCAATGTGAAGAACTTTCACTTCCTGCAGAGAGTGGGAGAATTGTGTCAGTCACATCTTCCACCTTCAGGCAGAAATTCCCACTAAATCCCACTTACAAAGGTAATTTCCCACTGTTTAATCACCTTCCACCAGCCCAGCTTGCCCCAAGCCCCATCCAGCCTGGCCTTGTATTTTTTATGTTCCTTTTCCCCTAAAACCCCACTGCAAAAAGCTGAATCCAGAACACTCACCCTGGGTATAAAAAACTCATCAGCACTGAATTTATACAGCCACTCATCCAGGAAGTGGAAGAGAAGAGACAACAGGTCATGCCCTGTGTGAAGCAGAGATTGTCTCAGCAAAAAACCAACATTTTTAAAGCACCTGAGATGTTCAGGAGATTCTGATAACGATGTTTAATTATATTTTCATTAACTGCACTAAGGCTATGTGTAAAGATTGAGATTTTTGGTGCTTTTCTCCCTTTTTTTAGCTGCCCACAGAAGAAGTGCAGACCTCACCTTCTGCCTCTACCTCCACTGTATCCACAGGTTCCACAGTGCCTGTGTCTGTCATGTAGCCAAACATGGCCATGGCACACTGCTCAAAGGCTTCTTCCAACGTGTCCCCCCAGGCATGGAGCCTAAAAACACATGGAACAATCACTGGAATCAAAAAAATATATGGAATAATCACTGGAATAAAAAAAAAACACATGGAACAATCACTGGAATCAAAAAACCCACATGGAGCAATCACTGGAATCAAAAAACCCACATTGAATAATCACTGGAATCAAAAAACACACATGAAATAATCACTGGAATCAAAAAAACACATGGAATAATCACTGGAATCAAAAAACACACATGGAGTAATCACTGGAATAAAAAAAAATAGATGGAATAATCATTGAAATCAAAAAACACATGGAATAATCACTGGAATCAAAAAACACACATGGAATAATCACTGGAATAAAAAAAAATATATGGAATAATCACTGGAATAAAAAAAACCACATGGAATAATCACTGGAATCAAAAAACACACATGGAGTAATCACTGGAATCAAAAAATTACATGGAATAATCATTGAAATCAAAAAACACACGGAATAATCACTGGAATCAAAAACCACATGGAATAATCACTGGAATAAAAAAAAACCACATGGAACAATCACTGGAATCAAAAAACACACATGGAGTAATCACTGGAATAAAACAAAACACATGGAAAAATCACTACAATAAAATTCTGGAGCACACCAAAAAGAAACAGCCCCAAATTCACATGCAGGTGAAAAATCAGAATATGGAATAAACAAAAAATCACCTCATTTTTCTAGGAAGTTAGAAACTCTAGAAGAGTTTCTTGGGAGAATATGGAAAATAAATGCTTTATCAGCCAAGAAAGTTCTCTCCTCATGTGGCTAATTGGGGTCTACAAAAGTAAACCACACAGAAGAAATTTTGTTTAAAAGGAGATTTCAAAAGACATTTTCAAATAACACAGAAGCACAACTGAGATACTAAAAAAAGAAACCAAACATAATTCTATGGTGTCCCAACAACAGGAACAAAATTGACCATGTCAAAGCAGGCAGTGAGTGAAATTTCAGAGCTCCACATCTGCAAAATGTCCTGGGCTGTTCCTCCAGGCTTCAAGCACAGTAAGAAATAATCAATTTGTCACCCTGAGAAGTCCCAGCTGCCCACACTTACTGCACGTCTGCTGTGTGATCCAAATCTGGGGGGAAGCAAAAAGAAAAAGAATGATGTCACCAGAAGTATTTATAACATGAGGATTAAAAAAGAAATGACATAAATATCTGATTTTCTGACAGAGCATTTTTACATTCATCTGTAGCTGTGATAAATTTATTTTATAGTATATTAAAAAAAATTAACAGAGGTGGAATTTTGGATTATTTCTGCCAAAAAAAAAACCCCTGTTTAATGGGATTATGGCTTCCACAAGTTAACTGCAATAAAAAGAAACTTTCATCAGGAGTAAAGAGTTTATGCTAAACTAAAAGTTATTCATGCAGAGGGTGAGATTTGCAAATATTTCCAGCTCAGTGAGGAAATCTACCTGTCCACACCCAAAAGCAGCCATTATGCAAATAGAAGGATTTAAAACAGAATGGAATAGAAAATAGAAAGCAAACTTCACTCATGGAGCATGATTAACATCTCATGAACCTCATTTATGTTTATTCAGAGGAATGAAAGAAATGCAAACTTGCAGCAGAACTGAGTTGGGATGGGAAATAAATGTTCATTTCAAATGAGAAACGATTCTGGTGCTGCTTGAAGAGATCACACACTATTAAAGGATCTCAACAACAGTCTCTAAAGCAAACAAATTCCTCTGGATGCAAAAGAGGGAGAAAACCTCCTGCAGTTATGGAAACTGCATGGCTGTTGTGGTGTGTCACAATTCCTGCACTTCTGTCAAATAAAGGCAGCCTAAAAATATAAATTATATCAGAGATAACAGAGGCTGTGCCTCCAGACAGGCACAAAAACCAGGCAGGGAATTGTCCCCTGCCTTGAGCTGCCACCCACATCCTCTCAGGAGACATTCAGGGGTGGAAAAAGGGAGATAAAAATCTTTAAGCAGAGTAAAAACAGCACACACAAAACCAGCACAATTCTGAATGTCCCTTCCTACACGAGAGACAGAAAAATTGCTAAGAGGAGGAAAAGTTTTCATGGTGACACTTAAATTATTTATTTCCATTGTGATTTTGTTTTAGTGCCCTAATAAGAAAAGCACAGTGAAGAAAATTGGTTTTTCATTCCTAAATTTCCTGTTATCTTCCTTGTCCTCACAACAGCACTGCCACACCCATGGCGCATATTTAAAATTATTAATTTTAATTATTAAATTCATATTTTAAATGATTTTCAAATTTATTTTCAAATAAAATTATTTTAAATTACTTTTAATTATTTTTAACTTTTAGAAAAAAAAATCTTTTAAAAAGAAAATTTTAAATTGAAAAATTGATTTTAACAAAAATTCAAATACTCACACTCATATTTCTTGCAGAGAGGGGGGTACTTGTCCTTCACAGCCTTCTGCTCCTGGGTCAGGTTGTAGTCCCTGTCCTCAGCTGCCATGGCTGAGGCTCCACAGGAATTGGATCCCTCCCTTCTGCTGCTGGGCAGAGCCTGAATTCTCCTTCCTGCTTTCCCCAGAGTGATTCAACCTGTGGAGAACAAGGAGGGATCCTCTCAGTGCTCAGTTTGTGTAATTTCAGGTGGTTTGGGGCAGACTGGGAAATGAGGAAGTTGGGAGCTCAGTCTGATGTTTGTTCACTCAGCAGAGCCAAGGGAAATATTCCTTATGGGAGTTGTGGACTTTGACTTTTTCTGGGGGCAATTGTGTTTTTTCTTCCTTGTGTACACTGAGAATTCCATTCATTCATAAATAATGAAATACAGCTGATGGGAACAGCTGTAAAGTGAATTAAACTTCCATGCTTTAGGTAAATTTTAATTTTCTAATTAATTTTTTTAAGGCGCTCAGCCCGTTGTACATCACACACCTTAAGTGTCACTGCCCCAAAAACCTTCCAGAGGATTTTTCTTAGGAAAAAAAGTTATGGTCTCTCAGGTCAAAGATTGCATTTAAACCTCCAAACCTCAAAGCATAAATCCAGCTGTCACCCAAGTGTCAGGAGTTCCTGTGTTCCTTTTCTGGCTGATTTTTAAAATAAAATAAACAAAAAGAACTGTATCAACTCCCCCACTGAAAAGGCAGATTCTCACAAATTGCTGTTTTCCTCTTTTATAAATCCAACAGACACAAACTGAAAAACTCAATTAACTTCAGGCTAATTAATTTTCCTCTTCAGATTTCCAGACATCATAACCATTGTTTAATATTTTATACATTATAAGAATCATCCACAGCTAAACCCAAACAACACAAATAATTTACAGATACCCCTTAACTTTTACACAGGAGTTCCTACGCCAAGGCTTAGAAACGAGACATAGCATTTCCAATTTTTAATTTCTGCTAAAATCTAAGTGTTTTGAAGAGAGAAGTCTGAAATTGAGAAGTCGGGCAAGAATTGAGAACTTCCTTGAGGAATAAACGCAGAAATTGATTTGATATTTGATTTTAAACCTGTTAAACCTCAGCTGGGGACAGTTCCCCTCAGCAGCCGAGCAGAACCAGCAAATTTGACACCTCTAAAACTCACCGCGGCACTGAATTGTGGAAAAAGGGAAAATATTCGTGATTACAGAGAATTAATAACGCCGAGGATCCGCGATGGTGTCAGGGCGGCCCTGCAAGGAGGCCTCGGCCCACACACGCACCGCTCCGGTCCAGTGCTGCCTCAATCCGCTCTGCCCACGTCTGTGGTGACCGGAGGAGCCGCAACCACCGATTCTTCCAAACCGGGGACCGGGAGCGAGAACGGAACCGAACCGGGACCCGCCACCCTCAGCGCGGGGCGCGGCCCCTTTAAGAGCGCGCTGAGGGCGCTCCGGAAAATGGCGGCTCCCGCGGGGAGCCCGCCCACGTGACCGCCGCGCGCGCTCCCGTCCCCGCCCCCTTGCCCTCCTCCGATTGGCCGGCGCCTCCCGGCGGCGGGCGCTGATTGGGCGGCGTTGGCGCGCGAAGGGGTGCGCGGCGCCGGGAGCCGCACGCAGCGGGGGCAGGAAACAATAGACGGAGCCGCGGCCGGAGGGGTCGGAGCAGGGAGCGCCGGAACCGCCCGCCCGCCGAGCCCAGCCCGCCCCGCCGAGCGCCCCGCGGCCCCGCCATGGCGGACAAGGAAGGTAAAGGCTCCGTACGGGCGGCGCGGCCTTCGCCGTGAGGCGCGCGGTGCCCCCCCCCGCGGTCGGTGCGGCGTGAGGGGAGCGGGGCGGCGCCGCCAGGGGGCGCGCGGGGGCGGGGCCTGAGGGGCCCCCCTCGGTCATGGCCGCCGCTGCCTCCCCGCGCCCGCCGCACCGAGCGGGGAGAGCGGCCCGGACCGGGAGCTTCTGCCCAGGCCCGTGCCCCTAGGAGGGGTTTGTGAGGCCGGGAGAGCCGGGCCGTGCCCCGCGGGGGGAGCGGGCGGACAAAGAGGCGGCACCGGCCCTGAGGGTGCCCCGGTTCGGCCGGTGCGCCTCCGTTCCATGGGTGAGCTCCGCTCCGCTCCCCTCCCGTGGGGTAGCTCCGTTTCCATGGAGACATCCCCCCGTTCCATGGGGGTGCCCCCTGTTCCCTAGGAGTGTCCCCGTTTCCATAGAGGTGTCCCCCCATTCCATAGAAGTGTCCCTCGTTTCCATGGGGGTGTCCCCTCATTCCATAGAAGTGTCCCCCGTTTCCATGGAGGTGTCCCCGTTTCCATGGGGGTGTCCCTCTTTTCCATGGAAGTGCCCCCCCGTTTCCATGGGGGTGTCCCCATTTCCATAGGGGTGTCCTCGTTCTGCCTGTGAGCTCCCCCAGCTCTGCCCGTCGCCTTCTCTGCACCGGAGGCTGGTGACAGATGGGCTGAGAAAGTGTTGAAGAGCGACGAGGCAGCAGAAGGAGCCTTGGGAAACTGGATTTTGGGAATAAGTAGTTCGAGGCTGCACCCAGACCGGTCTGTTAACAGCAGTTGTTGGATCTGCTGTGTTTAAACACTGGGGTTTGTCTCTCTGTGCTCTGAGTCTCAGAATTTTATTGTGCTGCTCCAACATCATCATCAAAATCATCCCAGAATGGGTTGGGTTGGAAGGAACCTTAAACTCATCCCAGCCCTGCCATGGCAGGAACACCTTCCACCATCCCATGCTGCTCCAACCCCTGTCCAGCCTGTCCTGGGACACTTCCAGGCATGGAATTTGACATAATTAATATTAATTACCAGCCATATATGCAGGAAAAGGATTAGCACGTGCAACAGGGGATTTTTAACCATTTAGTAACTACTCCAATAGAGCAAACAGCAAACCAGGGTGTGATTGATTTACTTGACTCTGCCCACAGCGGGATTCATAAATCCATTTATAAATAATTAATTGTATGTATTTATTAAAAAAACCACTCCAGCAGCCTTTGATGACGCCGTGGAGGAGCGTGTGATCAACGAGGAGTACAAGATATGGAAGAAGAACACTCCTTTCCTCTATGACCTGGTGATGACCCATGCCCTGGAGTGGCCCAGCCTGACTGCTCAGTGGCTTCCTGATGTCACAAGGTAAAGGGACCCCCCTGAAAGCAGAATAAACAGCAAACCCAGCACTGGGCTGACTGTTAGGGTGAGATCACAGAACCCCAAACTGGTTTGGGTGGGAAGGGACTTTAAAACTCACCCAGGGACACTTTTCACTGTCCCAGGTTGCTCCAAGCCCTGTCTTGGACGCTCCAGTGATGTGACAGCCACAACTTCTGTGCCAGCACCTCCCCATCCTCACAGGGAGGACATTTGGTGATCCCTGTTCTGTTTCTCTTCCCCTGCAGACCTGAAGGCAAAGATTTCAGCATCCACAGGCTGGTGCTGGGCACCCACACCTCAGATGAGCAGAACCACCTGGTGATTGCCAGTGTGCAGCTGCCCAACGACGATGCCCAGTTTGATGCTTCCCACTATGACAGTGAGAAAGGAGGTGAGAGCCCAAAAAAAGGGCATTTGAACCATCCTCCCCTTCTTTTCTCAGTAGAAAACTTGTCTTTTCCTAAAGTTCAGGCAGCAAAGTTCAGATTTTACTTCTAAAAAAATTTATTTCTAAGTGGTACCTCCTTAATAATAAATTCTCTGTTTCTTGAATGTGTAATCTAATATTTCTAATGATGAAAACAGAGAGTTAATTGCAAAAATATTTCTGTGTGGAAAAACCTCTCCCTTCCCTGTTTCTCAGGAGCTGACCTTGAATCCCACACAGTGCTTTTAATTGGTATTTTTATTACCCCATTTGCATTATATAAAGTCAGGTAAAACTTTTTTACACAAACTCATGTAAAAGAACATTTTTATTTCAGAGGGGTGTAACATTGCAAACATTCTTTGTCTGTGAATTTTGCTGCCTGATTGCTGTCCAGCCCTTCTGTTTTATTCCATGTATCAGACTTGAATTTGATGCTTTGTAATCTTTGTGGCTGCCCCAAGTCAGACATTTCTCCTGTTTGCTTGGCTGAATCAGTGTTTCCACCTGGTGAAAGTCCTTCATGATCCAATGTTTGCTCTGCTTTTTACAGCAAGGTTGGATTGTGCAATGAGTATTTTGATCTTTGGGCTTCTTAAAGTTGTTTATGCACACAGAGTTGTCTAACAAATCTATGTTTATATTTTACATCAGTATTTCTCAAAAATATTTTAAATTAATTCTAAAATAATCCATATGTCCAGATAATCCAAATGTCTGTTCTTTTTACCCAAATTTTGCAGGTTTATGAATTATTAAGTTATTTTATATGTAAAGACAAGGGAGCTGTAACAAATTATATCACAGTCCTAAAATTGCAATTTGTTTTTACCACAGCTTTGTCTATTCTGAGAGCTTGGTAGCAAACCTTGAACCAACTCTTTGTGCCTTGTTCTGAATCTGACTTTTATTATTCCCAACTCTGTTTTTTCCTAGAGTTTGGAGGCTTTGGCTCAGTAAGTGGAAAAATTGAGATTGAGATCAAGATCAACCACGAGGGAGAGGTGAACAGAGCCCGTTACATGCCCCAGAACCCCTGCATCATTGCCACCAAGACTCCCTCCAGTGATGTCCTGGTCTTTGATTACACCAAACACCCCTCCAAGCCAGGTCTGTGCTCACAGAGCAGCAGCTCATCTCCCAAAGGGCAAAAAAAGAGTTTAAAATGGTGTGGGTTGCACTTTATTTGGGATTTTAGGGATGTGAGGGTGTTTATTCAAGTGGTTGTTTTGTATGAGGTTTAAACAGCATCCAAATGCATCCTTGGGAAAGGAAATTTTTCCTGCACTTCCACTGTTTTTATCACCTCACTGTGAGGTGTTTCAGGTGGTAGAAGATGAATTTTTGGAAACTGTGATTGCTTTGGTGGGCAGCTGAGCTGTTCCCTTGATATCCCTTAAATATATTAACAGTCCTTTACCTATGAACTCATCAAGATTGTTTAAAATAACTCCTTTTGCTGCTTGTTTGGAGAATCAGAAGTGCCTTCCTCACTTTAGAAGGATCAGAAGTGCCTTCCTCACTTTAGAAAGATGGGAGGAAGAACAATATCCCACCTTGTATTTCTGATTTTTTTGAGCAGTAACAGCTGAGCTGCAGCTGGAATCAGACCAAATCATGGAGGGTTAAAGTAAATTGAACAAACTTAATGCCAGGTATTCCAGGATGATTCCAGGCCCTGGAATCCTCACCCTGCTTTGTTTTCCAGATCCTTCTGGGGAGTGCAACCCTGACCTGTGTCTGTGTGGGCACTCAAAAAAGAGTTTAAAATGGTGTGGGTTGCCCCTTATTTGGGATTTTAGGGATGTGTGGGTGTTTGTTCAAGAGGTTGTTTTGTATGAAGTTTAAGCAGGTAAATCCAAATGCATCCTTGGGAAAGGAAACCTTTTCCTGCACTTCCACTGTTTTTGTCACCTCTGGAGATGATGGGAGGAAGAACAATATCCCACCTTGTATTTCTGAGTTTTTTGAGCAGTAACAGCTGAGCTGCAGCTGGAACTCAGACCAAAGCCTGGAGGGTTAAAGTAAATTTAACAAACTTAATGCCAGGTATTCCAGGATGATTCCAGGCCCTGGAATCCTCACCCTGCTTTGTTTTCCAGATCCTTCTGGGGAGTGCAACCCTGACCTGCGGCTGCGTGGGCACCAGAAGGAGGGGTACGGGCTGTCCTGGAACCCCAACCTCAGCGGGCACCTGCTCAGTGCCTCCGATGACCACGTGAGTGCCCGGGGCACAGCTGTGCCCTGGCAAGGGCAAAAACATCCTGGGTCTGAGGGGAAGAGGGTCTAAAGATGTAATTTTTAATATTTTTGTTCATTTTCTTGTGGGATACATCCTGGGTTTGAGGGTCTAAAGATGTAATTTTTAATATTTTTGTTCATTTTCTTGGGGGATGCATCCTGGGTTTGAGGGGCAGGAGGGAAAGAGAATCTGAATATGTAAATTTTTACATTTTTGTTGTTTTAAAGACCATTTGTTTGTAGGATGCATCCTGGGTTTGAGAGGAGGAAGGAAAGAGAGTCTAAAGATGTAAATTTTCACATTTTTGTTGTTTTAAAGGCCATTTTCTTGTGGGATACATCCTGGATTTGAGAGGGAAGAGAGTCTAAATCGTAAATTTTTATGCTTTTGTTGTTTTAAAGACCATTTGTTTGTGGGATGCATCCTGGGTTTGAAGGGAAGGAGGGAAAGACTCTCAAGGTGTAAAATTTTACATTTTTGTTGTTTTAAAGATCATTTGCTTGTGGGATACACCCTGGGTTTCAGGGGGAAGAGAGTCTAAAATTGTAAATTTTTACGTTTTTGTTGTTTTAAAGACCATTTGCTTGTGGGATATCAGTGCTGTTCCCAAAGAAGGCAAAGTGGTGGATGCCAAGACCATCTTCACGGGACACACGGCCGTGGTGGAAGATGTGTCCTGGCACCTGCTCCATGAATCCCTCTTTGGATCTGTTGCTGATGACCAGAAACTCATGATGTAAGTGGGGGAAGCCCTTCACAAGTTCTTTCTGCCCCTCACCTCTGTTTTTTTGCTCTGTTGTGTGTTTCTTCAGCTGTGTTTTCACATCATGTCTCTTTCCTTTCTGTGAAATTTTTTGAAACCTGGGGGAGCCCTCAAGGCACAAAAAGTGTTTGTTTGTACCAAGGGTGACCCCAGTGCCCCCATAATCAATGAAATGAGGTGCAGACGATTCCATAATCAGTGAAATGAGGCACAAACCTTGGTTAATTCCATGTTTTGCCCTCCCAGCTGGGACACCAGGTCAAACAACACCTCCAAGCCCAGCCATTCCGTGGATGCTCACACAGCTGAGGTGAACTGCCTCTCCTTCAACCCCTACAGTGAGTTTATCCTGGCCACAGGATCAGCTGATAAGGTATTTCTACATCTTGCAGCATCCTTGCTCACTTTCTGGGGTGGAAATCCACGTTGGTGACTTCAACAAAATATTTTTATGTTTTTTTTCCCCTAGACTGTTGCTCTATGGGACTTGAGGAACCTTAAACTGAAGCTGCACTCCTTTGAATCACATAAAGATGAAATATTTCAGGTATTAAAAAAAAAGCATTTATCTTTTATCCTCACAGACTCAGTTCTACTCAGCAGCCTGGAAAAGGAAAGTAGTTCTTCCACAATATTTTTACATTTAAAAACTACTATTTTATTTTTTTCTGGGTGTTGTTATTGTGGACCTGCAGAGCTCCCAGAGTCCAGAAAGGGATCAGGGAAATGCTGTGGAGCTTTCACCACAGCAGGAGGGTGAAATGGGAGCAGTGCAGAGTCCATTCAATTATTCATGGCAGCAGATTGAAGCAGGAGGCCCAGGGAAATGGCTGCAGTGTTTGCATCTCCTCAGCCTGGACCTGCAGGAAGCTTTAACACCCTCTGACAAAAGAGAATTGCTGCTGGAGATAGACAATGTTCACTCCATGGGCAGCACCTGCTTAACAGATTCAATATTTCCATCTCCAACTCGTGCCTTAATCACAGGAAAAATATGTAGAATTTTTTTTTTTTTTTTTTTTTTTTTTTTTGCTGGAGGGATTATCAGTTCAGACTGTGTTATGTCTACATAAAATCACAGAATCCTGAAATGCCACGTTAGTGGGCAGAATTCTGTGTTCCTGCCTAATCCTGTGATCCTATTAGGAGTGGTGTGTTCTGGAGAGCTTTATCTCCAGCAGAAGCAGTAAATGGGAGCTTTTGGGCAGTTAAGCTTAATTACAGTGATTTCTTTTCATGTGAGAGCTGTGCCTGCTGCTGAAGGAGTCTGTGGCTTCTATTTGTGCAATCCTGATTGAGATAAGGAGCAGCCAATACCCTTGGGAGCTGTTTGCACTGGGAGTGACGTGGGTTTTGGTGGAGGACAAGTTCCAGGTGGCACTTTGTGGTGAAATGGCTTTTTTTGTGTGTGAATATTCCCAGTTCTTCCTCTGATTAATGTTATTTACACTCTTTGTGTTGCTATCAAATTGAGTTCCTGTAAAGCTTTCTGGGCACAAAATGAAGTGTTATGTTACAGCTTTTTAAAACTTACTTTAAAGTTTAATAAATATATTATTAAATTTAATAAATTAAATTAAATTGAATAAATTAAAAAACTGAAATTTATCCCTGTCTGCAGGTTCAGTGGTCTCCTCATAATGAAACCATCCTGGCCTCCAGTGGCACAGACCGCAGGCTAAATGTTTGGGACTTGAGGTAAATCCCAAATTCCTCAAAATATTACTGATTAATTCCATCACACCTCAAAAAACAAATTTAAAAACCCCCCAACCCTCACCTTTTCCTTTGTTTCCTCTCTTTTTTTTTTTGCAGTAAAATTGGAGAGGAGCAATCCCCTGAGGATGCTGAGGATGGTCCCCCAGAGCTCTTGGTGAGCCTCTTCACTCTCATTAATTCATTTCACTTATTACTCACCCTGCAGTGCAAATTTCAAACCATTCCCCTTCTCGTTTCCCCAATCCCAGTTTATCCATGGTGGTCACACTGCAAAGATCTCAGATTTCTCCTGGAATCCCAATGAGCCCTGGGTCATTTGTTCTGTATCAGAAGATAATATCATGCAAGTCTGGCAAATGGTGAGTTCTTTGGGTGGGTTGAAATTCCTGGATTTCAGCATTCCTGCTTTTCTTTACAGCCCTCAGAATTCCCCAGTTTGTAGCAGTGGAATCCCCTTTAGATTTGGTCAGAGAAATGGTTTCCAAATACTCAGGAGATGTTTTGTGTTAAAAATAAGGAAGTGCTGGTGCAGAAGGAAAATTTTCCCTTCTCTGTGTGAGAACCAAGGATGAAATTGAGGTTTCTGTATTACTGTCTGAAGGAATATTTGAGATTTCATTCTCCAAAGATGAAAAGGGTGCTGGTGAACAGGAACAGTTTGCTGGCCTGTTGAAGGTTTTGGAAAACAATCTTGACCTTTGACAAGACCATTTTCCTATTTTTCTTTTGTTTATCTCTAAATTTTGTTCTTGGCAACTTTCTGTGTAATTCTTCTAGAAAGTGCCGCTGAGTAAAACAAATACTTGAAACTCTTTTGTGAGCTTTGCATGGACTCTCCTTTAGCAGATCCCTTTTTACAGGATATTTTTGCAGACCTGGATTTATGGATAAAGTTGTTTGTAAATCAGGGATGGATTATCCATATCTACAAATTGAAACTCATTTGTGAGTTTTGCATGGACTCTCCTTTAGCAGATCCCCTTTTACAGGATATTTTTTCACTCCTGGATTTATGGATAAAGTTGTTTGTGTTGCTGCTTTAATGTAAATCAGGGATGAGTGATCCATACCTGCAAATTTCAAAAATAACCAGAACTTTTTGGGGCTGGAATCCTGTGCAGAGGGTTGGGAATTGCTCCCTGAGTGTCTCCATCCCTGTCCTGCAGGCAGAGAACATCTACAACGATGAAGATCCTGAAGGAAGCGTGGATCCAGAAGGTCAAGGATCCTAAATGGCAACTTCCCCCTGGTTTTAGTCTTTCTCCTTCTCTTCCCTCTCAGCCCTCAGATTGACTTAACACTGGTTTTGAGACACACAGGTGTTGATTTTGTGTTCAGCCATGCTCCTGTAGATCCCATCACAGCCTTTTCCACCCACACACTGAGAACTCACTGCCCAAAAAAGAAAAATAAAAATGCTCAGCCCCCTCAGGCAGGTCACTGCTGTGGCTCCAAAATTCCTACAGCTGCCTCCTTTATTGGTCTGGCTGTCCCTTTTTAGCTGCCTTCATGCTTGGGATTAGTTTTTTTTTCCTCTCTTTTGCTTGCTGCAGCCACAGGCTTTTGCCTAATTTAAACAAAAGTTAAATTGGCAGAGCTGCCCGAGTGGGCTTGAGCCAACAGAGATGATTCAAGTGTTAATCCCCTGACAGCTCAGAAATGGTGTGGAAGGTCTTGTCCTCCTCAGAACAACTCAGAAACCTTGGAATTCCTTTAGTTATCTGTTCTTTGTGGCTTTTTCTGCCTTTGCAGATACAAGACTTGCAAGTTCTGACTTGAACTGAAATTTTTCTCTTTTTTTTTTTGTCTCACCTGGCAGTTCTGGGTTCTTCATTCCTTCATTTTTCCCTTTCCTCCCTCCTGCTGGGTGCCAGCAATTTGGTTTTAGCTATTCCTGCAGAGCCTCTCTCACCTGCCATGTTTTTTTGCTCTGTTGTGTGTTCCTTGAGCTGTGTTTTTCACATAATGTTTCTTTCCTTTCTGTGAAATGGTTTTCTGAAACGTGGGGGAGCCCTCAAGTCGTGAAAGGTGTTTGTCTGTACCAAGGGTGACCCCAGTGCCCTCAGCAGCCTTGGCAGCTGGTGGAGAACAAGTGAAATGTGGAGAAACTCAGCTTTTTTTAGGAGTTTAGTCCTTGCCCACAGGGTCCTGCACGTCTTCCACTCGGGTGTCCAGTGCCACCAGCAGCCTGTTCTCTCCATCTCCTCGTGACTAATTGAGTGTTCTTCAGTTGGAATAAAGTTTTTCTACATAAATGCTGCCAAGTTGGAGGAGTTTTGTGGTTTTTTCTGCATTTACTGCTTTGCTGAGGGTGTTTCCAGGATGGTCTCTGCCTATGTGTGTCCATGAGGTTGGGTGATGGGAGGGATATATTTTAATTTTTAAGACATTAAATCGGATTTTTCTCCTCTAATTTTTGCTGCTTTGTGAAATAAATTAATGAGCACTCAAATTGTTCTTCCCCTCATGCCCTGCTGCCTTCTCTGCCTTTAGCCCTTTCCACAAAGTGTTTTTTGTTACCCTGCAGCACAGCTTTAACACAAACACCTCAGTGTGATAAATTTGGGGTTTTGAGACACAAAAAGGCTCCTTAAACTCTGACCTTTTATTTTCAGTGTGAGACTCGATATAAAGTGGAAACCTCTTCCCCACCACCTCCTTTCTGTGGAGCATGTCCCAGTACAGCAGAAACTTGAAATGCAAAAGAAAATCCTCTTCAAAGGAGAAAACTTCTCTTGCATGTAAACTTTAAAAGTCAAACCCCTCCTAACACCAGCTTCCAGAACTTGAACAAGACAACATTTTCCCAAACACAGCAAAACATCAATCAGTTATTCCTCATCCATATCCTTTGTTCAGTACAAAGATTTTTTTTTTTTTTTGTTCTGCTCCTCTGGGGAAAAGCAAAGAGCAGCAGCAGCAGCACCTGGGGAAATACCCAGGGAAAAGATTGGAAATTCAACTTCAAACTGGAAATTCAAAGATTGGAATTCCAACTCCAGGCAGCTGCTGCACATCAGGCAGGGTAAAGCAGCACGAGGAGAATCCCTTGCATCCTCTGTCCATTGGTTTTTGCTACAAAGAGGAAAATTCTGTGGTTCTAAGAGTCCTGCTCTGCTTTTTCCTCCGATTTGCAGAGGTGCCCGTAGATTTCCAAGCAGCTCCTGTGAGGGGAGAAAGGAAACTCAGGCTGTGGAATATTTACATCAATGCTTTGGCTGGAGAAAAGAGGGGGGGAAAAAGTTATTTTCATAATATGGAAGAAAAAGGAATTGGGAAACACTTCAAGGGGCTCAGTCCATGGTCTGGAGTGTCCTTGGCAAACAGGATTTAACAGAAGGAAATGTCATTTTTGGGGGAGCTCATGGAAAAGGCAGCTCAGAGCTGCACTTAACTCTGAGCTCCCCAGAGCAAAGTGAAACCCCATTTAAAGGTGTCATCACTTCCAGGGGTGGTAATTTGTAAATTCCAGGAGTTTAAAAGACTCCACAAATACAGATTTGGGATTAAATGTTGGGCTGGGATTTAGAAAACCCAGGCTGTAAGGACAGGGTGGTGTTGGGATCTGGGCTGAATCCTAAATGGAGTTTGCAGGCTGAGAGCTCATCCTTGTGCTTGGATAAAAAACCTAAAAAACCCTTGGGGTTTTTGGGAATATCCTGGGTGGAGAAGGGGAAAAGGAATGCTGAAGGAGCAGTGATGCTGCAGAAAATGGTTAAGAGTGTGTCCAGCTGAGGCTGGAATAACACAACAGCTCCAAACTGGGTGAGCAAAACAATCCACAAACTCACGGACATCTTCTGGAGCTTCAGAAATTCACATTGCACATCACTCATTGAGTGAAACCAGGACAGAACATCTCCAGCATCCCCAGCCCAGCTTCCCAAAGCCAAACCTCAGCTCCTTTCCACACCTTCCTGAGGAAACCACCACTCAAACTGCCACACCTGCTCCTTGGGAAGCCACTCCACTCCTCTGGGGGAGTTCCCAGCAAATCCCTCTGTGCTGCTGTGCAAAGGAGCTGGAATTGCTGCTGGGCACCAGGAGCAGGAGCCCTGAGCTGTGTGACCCCACTGTGGGCTCTTCCCATCCCTGTGACCCCACTGTGGGCTCCTCTCCACCTTCCTTCTCCTGTTCCCATCCCTGTGACCCCATTGTGAGCTCCTCCCCACCATCTCTTCCCTCTTCCCAGCCCTGTGACCCCAGTGTGGGCTCCTCTCCATCCCTGTGACCCCACTGTGGGCTCCTCCCCACCATCCCTTCCCTCTTCCCAGCCCTGTGACCCCACTGTGGGCTCCTCTCCATCCCTGTGACCCCACTGTGGGCTCCTCCCCACCATCCCTTCCCTCTTCCCAGCCCTGTGACCCCACTGTGGATCCCTCTCCTCCTCCCAGCCCCTCTGCCCCGCAGGGATGACCCCCCCAAGCTCACTTGTAGATGGAGAGCTCCCGATGGAGGCTGGTCCTGAGCTCCTCCAGCTCCTGGTTCTTGCGTTGCTGGAGCTGGACCCCGTTCTTGAGCTCCTTCAGCCTGTCCTCCAGCTCCTCCACCTGCTCCTGCAGGGACAAAACCAGTTCAGAGCTGATAATTCTCCTCAGGGATCTCCCTGTGCACAGCCAGGCTGCCCCTGCCCAACCACCCCGCAAAAAAAAAAATCTTTGTTTTAGCACAAAGGTGGGGATTTGGGCTGGGCTGGGCCATGTTTTGTCCTCAGGCTTCTCCTGCCTGCTTGGTTTTGTCCCCTGAACCGCTTGGTGTGTGTTTTGAGACGCTGCCAGAGCTGAATAAACGCATGAGTCAGAAGGAGATAAATGAGGAATTTGGGGAAAGGAAAATGTGAAAAGGCAAACCAGGGATCCAAAAGACCCTGAAAACCCATGGTGGGGGTTCTGGTGGCTCTGATCCCCATCCCAGCAGGGAGGAGCTGTGAGGGAAGGGCAAGGGCAGCTTCCAGAAACGGCTGGGAGGAGGCAGCGACTGCGAGCCGAGAACTGAGAGCGTTGAAAGGGGGCAGATTAATTGTGGAGCCTCTTTGCCAAATGTGCTCTTGGAGATATTGAATTGCCTTGTCCCTCGGGCCAAGGGACGCCTGGCCCAGCCAAATGGCCCTCCCAGGAGGCAGCCTGGGGCCTGGGGCTCTGGGGACATGGGTGAGACCCTTCCTGGCAGCAGGACGGGCAGAGCCTGCCCCAGCAGGAAGGGGATTTGTAAGAAAAGCCGCCTGTATTTAAAACTGGCTTTTCTTGGCTCAGAGGAGCTGTGGGAAGTGTCTGGTGCCTGTGCTCAGCAGCATCGCTGAGCTTTGGGAAGGAAATCCCCCATCCCTTCCACCTCAAGCCTGGAGCCATTTCTGAGAGGCCAAACCAAGTGAATATATTCAGGAAAAAACCCATTTTCCAAGCTGGTGAAGCCCCACCACATCTCTGGGTTTGCCTTATGCCTATGTTTCACCTGGCCCATGCCAGGGTGTGGGATATCTTTGATTCCAACCAGCAGGACATATTCCACATCCTCCCCATCCTCATCCACCCCATTTCTCTGGGCCCTACAAGCAAATCCAGGGATGCCAAGCACAGCTCCCACTCTCCAAACAAAATGTGGAGCCGTGCTTGGCATCCAGTGATGTCCCCCCCTCCTTAATGATGTGCCTCAACTAAACCCCAGCCCCTGAATTTTTATCACGCTCACTTCATGGCTCCCTTTCTCCCCAATCATCCAACCCAAATTTCTGTCATTGGTATCAATAAATCCCCCCTCTAGCAAACCACCACCATGAATTTAAGCTTCTTTGACCAGCTTTCAAGCCCATCCCTGCTAGGAACCCCACAAATCCTCATCTCAACAACATTCCCAGGATGGAGCTGTGCCCTTTGGGGCTCTCATACCCGGTACTGCCCGACCTCCTCGTCCCTTTTCTGCTTGACCAGCACGATCTGCTCCTCCAGGCTGCGGTTCTGCATCCTCAGCCGGCTGACCTCGCCCTGCAGGGGCCTCAGGGCTTCCTTCATGCCCTGGATCTCCCCCTGCATCTCCTGCAGAGCCTTGGCCCCGGCCTCACGCCGCTCCAGCAGCCGCAGCAGCTGCGGCTCGTAGTGCTCCTCCAGCCCCCGCCGGCTCTGGGCCACGAAGCTCTCAAATTCCAGCGACAGCCTGCGGCTCTCCTGCAGGTACAGGTTGTCCTGGCGGCACGGAGGAGCCTCCAGGCGCTGCCTCAGGACCTCCTTCTCCTTCTCGCAGCTCTCCTTGAGCTGGGACAGCTCCCCCGAGAGCTGCCCCGCCTGGCTCTGCAGCTCGCCCTGGTAGGCGGCGTGCTGGGAGAGGTCGTGCCTCCTGCTCTCCAGCTGGTACTGGCAGGCCACGCACTCCTTGGTCACCTTGAAGAGCTTCTGCTTGATCTGGCGGATCTCGTCGCGCAGGTTGTCCCTCTCCAGCTCCACCTTGGCCAGCAGCCTGCAGGCGGCCTGGATCTCCTCGTGGGCATGGCGGATCTCCTGCAGCGCCGGCTCGCGCAGCTGCGCCAGCTCCGAGATCAGCCGGTCCCGCTCGCGCTCCAGCTGCTCCACCACCTCGATGCACTCCTGGAAGTAACTCCCCAGCTCTTCCAGGCTCAGGCACCGCTGCTCTGGGGCGTCCAGAGGGCCTCCTGCTCCCTCTGTGTCCATGGCCAGTGGGATTCCTGCCCCATCTGCGTCGTCTGGGATCCCTGCTCTGTCCGTGTCCATGGCCAGTGGGATCCCTGTCCCACCTTCATCCATGGCCAGTGGGATCCCTGTCCCACCTTCATCTACATCCAGAATTCCTGATGTATCCATGGCCAGTGGGATCCCTCTCCCACCTTCATCCATGGCCAGTGGGATCCCTGTCCCACCTTCATCTACATCCAGAATTCCTGATGTATCCATGGCCAGTGGGATCCCTCTCCCACCTTCATCCATGGCCAGTGGGATCCCTGTCTCACCTTCATCCACATCCAGAATTCCTGATGTATCCTTGTCCACTGGGATCCCTGTCCCACCTTCATCCTCGTCCACTGGGATCCCTGTCCCGCCTTCATCCACGTCCAGCAGAATTCCTGATGTGTCCTCATCCAGTGGGATCCCTGTCCCACCTTCATCCACGTCCAATGGGATCCCTGTCCCGCCTTCATCCACGTCCAGTGGAACCTCTACCCCGCCTCCATCCATGTCCAGTGGGATTCCTGTCCCATCTCCATCCATGCCCAGTGGGATTCCTGTCCCATCTCCATCCACGCCCAGTGGGATTCCTGTCCCATCTCCATCCACGTCCAGCGGGATCCCAGCCCCGTCTGCCCCCTCATCCAGCTGAGTTCCTGCTGTGCTTATCTCCAAGGAGGGATCTCTGCTGACAGGCCTGGAGTCTGGGCTGCCCCCGTGCAGGGGTTTAGATCCGTTCCCTGCTGGATCCAAGGGGCTGTGAGCACGTTCTGGGTGTGGAGCAGCTCCTTCAGCTGCTCCCTGTGGGGCTGGGGATGCTCTGGCTTCATCCAGCTGCAGCTCTGGAGGGGGCTCGGGCTGTGCCATCAGGTCCCTGCGAAGGAGAGGGGATGTTTAACCAGAACAACGAGTTTGAGCAATCTCAGCCTTTCCTCCCCATCCTCTGAGACCCCAGAGCCAGTGGGTCCCACCATGGCCCTGCTGCTGTGACCATCCCTGTGTCACCCACACAATAGTGGCAATAGTGATAGTCTGTGATGCGTTGTGTAATTGGTTTTAATCAACCGGTGGGATGTCACCGGGGCCGAGTACGAAAAATCACACCCGATAATCTCAACAAAATTACAAACACAGGAATTGGAATTGTTTCTGCTAGGCAAAATAACATTGTTGTTATCAATTTTTACAGCAGCACAGGCAGTTCTCAGGCACACACAACCTTTATCAGTATATACGAGCACAGTTCTCTGATCAGTGACTGGATGAATTTCAAAGTGGCAAATACTCTGTTCAGCGTCTAGACACACATCTTGGGCATTACTATTATTGCTTTCACAATGCCATAGGAAAGAAAACCCCGTCAAAACCCCATTGAAGTGTCTGAGTGCCACGGAGGAGGAGTGAGGGACGCAAACTCAGACCCCAAACCCAACAATTCCTCCTGTGCCAACCTGCCAGCACCAGCCCACCCAGCAGCACCGACCCGCGCCGTGCGAGCCCTCCCTGGAGGAAAACCGGCCGCGATTTTCTCGCTGTGCCATAACCTCACGGCACGGGAATGCGCTGCTGGGAGCCCTCAGGCTCCGGGATGGCCGAGACCGAGCAAACCCCGCGCTCGGAGCCCGGCAGCGCCCGCAGCAGGAGCCGCTTTGCCGAGTCATCCGATCGCGGCATTGTCCCCACCACGGCACCTGCGGCTGTCACCGCCGCCAAACCCTCTCCCTGTGCCTTCTCCCGGCTGGTTTTTTTGGGGTAGGATGGACCCGACAGCGCTCGGGGACGAGCTGAGGTTTCCCTGCTCGGTGGGATGGGTGGGAGGATGCTCTCACCTCTCGGCCACGCCGCTGAGCTCATGTCTCGTCACTCCCCGAGGAATGAGCGCAGGCTGGCACTCACAGGCAGCCCTGCGCTCGGAGCAGCGGCTTTGAGCAAAGATCTGATTTTCCCCGATAGTTTCTCTCCTAATAAGGCAGTTTTCGGCACTGCTGACACATCGCAGCCTCGGGTTCGGCGGCCGGGCGGCTGGAGAAGGGGCAGCCCCGGCAAAGGTGGGGGAAAAGCTCCCCTGCCCCGATTTTCCCCGTTCTTGGAGTTCTTGGAGCCGCTTGGCACGGCCAGGACGGGAGGGGAGGGCGCCGTGTCCTGCCTGCCCAGCGGGCCTGGGGGGGCTCTGCCCCTCATCCCAGAGCCCCCCAAAACCCCAGAGGGATTACCTGATCATTCCTGAGGATCCATGAACGCTGAACCCCCGATGCCCCCATCCCATCCCTGCCCAATTCGCCCGAGGATCCCGCACCTAAGGGACACCCCCCCCAAGACCCCGGCCCCTCTCCTGCCCAGCCCGGGTGGGCTCTTACCTTCCTCCCCCGGAGCCCAGCGCCGCCGGCTCTGCGCTGCACATGGGCTTAGCATGGGGCGGAGAGGGGTTATTAATAAACAGCGCTGGAAATCGGAGCAGCCGCTTCCCCCCGGCCACCGCCTGCAGTGCCAGCTGCGGCCGCTGCCTTCCTCCCTCCGCCCCGGGGAGGAGGAGGAGGAGGAGGAGGAGGGCGGGGAAGGCCCGGCTGGCTGCAGCCCGCAGCCCTCAGCCCCCAGCTCGCCCCGGCTGTTCGCAGCCCTGATTTATGGGCGACTTTGGGTTTATGGCCCCTTATTTCTGTGTCACTGGTAGATCCGCAGGTCCCCGTCCCGCCGGGATCCTGGGCAGGGTGGGATGGGGATAATGGGGTGGGGATCATGGGATGGGAATAATGGGGTGGGGATAGTGGGATGGGGATAATGGGGTGGGGATCGTGGGGTGAGATGGGATGGAGATAATGGGATGGGATGGGATGGGATAGGATGGGATGGGATGGGATAGGATGGGATGGGATGGGGATAATGGGATGGGGATCATGGGATGGGGATAATGGGATTGGGATCATGGGATGGGGATCATGGAGTGGGATGGAATGGGATGGGATGGGAATAATGGGATGGGGATCATGGGATGGGGATAATGGGGATCATGGGATGGGGATCATGGGGTGGGATGGGGATCATGGGGTGGGGATCATGGGGTGGGATGGGATGGGATGGGATAGGATGGGATGGGATGGGATGGGGATAATGGGATGGGGATCATGGGATGGGGATAATGGGGTGGGATGGGGATAATGGGGTGGGGATAATGGGTGGGGATCATGGAATGGGGATCGTGGGATGGGGATAATGGGGATGGGGATAATGGGGTGGGGATCACGGGGTGCCTCACTGGGGTCCCCCGGAGCTGTGGGATTTGGCTGGAATGGAGATAATGGGATGGGAATAATGGAATGGGGATCATGGGGTCCCCCAGCGCTGTGCGGTTTGGCTGCAGTGGGAAGGGAAGTGCCAGAGGACGCAGCTCAGGGCCCCCAAATGCCACAGGGGGATGGAATGGGATTTGTGAGGCTGCACTGCCCAGGAATTGATCATCCACGGAGTCAATCCCGATCTCTCGGGGTCCTTTCCACGCCCCACAAAGCCACAAACCCCAGCGATGGCAGAGCACGGCCTCTGCTTCCTCTTCCGCCCCACAGCCGATCCCTGCCACCCTTTTCCCTCTGTTTTGGGGGTGCAGGAGGTGGCATTTCCCTCTGCACAGGCCCCGTGGTGGCCGTGGTCACACTCCTGGGTGTCCAACAGCAACTCTGCCCTCACCCCCTTGGTTTCCCACCTCTGCCCTCCCATGGTGCCCATCCACATTCTCCCCACTCCGTGCACCCTAAACCCACATTTATCCACCATATCACCAACAAACATTTATCTAAACCCCCAAATTTAGATATATTTTGCCAGGTGGGCACGGGCGCCTCACCCTGGGGTCACCACTTGTCCTGGTGGTGCCCCCCGAGCCTACCTCTGCCCGCTGCCTCTCCTGCCGTGCCCAGGAAGTCAGCGCTGGCTTCTCAGGAAGTTTCAGCTTCACCGTGCCCCAAAAGCCGCCCAGCAGAGCGTGTGACATCGCCGGTGCCACCCCGCCACTGCTGGCACCGCCACCTTGCCCGTGGCTCGCCGGCCACGGGGCTGAAATCAGATTTGAATCTGCAGAAATCAGGTTTAAAATACCAGCGCTGGTCCATCCTTCGGGAACAGAGCTTTAAAAGGAAAAGGGAGATTTGAGTGGGGATTTTTTTTTTCTCTCCCTTTTTTTGGATCCCGTTCCTTTTTTCAGCGCGACACACCTTCTTTTTCTCCCTCTTTTTTTTTTTTCTTTTTTTTTTTTTTCCATGAAGCGCCTCTATTTTTGACTCAATCGGAGAGGAATGCTGCTAATTCGCACAAGTTGGGTGTATAAATATCTATCCAAAGCTGCGAGTGCCAGGGGGAGAAACCTGCAGATCACACAGGGCTGGGCCCAGCAGCCCTTGTAGGGCCTGGAGGGGACAATGACAGCGCCCATTGCTGAGCTGCCAAGGGCAGGGTGGGGAGGGAGGAGGCTCAGCTGTTCCCAGTAAGAGGATACCCCGGCCAAAAGCCCGGCACGGGGATGTTTTGTGGATATAACCAGGCAACGGGCGGCTCCGGTGTCCCCGGTGTCCCCAGCAGGGCCGGGCAGTGCAGGGAGACGACGCCAACAGCGCGGACTTTGCCCCGGCAAACAGAGCTGGAGGGGTGGAACCGGCGCTGCCAGAGGTGAGGGAAAGGCAGGAGAGACCGGAGAGAGTTGTGAGGCTGCACTGCCCAGGAATTGATCATCCACGGAGTCAGTCCCGATATCTCGGGGTCCTTTCCACGCCCCACAAAGCCACAAACCCCAGCGATGGCAGAGCACAGCCTCTGCTTCCTCTTCTGCCCCACAGCCCATCCCTGCCACCCTTTTCCCTCTGTTTTGGGGGTGCAGGAGGTGACATTTCCCTCTGCACAGGCCCCGTGGTCACACTCCAACAGCAACACTGCCCTCAGCCCTCTTGGTTTCCCACCTCTGCCCTCCCATGGTGCCCATCCACATTCTCCCCACTCCGTGCATCCTAAACCCACACTCATCCACCATATCGCCAACAAATATTTATCTAAACCCCCAAATTTAGATATATAGAGCGGCTGCACCCTCTCTCTGCTGCCCTGGGGCTGTCTCTCCCTTCCTGGTGGATTTTTCCTTCTCGTCATGCTTGGCAGATCTGCCCTGAGGGCAGGGACACCAGGGTGGCACCAGCCTGGCACTGCCACGGCAGCTTCACAGTCACTGTGAAGAAAAAGAAAATCTACTGGATTTCAGATCCTCCTGTTGGAATCGTGTAGGAGAGGAGTGTTGAAAAAACACTGAAATGTTCCAAATCAAGAGTTTCACAAGACATGCAGACACCTGGGTTCAGGTGCTTGATAGAAAGGAGGGGTTGGAATCATTCTGTGCTTCTGAAATGCATCGATGCGAGTAAAAAGAACATTTTGTCCCCATCTTTGCACGATCTTTAGGGACGGGCTGGAAGGGCCAGCCCGACTTTGGGGCTCTGGCAGCTCTGAGGGGTGTCCCACAATGGGATTCCAGTAGAGAGGAACAGGGCTCTGGCAGTGCTGGCAGTGCTGTGAGGTGTCCCACAATGGGATTCCTGCTCATAGTGGGATTTCAGAGTGGAGGGGGTTTAGGAGCAGGAATCTGGCAGTGCTGTGGAGTGTCCCACAATGGGATTCTAGCTCTCAGTGGAATTCCAGTAGAGGAGGTTTAGGATTGGGGTTCTGGCAGCACTGGCAGATCCATGGGGTGTCCCACAATGGGATTCCAGCTCCTGGTTGGATTCCAGTAGAGAGGATTTAGGATCGGTGGTACTGGGCAGCACTGTGAGGTGTCCCACAATGGGATTCCAGCTCATAGTGGGATTTCAGAGTGGAAGGGGTTTAGGAGCAGGAATCTGGCAGTGCTGGCAGTGCTGTGGGTGTCCCACAATGGGATTCCAGCTCCTGGTTGGATTCCAGAAGAGAGGATTTAGGATCAGGGCTCTGGCAGAGCTGGCAGATCCATGGGGTGTCCCACAATGGGATTCCAGCTCATAGTGGGATTTCAGAGTGGAAGGGGTTTAGGAGCAGGAATCTGGCAGTGCTGGCAGTGCTGTGGGTGTCCCACAATGGGATTCCAGCTCCTGGTGGGATTCCAGTAGAGAGGATTTAGGATCAGGGCTCTGGCAGCACTGGCAGATCCATGGGGTGTCCCACAATGGGATTCCAGCTCTCAGTGGAATTCCAGTAGAGAGGATTTAGGAGCGGGGCTCTGGCAGGGCTGTGAGGTGTCTCACAATGGGATTCCAGATCCTGATGAGATTCCAGAGTGGAAGGGATTTAGGAGCAGGGCTCTGGCAGTGCTGTGGAGTGTCCCACAATGGGATTCCAGCTCCCGGTGGGATTCCAGTAGAGAGGATTTAGGATCAGGGCTCTGGCAGTGCTGGCAGTGCTGTGGAGTGTCCCACAATGGGATTCTAGCTCTCAGTGGAATTCCAGTAGAGAGGATTTAGGAGCGGGGCTCTGGCAGGGCTGTGAGGTGTCCCACAATGGGATTCCAGCTCCCGGTGGGATTCCAGCAGAGGGGATTTAGGATCAGGGCTGTGGAGTGTCCCACAATGGGATTCCAGCCCCCGGTGGATGGGATTTAGGATCAGGGCTCTGGCAGCGCTGTGGGGTGTCCCACAATGGGATTCCAGCTCATGCTGGGATTTCAGAGTGGAAGGGGTTTAGGATCAGGGCTCTGGCAGCGCTGGCAATGCTGTGGAGTGTCCCACAATGGGATTCCAGCTCCCGGTGGATGGGATTTAGGATCAGGGCTCTGGCAGTGCTGTGGAGTGTCCCACAATGGGATTCCAGCTTCCAGTGGATGGGATTTAGGATCAGGGCTCTGGCAGCGCTGTGGAGTGTCCCACAATGGGATTCCAGCCCCCGGTGGATGGGATTTAGGATCAGGGCTCTGGCAGCGCTGGCAGTGCTGTGGAGTGTCACACAATGGGATTCCAGCCCCCGGTGGATGGGATTTAGGATCAGGGCTCTGGCAGAGCCGTGCCCTGGCTCGCTCTGTTTGCCGAGGGCGCGGGGGGTGCCAGGTCCGGCCCCTCGGGCGCAGGAGCCGCAGTCCGATCGCAGGGAATGTGTGATTGTGACTGTGATTCATCCCGGGGCCGGGAGCGCTGCCAGGGAAGGTCCGGCCCCGGGGGCGGTGGCACCGGGTGCCCCTCCTGCCCTGCCCTGCCCGGCCGGGTGAGGGGTCCCCTGTGACTCCCTGGGGGGACTCACCCAGCTTCGAGGGGCTGGATGCCGCTGTCCCCTCGGGAACAACCCGGTTGTTTCACCCCGTGCCTCAGTTTCCCCAGTAAGAGTTGGACCCTGGAGAGGGAGGGGAGGTTGCTCACAGGGATGGAGGCGGAGGAGGAGGAAGAGGAGGAGGAGTGAAACGTGGGCGTGTGCCCAGCTGGGGCAGGGATGGGAGGAGAGCCCGGAGGCTCCGTCTGCCCCGCAGGGACCTCGGGATCTGCCCGGCGGCCCCGGGGCCAGCGGCTCCCGCTTATCTGGGCCCTGCTGGGTCCTGTTGGGTCCTGCCGGGTCCTGCCGGGTCCTGCTGGGCCCTGCCGGGTCCCGCTGGGCCCTGCCGGGTCCTGCCGGGTCCTGTTGGGTCCTGCCGGGTCCCGCTGGGCCCTGCCGGGTCCTGCCGGGTCCTGCTGGGTCCTGCCGGGTCCCGCTGGGCCCTGCCGGGTCCTGCCGGGTCCTGTTGGGTCCTGTTGGGTCCTGCTGGGTCCTGCCGGGTCCTGCCGGGTCC
Organism: Passerculus sandwichensis; assembly: GCA_031885435.1. NCBI lineage: Eukaryota > Metazoa > Chordata > Aves > Passeriformes > Passerellidae > Passerculus > Passerculus sandwichensis. The sequence continues at coordinate 1,823,783 of CM063159.1, read as the reverse complement.
TATTAGGTTCTGCTGGGTCCTACTGGGCTCTGCCGGGTCCTGCCGGGTCCCGCTGGTTCCTGCTGGGTCCTCCCAGGTTCTGCTGGGTCCTGCCGGGTCCTGCTGGGTCCTGTTGGGTCCTGCTGGGTCCTACTGGGCTCTGCCGGGTCCTGCCGGGTCCTGCTGGGTCCTACTGGGTCCTACTGGGTCCTGCCGGGTCCTGCCGGGTCCTGCTGGGTCCTGTTGGGTCCTGCTGGGTCCTACTGGGCTCTGCCGGGTCCTGCTGAGTCCTGCTGGGTCCTGCTGGGTCCTACTGGGCTCTGCCGGGTCCTGCCGGGTCCTGCTGGGTCCTACTGGGTCCTGCCGGGTCCTGTTGGGTCTTGCCGGGTCCTCCCAGGTTCTGCCGGGTCCTGCTGGGTCCTGTTGGGTCCTGCTGGGTCCTGTTGGGTCCTGCTTCTCCCTGCCGGGTCCTGCTGGGTCCTGTTGGGTCCTGTTGAGTCCTGTTGAGTCCTGCCGGGTCCCGCTGGGTCCTGCTGGGCCCTGCTGGGTCCTGTTGGGTCCTGCCGGGCCCTGCCGGGTCCTACTGGGTCCTCCCAGGTCCTGCTGGGTCCTGCCGGGTCCTGCTGGGTCCTGTTGGGTTCTGCTGGGTCCTGTTGGGTTCTACTGGGTCCTCCCCGGTCCTGCTGGGTCCTGCTGGGTCCCGCTGGGTCCTGCTGGGCTCTGCTGGGTCCTCCCAGGTCCTGCTGGGTCCCTCTGGGTCCTGCTGGGTCCTGTTGGGTCCTGTTGGGTCCTGTTGGGTCCTGTTGGGTCCTGCCGGGTCCTGCCGGGTCCTGCCGGGTCCTATTATGTTCTGCTGGGTCCTACTGGGCTCTGCCGGGTCCTGCCGGGTCCCGCTGGTTCCTGCTGGGTCCTCCCAGGTTCTGCTGGGTCCTGCTGAGTCCTGCCGGGTCCTGCTGGGTCCTGCCGGGTTCTGTTGGGTCCTGTTGGGTTCTGCTGGGTCCTGCTGGGTCCTGCCGGGTCCTGCTGGGCCCTGCTGGGTCCTATTGGGTCCTGCCGGGTCCTGCCGGGTCCTGCTGGGTCCTGTTGGGTCCTCCCAGGTCCTGTTGGGCCCTGCTGGGTCCTGCTGGGTTCTGCTGGGTCCTCCCAGGTTCTGCTGGGTCCCGCTGGGTCCCGCTGGGTCCTGCCGGGTCCTCCCAGGTCCTGCCGGGTCCTGCCGGGTCCTGCTGGGTCCTGTTGGGTCCTCCCAGGTTCTGCTGGGTTCTGCTGAGTCCTCCCAGGTCCTGTTGGGTTCTGCTGGGTCCTACTGGGCTCTGCCGGGTCCTGCTGGGTCCTCCCAGGTCCTGCCGGGTCCTGCCAGGTTCTGCTGGGTCCTGCTGGGTCCTGTTGGGTCCTGCTGGGTCCTGCCGGGTCCTCCCACGTTCTGCTGGGTCCCGCCGGGTCCTGCCGGCTCCTCTGATGTGTCCCACACGGCACCCAGGCCGTGCTGACATTCCCCCGGGCTTTTCCCTTCCCAGAAAGGTTCAGGATGCTCCCACAGGAGCGGGAGGTGCCTCTTGTGGCCGCCTGTCCCTGTCACCACCACGGGTGATGCTCCTGTGCTGTGCCAGAGCTGTCCCTGTCACCACGACGGATCTGGGAAGGAAAAACCCTAATTGCTGTTTATTCACCCCATTCCATTGCCCTGAGCAAGGACACCAGTGCCTCCCTTTGCCTGTGACATTTTTAAAACCCATTTTTACAAGGGAGCTGATCCACCAGCAGCCCCAACGATCGCGGCCCGGGCTCCGCGCTGGCTTTTTCCATGGCCCGGGGCAAGAAGGGCGGAGCAGGAGGGGTTTGGGGCCAGCAGCTCCTGCTCGGGGCTCCCAGGGATGCGGGAGGACCTTGTCCCAGCGTTAATGAGTAACGAGGGAGCAGCCAGGGCTCCGTGTCCCCGCCAGGGCAGGGGTGGGATGAGCCCAGCCCGGCTGCAGGAGCTGCTCGAGGGTGATGCCATCGCTGCCAGCTCATTTTTTTGGCTGCTTTATTCCGGGTTTCACCCCCCAGGGGTCCCCAGTTCACCTGGGGATGTGGCAGAGTCTCTGCCTCCCCTGGGTCTGGTGGGAGCTGCTGTCCCCAGGAAAATCCCGTGAGCATCCTGGCCCTGCAAGCGGAAATGAATTACCCAGCTGGGGACCCTGCTGGAGCTTTCTGAGGCTCTCCATGAAGTCCTGGAATTCCTAGGGCTGGGACAACCTTCCTCTTCACCTTCACCTTCCTCTTCACCTTCACCTTCCTCTTCACCTTCACCTTCACCTTCCTCTTCACCGTCCTCCTGTTCTTCCCTTGCTCTGATGGGAGCTCCCCCTGCAGTGTCACCGATCCTCTCCCCCCTCTCTCACTCTGATTATTTGGACAATGCCCCATCACTCTGTGCAGAAATATTTTTTCAATATTTCTGCTGCCACGCGAGGAGGGGAAAGATGAAAAATGGGATTTTTTTGATTTTTTTTTTTTTTTTTTTGGAGGTTAATGACTCGGAAATCGGAGCCAGCAGCAGAGAGTCAACACAAACACCCTCATTGGGGATTAGGATCTCCTCAGTGCAGCTCAGCTCGACGTGGGTCAGCAAAGCCCAGGGAGCAGTGACACTGTCAGACTTCATCCTGGAAAGGAATCAACCCCTGGCACCACGCAGGGGCACAGAAATTTGTGCCCAGCTCCTTCCAGTGCTCATTTCAACCTTGAGTTTGGCTTCAGATGGGTGAAGGGGAGGGAGGATGTGAGGCAGGGACACAGAAACCCAGCAAATCCCGACCTTTCCTCCCTGGATTCAGAGCCAAATCCCCACTCCTGGTCACTGCATCCTGGAAGCAGCAGGATGCTCAGGTTTGCACAGCCCACGAGATGCAAGAGCCTGAATCCCACAGGAGACGCTGATGTGCTGGGAAGGCTGAGGGATGGAGAAGCTTCTTGCTTCAGAAACCTTTCCAGGCATTTCCAGCAGCTGGCAAACTCCTCTGGGCGCGGGGCCAGGCCCTGGGAGCGTCCGGGAAGGATGTGGCTCCAGCAGAGGCGGCAGGAAACACAGAGACCCAAACCCTGGCAGCCAGGAGCGTGGAAACGCAGCAGAAACCAGCTGGGTCCTTGTTGGGATCCTTCCCCTGGCTTTGGCACGTTCCTGTCACCGAGCTGCCGCTGCTCCAGCCCAGTCCCTGCTCGTCCCGTTGTCCCCTCTCAGCTGGATCGTGGGGCATGGAATGGTTTGTGCCGAGAGGGAATTTAAAATTCACCTTGTTCCAGCCCCTGCCGTGGGCAGGGACACATCCCGCTGTGCCAGGTGCTCCAAGCCCTGTCCAGCCTGGCCTTGGGCACTGCCAGGGATCCGGAGGCTGCTCCGGGCACCTGTGCCAGGGCCTGCCCACCCTCACAGGGAAGGATTCATGTCCTGAAACCCAATCCAGATCAGATTGGAGCGGCCATGCTCCTGAGCAACACCCGGGCAGTGAAACCCTTCCCCAGATTCCCTTTCCCAGGAGCTCTCCCGGCCTCAGGCAGAGCCTGGAGAGCCGAACCCCCCCTCACGCTGTGCCATTCGGTTTTCAGGAGCTGATTTATTATCAGCAGCACGCAGCAGATTGGCACGGGACGGGGCACGGTGTCACCCCCGGGCCATCGGGTCAGGAACCGGTGGCGATCGCGGGATGGGAGGGCGAGGGCAGCACAGGGCTGGGAGGGCACGGGCAGCACAGGGCTGGGAGGGCACGGACAGGGCTGGGAGGGCACGGACAGGGCTGGGAGGGCACGGGCAGGACAGGGTTGGGAGGGCACGGACGGGACAGGGCTGGGAGGGCACGGGCAGGGCTGGGAGGGCACGGGCAGGACAGGGCTGGGAGGGCACGGACGGGACAGGGCTGGGAGGGCACGGGCGGGACAGGGCTGGGAGGGCACGGGCAGGACAGGGCTGCCAGCTCCGGTTTCTCTCCCGGTACCGGGATCCAGGGCCGGGATCCATCGCCAGCCCCCCCGGGATGAGCGGAGGCCGCCCCGGGATGACGATGCTGGAATTCCGCGCTCCTCTCGGTGTTGCTCCGTTTTCCTGCTCTCTCCTCCCGCTGATGCTCAGCCCCGCACCGGGGCGGGCACCACGGAGGGTCCCAAGGCACCGACCCCCGCTGTCCCCGCACGCAGAGCGAGGGGACAAAGCCGGGGCGCACCGGGGAGCGGGCGGAGCAGCCCGGGGAGCCCCGGTGGCACCGAGGGGAGGCTCCGCGGTCCCCACGCCCCCGGGGCCACCTGCGGGTGACGGAGGGGCGGGCGCCGGTGCGGGCGGAGCTCCCTCGGCCCGGCCCCGCCTCGCACAGAAACTTTCCGTCGGCGCCGGGCGCTCGGCGGGAGCCCGGAGCGGGGCCGGGGCTGCAGCGGGAGCCGGGCCGAGCCGGGCCGAGCCGAGCCGGGCGGGCCCGGCCCTATGGGCAGCGGCTGCCGGCGGCGCGGGGCGGTGCGGGGCGCTGCCCGCGGCCATGTCCGCCGGGGCTGCACCTGCGGCGGGCGGAGAGCGGCACCCGGAGCGGGGCGGCGGCGGCGGCGGAGGCTCGGAGGGGGCTCCCGGGGATCCCCCCCGGCGGAAGAAGGCCCGGGCGAACTCGCTGCGCCGGGCGTTCAGCTGGCTCCGGGGCCGGCGGCGGCCGCACAAGGACGGCGGAGGCTCGGGAGGGACGGAGGGAGCAGGTGAGGAGCGGGCGGGGAGGCGGCCACGGTGGCACCTAAGGAGGGGGCACGGTGGTGGCCACGGTGGCACTTACAGAGGGGGCACGGGGGTGGCCACGGTGGCACTTACAGAGGGGGCACGGTGGTGGCCACAGTGGCATTTAGGAGGGGGCACGGTGTTGGCCATGGTGGCACCTAAGGAGGGGTCATGGTGGTGGCCACAATGGCATTTAGGAGGGGGCACGGTGGTGGCCATGGTGGCACCTAAGGAGGGGGCACGGTGGTGGCCATGGTGGCACTTACAGAGGGGGCACAGTGGTGGCCATGGTGGCACTTAGGAGGGGTCACAGTGGTACTTAGGAGGGGGCACGGTGGTGGCCATGGTGGCACTTACAGAGGGGTCACAGTGGTGGCCACGGCAGAGGTGGATGAGGAGGTTTCAGGGAGCTGCTCCAAGAGGTGTTGAGGTGGTGGTGGCTAAGGAGGGTCGTGGTGGTGGCCACAGTGGGGTTGGAGTGATGGCAAAGTGTTGGGTGGTGGTCAGGGAGATGTTGGGGTGGTGTTCACAGTGGTGGCCAGGACAATGGGTGAGGAGGAATGAGGTTGGTGGCCGTGGAGGGCCCAGGGTGGTGGCTGAGGCCGAGGAGGAGTCACAGCCGTGGCCATGGAGGAGCCGGTGAAGGAGAGGTCAAGGTGGTGGCCGTGGAGGCCGAGGAGGTGTCACGGTGGAACCCACGGAGGGTCGGGCTGCTGACCATGGAGGTGGCCAAAGAGGGGTCACCATGGGGGCTGGAGAGGACTTGAGGTGGTGACCACGGACGTGGCTAAAGAGGGGGCACAGGAGGGGCACAGGGGGGGCACAGGTGGGGCGGAGTTGCTGGCTGTGGTGGCAGCAGCAGAGGAAGGAGGTGGCAGTGGTGGTGGCAGTGGTCATGGTGGCCGTGGTGGCCATGGTGGCCGTGGTGGCAGCAGGATGGATCCGGCAGTCCCTGGCACGGTCTGGCCCCGAGGGCTGGTGCCGGTTCACTGGGTAGGTTCTCCTGCGCTGAGTCAGAAGGTCACTGGGGCTGAGGGAATTCTGGAGGGATGCCAGCCGCTGCCACCACCTCCTCCTCCTCCTCCTCCTCCTCCTGGGCAGGGTGTTTGCGTGCTCCAGGTGTGGCCCTTCCTGCCCCAGATATGGCCCTCACCCGGCTCCTGGGCGGCTGCTCCTCCACGGCCGCTCACGTCCCTCCTGCCACCCCCTCGGCCAGGACAATCCTGCAGGGAAGCTGCGCTGGGTCCCCTCATGCTGGGGCTTTTGGGGATCCAAGGGCTCTGCCAGGCAGCTTTGGCAGAGCCACGGGTGCTGGCTTGTCTGGTCATGCTCCTCTCCTCAGCGCTCCTTTGGCATGTCCCAGTGAGGGAGGTATCACCCCAAAATCCTGTCCCACCCCGCGGTGTCGGGGACACCGTCTGTGTCACAGCCCTGCCCTCCCTGCAGGCACCTCTGGCAGGGATGTTTTGGCTCTTTTTGCCAAGGGAGAGGCCTCTCCTGTGGCACTCAAGCGCGGCAGGGTGTCAGCTGGGACTTTCTTCCTCAATTCGCTCCAGGGAGTGAATTTCCATGCATGCTGTGTGGAGAAGCACATGGAGATCTGTGCTAGGACAGGAGTGGAAAGGGAAAAGAGGCTTGGGAAGAGCTGAGCTCTCTCCTGGGCTGATCCTGAGCTCTCTCCTGGGCCGATCCTGAGCTCTCTCCTGGGCTGATCCTGAGCTCCCTCCTGGGCTGATCCTGAGCTCTCTCCTGGGCTGATCCATCAGATGCTGCTGGTGGTTCCTTCCCAGCTCTCCGTGTGTGGATGCCGCTGCCACAGCCCAGCACTGAAACCTGAGCAGAAAAAACGAGATGTGCCGGAGCATGTGATGTTCCTCTTCACGGCAGAAACGCCCCCAGCAGCTCTGCCAGCCCTTTTTTTCCATTTTTTTTTTTTTCCCTTTCCCTGAAGTTGTACCGCTCACCAGCTAATCCTCAAAATGCCAAGTCACGGCCTGTCAGGGTCACAGCTCGGAGACCTCGCTGTGGCAGCCAGGGCTGTGTCACTGCACTGTCACCCTGCTGTCCCAGCAGATACACCCAGGAGAGCTGTGCTGAGTGCCCACAGCCCGTGCTGGTGATGGAGGGGTTGTTCGGTGCCCCAGCCTGGGGGACTTTTCCCCTCTGTCTGTGCTTTTGGGAGGGGAGGTGCCCCAAATTCCCTCACATCTTCCCTGGTGTGGCGGGAGATTCAGCACGGATGTGCCGTGGTTGTGGCTTGCCCGTGTGACTGAATCGGCCTCCCTGTGTGGTTCCAGCATGGAGAGCATGCCAGGAACCCCTCCCTGCTCCAGCACCTCCAGCTCTGCTCCAGCACGTGCCAGGGTTACCGACATCCATCCATCCATCCATCCTTCCCTGGCATCCATCCATCCATCCATCCATCATCCATCCATCCATCATCCATCCATCCATCCATCCATCCATCCATCCATCCATCCATCCATCCATCCATCTGTCCATCCATCCATCATCCATCCATCCATCATCCATCCATCCATCCATCCATCCATCATCCACCCATCCATCCATCCATCCATCCATCCATCATCCATCATCCATCCATCCATCCTTCCCCGGCATCCATCCATCCATCCATCCATCCATCCATCCATCCATCCATCCATCATCCATCATCCATCCATCCATCCTTCCCTGGCATCCATCCATCCATCCATCCATCCATCCATCCATCCATCCATCATCCATCCATCCATCATCCATCCATCCATCCATCCATCCATCCATCCATCCATCCATCATCCATCCATCATCCATCCATCATCCATCCATCCATCCATCCATCCATCCATCATCCATCCATCATCCATCCATCCATCCATCCATCCATCCATCCATCCATCCATCCATCATCCATCCATCCATCCATCATCCATCATCCATCTATCCATCCATCCATCCATCCATCCATCCATCCATCCATCCATCCATCATCCATCCATCCATCCATCCATCATCCATCATCCATCTATCCATCCATCCATCCATCCATCCATCCATCCATCCATCCATCCATCATCCATCCATCCATCCATCCATCCATCATCCATCCATCCATCCATCCATCCATCCATCATCCATCCATCCATCCATCCATCCATCCATCCATCATCCATCCATCATCCATCCATCCATCCATCCATCCATCCATCATCCATCCATCCATCCATCCATCCATCATCCATCCATCCATCCATCCATCCATCCATCCATCCATCCATCCATCATCCATCCATCCATCCATCCCCAGGATGGGGACAGCATCTCCCCGTGGGATGGGGCTCAGGATGCCTCAGGAGGATCCCTGGAGGATCCTCAAGGTGCTGGGCAGGGCTGTGGGAAGGAAGGAAGGAAGGAGTGTTAGCCCTGGGTGTTTTCTGGGGAGCAGCGCTGATATCACCAGCCGAGCCTTCCTGCAGCAGGACTGGCTGGGAATTGTTCCAAACATCAGCTGGGAGCTGTGGGATGGCGAGAGGAGAGAGTTGTGGTGAGCTCTGAGTGCCCTCAGCGCTCTCTGTGTCTGTGTGGTGCTGGGGATGCTGGATCAGGCCCGTGATCCATCACCCTGCCCTTCCCCAGGTGGGTTTAGCCACGGATTTGGGACAGGGCATGTCTGACCATCCTGGGGAGGGGGACCAGGATGGCACCAAGGGATGGGAGAGAGAATTCAGAATTCATCCCAGGGCACGTGGCTCATCCTGAGCATCCCCCCGCTGTGCTGTGGGTGCTGGTGAGGCCGGCATTGCTCAGCACTGGCACCGGGCAGAGGGAGGATGATGAGAGCATTTCCACTCTGGATCAATCCCGTGGCTCCCTGGCCATCAGCAACCCCACCTCTGGCTGCCCAAACAGCTGAGCTGGGAGGAAAAGCTCCCTAATCCCCCTCCATCAGCCGCCTTTGGGGGACACCAGCAGCTCTGGGATGGGGGGATGGCTCCATCCCAGATGGAATTGCATCCCCTGGATGCTGGATGGATCCATCCCAGCTGGAATTGTATCCTCTGGGTGCTGGATGGATCCATCCCAGTGGGAATTGCAGCCTCTGGATGCTGTGCCTGGTTTGTCTGGATGGCCCCTGCTCCATGCCAGGCTCCATCCCAGATGGAATTGCATCCTCTAGGTGCTGGATGGATCCATCCCAGCTGGAATTGCATCCTCTGGATGCTGTGCCTGTTTGGTGGATGGGCCCTGCTCCATGCCAGGCTCCATCCCAGCTGGAATTGCATCCTCTGGATGCTCTGCCCTGTTTGGTGGATGGGCCCTGCTCCATGCCAGGCTCCATCCCAGCTGGAATTGCATCCCTTGGATGCTGTGCCTGGTTTGGTGAATGGGCCCTACTCCATCCCAGCTGGAATTGCATCCTCTGGGTGCTGGATGGATCCATCCCAGCTGGAATTGCATCCTCTGGGTGCTGGATGGATCCATCCCAGCTGGAATTGCATCCCCTGGGTGCTGTGCCCAGTTTCTCTGGATGGCCCTGCTGGCTGCAGGTGCTGTCCCAGCCTTCCCAGCCCCGTTCATTTCCACAATAACCTTTGGAAGCAGAGCAGTGATTGAGCTCTGGGGTGGGAGCTGAGCAGCTGGGCAGTGCCAAGGGTCAAACGGAGCAGGGATTTGGGGTGCCCGGCTGCTGGCACTGCCTGGGCTGCATTTCGGGGTGCAGAGGTGAGAAAACAGCTCTGGGATGAAGGATGAGCTGCTGCTTTTAGTCTGTTGTTTTTTTTTTTTTTTTTTGGCTGCTGCTTTATCCAGCTTTCACAACATTCCTCTTAATTCCTTGATGAAGTAAAGGAATCGATGTTCCAGAAATATTAAATTAGGGTTGGCTTTTTTTTTTTTTTTTCCTTTTTTCTTTTTATTTTTTTTTTCCTATTTTTGATGCCAGCTTAGTCCAGCAGCAATGATTTCCTGCACTGGGGTGGGGGGATAAAATGTGCTGTTAAAAATAAAAGCTTTCAAGGCTCACAGCTGCTTTGTAGCAGCAGCAAGTGCTTGTTGGGACTGGGGATTTGCCATGTGCAGGGTGAGCAGAGGGCGGAGGGGCTGGGCTGTGCTGGGGATCGTGCTCAGCTCCTCCATGGAAAAGGTTTTTAAGCACTGGGAGGCGTTCAAGGAGCAGCTGGACGTGGCACTCGGTGCTCTGGGCTGGCTGACGAGGTGGGGTTTGATCACAGGTTGGCTTTGATGGCCTTGGAGGGGTTTTCCAGCCTCAATAACTCTGTGATTCTGTGCTGATGGCATTTGAGCCCTCGGGGAAATGTGGGGCTGAGCTGTGGGATCTCCCTGGACCGTGATTTCCTCCATCCTCTGCTGCCACGCAGGGTTTGGTGCAAACACAGCTGAGCCCAGAGGAGAGAGGAGAGGGATTGCTCTGTGTGTGTGTGTGTGTGGGAATGAGTTTGTTGATCTGAGTGACACTTGAGCAAATGTGAGCAGCAGGAATCCCCTGGCCGGCCTGGCCTGGCACTGGGGAACAAAGAGAGGTGTGTCTGCAAGCACAGCCATTCCACCTGGAGACAACTGGGAGGATTTCTCCCCAGAACAACGTTCCCTGAGATCCGATAAAGCGATTTCTGCGGGGTCGGGTTTCCCCCGTGCCAGGGAGCTCCGGTTTCATAAGACAATATCATCATTGACTGCAGCCCCGGCAGCGATGGGAACAGAACCCGCTGCAAGGTGAAGAGCTGGGCAAGGATGAAGTGAAAAACCATTTCCCTGCCAAGCAGGAGCCGGAGCCTCGGGCTGGGCGTGCTGAGCGTGGATAAAATCCACCTGACCCTCCAGCTCTGGGGGCTGGAGCTGCTCCTGTCATCAGCAGAGCCGGCCTGGACTCCGGCTGGAGCAGGAAATCATTTGAAACCCTTCTGGTTATGTATTTCTGTTAATGATTGGGGATCTCAAGTGGGGTTTTGGTGTTACCTTTGCCTCGCTGAGCTTTACTTCCCCGTGAAGGGAACAAGGGCTGAATTCCTTTCTCGTTCAGGCAGCTCAGTGTTTGCTGGGAGATGGGGGTCAGGTTTAGAAAACTCCAGAAGGAGTGGGTGAAACAGCAGGAGGGATGGACAGAACACCAGGAGGGATGGACAGAACACCAGCAGGGATGGACAGAACACCAGCAGGGACAGATCTGCCCCCTGTGACAGCACACAGGGGTCCCCATGCCTGCGCTGGCCCCTCTGACCCAGGCAATGTGTGACTTTGTGGAGATCAGATGTGCTCGGGGCAGTCACGCTGTGCTGGGCAGATCTGTATCTCAGCTTCTCTGCTGCCCCAAGCTCTTATCAGAGCTCTCTCAGGGAATCAAACCAGGGATTTCTGGCCTGGAGAAGGGATTCTGCCTGGAATCTCTGGCCCCTCAGCTCCCCATGGGAGGCTGAGGGTGCTTCCCCTCCCCTCCCCTTTGAGGTTCTAACACAGAGCAGGGAATTGGGGTGCTCAGCTGTCCCCTGAGCCACATTCCTGCTCACAGCAACATCAGCTCTGGCATGCAGGATGAGGACAATCCCGCCCTCAGCTTTCAGGGGGGTTTGTGCCCTGAATCAGCAGTGGGGTCCGTGGGGATGCTGAACCCCCCCAGTGCTGCTCCAAACCCCCCAAAATCGGGCAGGGACTGAACCACGAGGCCCAGGAGCAGCTGCAGCTCCTCGTGGCTGTGTTAGCCCATCTCAGAGAAGCCACGGGGTATTTTTGGCACCCGAGGGGTGCCCGGGGCTGGCTCCCAATCTCAGCTGTGCCCGGGGGCGGCGACGCCTCGGTGGCCGCGTTGGTTCCCTGAGCGAGTGCTGAGAGGGAGGGAAGGAGGGAAGGAGGGAAGGAGGGGAGGTGTCTGTTTTGGGAGTGGAGGGGGAAGTGTCTCCCTGGATCTGGGGCAGCTCCAGCCTCCCTGCTTCTCCCAGGGACAGAAATGCAGGAGCTGCGTTGGGAGGTTTGCTCTGGGTGGCTGCAGAGGAGCCCCCTGAGGAGGGGTCTGAGTGGCAATGGTGGGTCCAAGTTTTGGGGTGGAAATCCCAGGGGATGCTGAGAGGTGCTGGGCAGTGAGAGGAAGCCTCATCCCAGCCCAGAGAGGTCCCTGGCTGGGCAGGGGTGAAATCCTGTCCCCCAGTCCCTGGGCACACATCAGCCACTCTGATCCCCTCGTGTGCCCGTGGCCTTGTCTGATCCCCGCTGCCCCAAGGTGGAAGGGCTGTCCTGTGAACAGGAGTGCAAATCAGGGAACATCTCCCCACTGGATGCCCTCATCTCCCACAGCAATGGGGCAGCAAACCCACGGGGGCAGTCCCTGCCCAGCTGAGCGTGCCCTGGGCACCCAACCGAGCTGCTGAGGAGCTGACCCATCAATATTTCCATTGCTGAGGAGACTGAAGTCCAAAGATTAATTCGGTGCCGATCACCTCGGGAGGTCAGGACAAAGCTGCTGGTTGATCTTTAATTTTTTTTCCTTCCTTCCTTCCACCACCTCCCCGGTTCTGTGCCTTTCCCACAAAAACCCTCCTTCCTATTTATCCCAGCCTTTGATGAATCACCTAAGGAACATAAACATTGCCAGCAGGAATTGCCCACCACTGCCTGCCTGGCTGACCCCTCCCTGCCCTCGCAGCGTTTAATGTTCTCATTAAAAACCAGGAGGGGAAAGTGGCCTTGGGGAAGGGGCCGTGGAGGGGCTTGGCCGGGTGGTGTGGGCAGATTTTGGGGCAGCGATTCCCGGGGTTTTTCTGCCAGCAATTCCCGGGGTTTTTCTGCCAGCAATTTCCGTGGCTTTTGGGGCAGCAATTCCTGCGGTTTTGGGGCAGCAATTCCTGGGGTTTTTCTGCCAGCAATTCCTGGGGTTTTAGGGCAGCAATTCCCGGGGTTTTGGAGCAGCAATTCCCGGGGTTTTGGGGCAGCAATTCCCGGGGTTTTGGGGCAGCAATTCCCGGGGTTTTTCTGCCAGCAATTCCAGTGGCTTTTGGGGCAGCAATTCCCGGGCTTTTGGGGCAGCAATTCCCGGGGTTTTGGGGGCAGCAATTCCCGGGGTTTTGGGGCAGCAATTCCCGGGGTTTTGGGGCAGCAATTCCCGGGGTTTTTCTGCCAGCAATTCCCGGGGTTTTGGGGCAGCAATTCCCGGGGTTTTTGGGGCAGCAATTCCCGGGATTTTTGGGGCAGCAATTCCCGGGGTTTTTGAGGCAGCAATTCCCGGGGTTTTGGGGCAGCAATTCCCGGGGTTTTTGGGGCAGCAATTCCCGGGGTTTTAGGGCAGCAATTCCCGGGGTTTTTCTGCCAGCAATTCCCGGGGTTTTTCTGCCAGCAATTCCCGGGGTTTTTCTGCCAGCCCTGGAGCAGGGAGAGGCTGAGGTGCACGGGGGAGGGCAGGACGGTGCCGGCAGTGTGAGCAAGGTGCTCGTGACTCTCCCCAGAGCCAGGAGGGGCCGTGGGGAGGGTGCCGGGGGTTGCCACCCACGCCAGGCTGGCATGTGGGTGCTCGCCCCGGCTTTGGGCAGCGGCGCGACCCAGCCCGCGGCCTCGGGCGCTTTGCTCCGATAGCCTTGATAGCAACCCTGTCCTAACCCTGGCCGGGCTGGGGGGGGTCTCCCCATCCCCAAAACCCACCCGGGGAGTGCTGTGGCAGCTGGAGCTGGGGACAGCCGGAGCGGTGGCGAACTCGAGGGAGGCGAAACCCCCGCGCTGCTCGGGGCTGTTTGGCCACCGGGGCGTCTCCCCGAGCCCGCTCAGCCTCCCTGCACCACCCCGGCATCCCCGGCGCGGGGATGGGGCTGGGAGGGTGCCGCGATCCGCCGGCTGATCCCGGCAGGCCCCTCCTCTCTGCCCGCACCATTGGCTCCGGCTCGGCCGCCTGCGAGCGAGCGCTCGGCTCCGCCGCGGCCGCGATGGGAGCCACGGGCGGCCCCGGCTGTCCCGGCACGGCTCGGCTCGGCCCGGCCATGTAGCACCGCGGTGCCCTCCACCCGGCCGCGGTGGAGGCGGCAGCGGCCTCATGGGCAACGCGCACCGCAAGAGGAGCCCGGCGGGCACCAAGGCTGGCACCCCCTGGCCCTTCGGCCGCGCCGGGAAAGCCAGGGCAGGTAGGGGACACCTGGGGACAGCTGGGGACACCTGGGGACACCTGGGGCTCCTGCTCTGGGAGCTGGAAGGGATCGCGCTGGGAAAGTGGGGAAGTTCTCCTGCTGGGCTGGGATGGGCAGGAGCAGAGGGTGAGGGGAGGTTTGGCTGCGTCCTCCCGGGGTTGGGGGGCAGGATCGGCCCCCGAGCCCGGAGCGGGGCTGGGGGAGCGCCCGTGGCTGTGCCGGGAGCGGCCGCGCTGTCGGGACGGGATCAGCTGGATTAGGGAGCGATTTGTTTTCCAAGCAGGATCCCGATTTCACTGATTTGTTTTCCAAGCAGGATCCCGATTTCACTGATTTGTTTTCCAAGCGGGATCCCACCGCTGCCTTCCTCCCACTCCCACCCCGTGCCTCAGTTTCTCTCTCTGTGCCGCGGAAATCTGGGAGTGCTCGCAGGGGCTGCTCCCCCCTCTCTCTGTGCGTCCGTCTGTCCGTCTGTCTGTCTGTCCACACACATTGCCCCGCCGCTTTATGCTCCGTCTCCGCGGATGCTGGGAAGCCCCGCAGGAAGCCGGGGTTGGGATCTTTTGAGATCTTTCCTGCAGGGAAAGGGTCCCACGCCAGGCTGGACCCACTCGCGGATCAGTGACCCCCGTGGGTGCCTGGAGAGCTCCGTCCGCGGTTCCCCCATCAGGGCAGGGTGTGCCAGCAGGGAAGGTCTCACAATGACATCGAGGGAAGCTCTCTCACACTGACATCGCCCCCATCCCGGGCTTGCTGCCTCTCCCATGGTGTCATTAAACTGTCCCCGTGTCCCCAGCCCTGCCCGAGGCAAGGAGGAGCCCTGGGAGATGCGTGGGCAGGATCATGGGGCAGGACAGCAGCACCCAGGGGTAACTGGGGGGGTTTTCCCCACCAGCCCTGTGGGATCCTTGGCCCTGCTGTCCCCTCCTGCCCCGTGTCCCTTCACAGGCAGCAGCCAGGTGTGGGTAAACAGGGCCTGGAGTCAGCTCTGCACAGGCCAGGGGACAAAACCACGGGAGCAAAACCCTCCCAGAGGTGGGGCCTGGCATGGGGAGACCCCGCAGGTGCGCAGGGAGAGAAGCAGCAATGTGCTGGCTGAGAAACCCGCTCAGTGCTGGGGGAAACTGAGGCAGGAGGTGGCATGGGACAGCATCCCCTTCCCTGCAGGCTCTCCTCATCCTCCCCGGGGTGGCTGCAGGCTCCTCTGGCCGCGCCCTCCGCGCAGGAAGGGCTGGAGCCGCCATCCCCGGCACATCCTCACCCTCTCCACGTGCCTGACCTCCATCTCCTCCCCATCCCCGCCAGCCTTGGCTGTCCCTGGTCCATCCCCAACCAGGACCGTGCCTGCCCTCCCCAGGAAAGCCCCGCTGCCCCTGGGATGCCCGGAGCGGGCGGGATGTGGCACCGGCGCACCGGGGCAGGCAAGGGCTGCCTCTGGGGCCGAGGGCCGTGGGGTGGAAGGTGCTGAGAAAACATGGGGCGAGTTGTGTTTGTTCTCTGCCCCGGCTCCATGGCAACGGCGCGGCGGCCACAAAGCCAAAGAATTTGCATTGTGTCGCTTCAGCGTTTCGGAGGGATCACCGGCTGGGGGCTGGGTGTGCCGGGCCTGCCGCCGCCCTCTCCCCCTGCACCGCCCCGGGTCCCGCTGGATTTTGGGGCAGGGGACATTTGCATGTGGTGGGTGGCAGGACCAGCGTCCCCAGTTCCTGCCTCTTTGGTGACTGGGAATTAATTTGGCCCTGCCGTGCCCGGTGCTGATGGTTTTGTGTTGCGCCGTGTGTGCAGAGGGGTGGGTGCTGAGGGTGCCACCCGAGCCTTTGGGTGCTGAGGGGACAGAGCAGGGTCTCCAGGGGCAGGGTGGGCACTGGGGTGGTTCTGTCGCTGAGCTCGCCCAAACTCTGCCCAGCGGTGCCGAACCCGCGCACCCCGTGCCCACCTCCCCGTGCCAGAGCGGGGCCTGGCTCGCTCCGCGGGCATCCCCAGCCTCTCGCCCGTGCCCCGGGGAAGGTCCTTGAGCCCCAGGGAGAGCGGAGCCTCTTATCGCCTCCTTATCGGGACTCCCCGGCGGGCCCTGCTGAGTCAGGGCGCAGGAACGTGGCTGCGGGCCAGGCTGCGCCCCGCGGAGTCAGCGGCGATGAGCTCTGGCTGTGGGGTCACCCCGCACCCGCCTGCCCTGGCGGCTCACAGGGGAAAAAAACCCTGGAACTGTTTGATTTGGAAGGGACCTTGGAGCTCATCGCGTTCCATTCTAGGGGCAGGGACATCCTCCACTACCCCAGGCTGCACCAACACTTCCAGGGATGGGGTGTCCGCGTTCCTCAGGGGTTCCTGTGGCTGTGAACGCGCCCAGCAGCAGCCGTGGAGCCCCTGGGCAGTGCCGGCTCCTGCGGGGCAGCTCCGGCGTGGGCTGAGGAGCTCTGAGCTCTGTCCGTGCCAGCTCTGAGCTCTGTCCGTGCCAGCTCTGAGCTCTGCCCGAGCCAGCGCCACGCTGGGCCGGCTCCGCAAACCCCCGGGGGCCGGATGAGAGCGGGGCCCGGTCCCGGCGGGGGCACAAACCCGAGATTTACACAGGAGCTTCCTCCGGGCAGCATCCTGCTGTGCCCGGGACACCGAGCCCTTCCCAGTGGTGTTGGGGACACCGAGCCCTTCCCGGTGGTGCCCGGGACACCGAGCCCTTCCCGGTGGTGTTGGGGACACCGAGCCCTTCCCGGTGCTGCCCGGGACACCGAACCCTTCCCGGTGGTGTTGGGGACACCGAGCCCTTCCCGGTGGTGTTGGGGACACCGAGCCCTTCCCGGTGGTGTTGGGGACACCGAGCCCTTCCCGGTGATGTTGGGGACACCGAGCCCTTCCCGGTGGTGTTGGGGACACCGAACCCTTCCCAGTGGTGTTGGGGACACCGAACCCTTCCCGGTGGTGTTGGGGACACTGAGCCCTTCCCGGTGGTACCCTGGACACCGAGCCCTTCCCGGTGGTGTTGGGGACACCGAACCCTTCCCGGTGGTGCCCGGGCAGGCATCTCGGCTCTGACATGCCGTGCCGTGCCGTGCCGTGCCGCCTTGGCACGGATGGGACCTGCCCTGCGCCTCTGGGTATCCCCCACCCCGTTCGGTGGCAGCTCCTCTCCGTGTCCGTCCCCACGGGAGGGAGGATCGGCACCTCCGCAGCTTTCCCTGGAAAAGCCCCGCGGGGTTGGGAGCTGCTGCTTGCAAGGACGGGGGATCCGTGCATGGAAAAAACCTGCAACGTCTTGTCCTTAATCCGTCTGCCGGGCCGGCTCCTGCGGGGAGCCAGGTGCCTGCTGCGACAGGCAGCGCCTCTGCCGTGGCAGGAGCGCCCGGTGCCCTGCAAACAACGCGGGGACAGCCGGCCCGGGGCCCCGGAAAGGCTGGAGACACCGAGGGAAGGACATCGGGAGCGATAAAGCTCTGGGGAATGGAAGGAGGAGGCGTTGGTGGCCCAGCCCCGGTCGCAGTGCCACCGGTGTCACCCCGCGTGTGTCTCCCTCTCCCTCCCTGCGCTCCCCAGCTGGGATGTTCCCGCCCGGATCCGGCTCCTGGCTGTTATTTACCTTCAAACCTGTTCGGTGGCTTCTGCAGGGCGTGGGGACGTGGTGGGATGGAGGCCGTGCGGGGATGAGGCACAGCCGGGCACTGGGGTGGTCCCGCCGTGTCCCCCTCTGCTCTGCTCTGCTACCCACATCTGGGATAACTCGGGGAGCAGGGGACCCTCTGTGTCCCCTCGGGGCTGGCTGTGGGACAGCAGCGAGCTCAGGGCCCCTTGCACAACCCTGAGTGCTCCTGTCGCGACAGGAGCCGTGGCTGGAGCCGCACTCTGCTCCAAGCGGGATTTCACCCCGCTCCAGCTCCTTCTCCAGGGCCTGCTGCCTCACCGAGGCGAGAGCAGGCAGCTTTCTGCGCTGAGATTGAGAGGAAGAAAAAAAAACAATCCAAGTTTGTTTTCCCGGTTGAAATTAATTTTAGTTCGGGCTCTGCGTGGGATCGTGTTTGAGAGCAGAGCCGGCAGCGGGGATGGGGCGGTGTTTGTTTGCTTGCTGGAGATGTTTTCCTGGCTGGAGCAGCCCCCAGGTGTGGCCCAGGGCAGGCTGGCAGCAGGGGCTGTGTGGCCGGAGCCACTGTCAATATTATTGTGCTCTCACCCTGCCTGCAGTGCTCTGGCTCCCCCGGGGTGTTCCAGGGCGTGGATGCTGCGCTGAGACACGGATTTAGGCAGTGGGTCCGTCGCCTTTCGGGGCTCCCAGACACCCTAAAGAATTCAAGGTTGCAAAGGGAGCAGAGGGACAGGATGCTGGAGCGGAGTGGCTGGATAAGATCCCTTCCAAATGAGAATATTCTGTGACACTGGAGCACAGCCCTGTCAGGGTCCTGACAGCTCCACGGGGCTCTCAGGAACGGGGTCCCTGGTGCCCCCCATTGATGTCGTCAAGCACAGCAGTGCCCAGGCCTGGATGCTGCTGGGAGGGACCCCCAGAGAGGCGGGAGAGCATCACCCCCGTGAACCAGGGGGGCTTCTGGCTGCTCTGGCTGCCGAGAGCAGGACACAGAACCCCCTTGGGGACCCCGCAGCCCCTTCCCGCCCGCCCGGGGCTCCCCCCCTCCCCATTTTTGGGCGGTGAGTCAGTCAGTGGCGGTGGAGGGGCGGGCAGGAGCCGCCGCAGGACCCGCAGCAGGCAAGTCGGGGCAGTGCCGAGCAGGCACGGTGGATGTTTGCAGCCAGCCCGGCCAAACCTGCTGCTCGCAGGAGGCGCGGGCTGCCGAGCAGGGGGACGCGAGGTGGGATTTTCTCCGCTGGCTCCCTCCAGGTGAAGAGCAGCAGAGAGAGGGAGCTGGGCCAGCGCTGAGGTGTGTTTGCAGCATCGGGCTGGGCGGCCCTGGCTGAGCTCCTGTGGGGTCTCAGCCCTTGTGGAGCCCACTCTGGTACCTCCAGCCCGTCTCAGGCAGGGTGTTCGGTGTTCCCTGTCCCTTCCCGTGCCTCGCTCCGGGGATGCTCTGCCCCCTCAGCAGCAGTACCAGCCCCAAGCCCATCCTTGAGGAGCGCCGGCCTCCTTATCTGGGAGAGCCCCGCTGCCACGTGTGGCCCAGGCACGTGTGCCAGCCCAGCCCGGAGGGCACGGGGAGATCCGGGATGCACCGCGAGGAATGCGCAGGGGCCGGGACACCGGCTGCAAACCGGGCGTGTTGCTACCGGCAGCGGCTGCGGCTGCGGCGGCTTCCCCGGCCCACTGGGACCCCTCTCCCTCCTGGATTCCCGAGCCCACCGGGACCCCTGTCCCTCCTGGATTCATTCCCCAGCCCACTGGGACCCCTCTCCCTCCTGGATTCCCGAGCCCACCGGGATCCCCGTCCCTCCTGGATTCCCCGGCCCACCAGGACCCCTGTCCCTCCTGGATTCATTCCCCAGCCCACCGGGACCCCCGTCCCTCCTGGATTCATTCCCCAGCCCACCGGGTCCCCTCTCCCTCCTGGATTCATTCCCCAGCCCACCGGGATCCCCGTCCTTCCTGGATTCCCCGGCCCACCGGGACCCCTGTCCCTCCTGGATTCATTCCCCAGCCCACCGGGACCCCTCTCCCTCCTGGATTCCCCTGCTCACCGGGGTCCCCTCTCCCTCCTGGATTCATTCCCCAGCCCACCGGGGTCCCTGTCCCTCCTGGATTCCCCTGCTCACCGGGACCCCTCTCCCTCCTGGATTCATTCCCCAGCCCACCGGGACCCCCGTCCCTCCTGGATTCCCGAGCCCACCGGGGTCCCTCTCCCTCCTGGATTCATTCCCCAGCCCACCGGGTCCCCTCTCCCTCCTGGGTCCCCCCCGTTTCCAGCAGTTTCACCGTGTGTTGACAGAGCCGGGTGAGGATGATGAGGTAGCGAAGGTCACAGGGAGTGGGAGAAGTGGAGCTGCCACGAGGCTCCTCCGTGCCCTGGCTCAGCCCTGGATTTTGTTTTAGGAGCTTGCAGCTCCTCCTCAGGGGTGTCACACGGGAGAGGGACACATCTCCATCAGCGAGGGATGTTCTCCAGGTCCTGTGTGGGCAATGGGCCACAGGCAGGGCCAGGCTGGCTGCCAGCACCTGGAACGTCCTCACAGCCCTGGAAGCAGCTTCCATCTGGGCTGAAGCTCAGCTCTGCCTGGGCCCTGCCCCAGCAGCTCAGGAGGGGCTGTTTCCCTTTACTGGGGGGCTCCTGGTGCCATGGATGGGGTCTGTGCAGTCCCTGGTGCCATAGATGGGGTCTGTGCAGTCCCTGGTGCCGTGTTTGGGGTCTGTGCAGTCCATGGTGCCATGGATGGGTCTGTGCAGTCCCTGGTGCCATGGATGGGGTCTGTGCAGTCCATGGTGCCATGGATGGGGTCTGTGCAGTCCCTGGTGCCATGGATGGGGTCTGTGCAGTCCCTGGTGCCATGGTTGGGGTCTGTGCAGTCCATGGTGCCATGGATGGGGTCTGTGCAGTCCATGGTGCCATGGATGGGGGTCTGTGCAGTCCATGGTGCCATGGATGGGGTTTGTTGCAGTCCCACCCCTATGGGCAGAGCTGGAAGGCTGGACCCTGACCCATGGAGCCAGGAGCAGTGTCTCTGCCAGCTGCCACCACCCGTGGCCCTTCCTGGGCTCAGGCTGCCCAGAGCAGAGGGCAGGAGGGCTCAGCTCAGCACGTGGCTGCTGCTTTGTGCATCCTCAGCCCTTTAATTATGTCCCTTTGCCACTTGTGCTGTGAAAAGGGCTGGGGAGCCTCTGGCCACCCCCAGCAGCACCTTCTGGGGGGTGAGTGGGCAGCAGGGCCCATCCCGGAGCAGGTGCTGGCTCGGGCACAGCCAGGGAGCTGCTGCTGTTGGGATTCCAGGGAAGAAATCCTCTCTGAGCCCAGAGCTGCCTGGCTGGGGACACAGGGATGTCCTTCACAAGGTCACACTGTCCCTTGGGCTGCACGGGCGCTGCTGGGACCCTGCGCTGGGTGAGCCCACCCTGAATTGTGCTGGAACAAATCCGTGGGGCAGGGACAGAGGGTTTGGCACAAGGACACGGCTGCCTGCTGGGTAAGCACTGGGTGCTGTTCACTTTTTGGGGTAAAATGCCTGGAAATGGGGGGAATGGAGATCCCCACTGCCCTCCATGGTGGGGACAGTGACTGGCAGTGCCACTGTGTGACCGCCTGGCGTTTCTGGCCCTGCTTTCCCCTGCCTCCGCAGCAGCACTGGAGCTACTGGTTAGACTGGTCCCAGGGCTGGTTTTCCCCCAGCCCTTGTGACCGTGACGTGGCCCTGTCCCCAAGGACAAACAGCCCTGGCCCTGTCCTGTGTTCCCTGCCCGGAACGGGGCTCTCCTGGCAGGGTCCTGGGGGACACTGGGGACAGGCTGGCGCGGGGAATGTCACCCTGCTGCCTGTGCTGTGTCACAGCCAATGTACAAACCCTCCCAGTTCCTCCCAGTGGCTCCCAGTTGGCCGCACTGTTGTGGAAGGGAGCGACTGGTTTGCGGCGCTGCTGTGCCCAGCAGGGTCCTGGGGAGTCCCAGGGGTCCAGGAGGGAGGAGCAGGGGAAATGCTGGCCCCGAGCCTGGAAGAACAGATCCCTGTGGTCCGTGCCGTGCGTGGGAGGAGGCGGGAGGGCCGGGGGCCAGAGGAGGGGCCCCCTCTTCCCTTCTGCGAGGGAGCGGTGGGCGCAGCTGGGGCTGTCCCCTCCTGCCGGGCACTGTCCCCTCCCGCCACCGCGCAGCCGTCCCCGGCTCA
Source organism: Passerculus sandwichensis (assembly GCA_031885435.1). NCBI lineage: Eukaryota > Metazoa > Chordata > Aves > Passeriformes > Passerellidae > Passerculus > Passerculus sandwichensis. Next base: position 1,802,214 of record CM063159.1, on the reverse strand, counting down.
GGCTGCTCCCTGCTCTCGAGCAGCTGCGCCGGAGCGTCTTCGCCTGGCCGAGCATCCTCCCGCCCGTGCGGATGAGGACGGAGGGAGGGAGCCGGGGGCCGCCGGCATCCGCCCCGCCGGCACGCACCGGGTGAGAGCGGCACAACGGGCCGAGCATCCTCGGGGGGCGGCGGAGCCCCCCAATCCCTGGGGACCGGACCCTCTGCCCGGCCACCATGGTGGTTTTCATGGGCAGGAACCTCTCCTCGCTGCTGGCTTTCTTCAAGAAGAAGGGTGAGTGAGCAGCGGGCAGGGAGGGAGCAGAGCCCTGTCCTTACACAACCCCGGGCTGCTCGCCCACCGCAGCGGGCAGCGGGGCTGTGCCACCCCCGGGGGAGGGCAGGGAAGGTCACCCGGCCCTGGAGTTACCGGGGTGGATAAATCACTGCGCTCCTCTCCCCAGCACATCTGGGGGGGTGTCAGGCTGCCGAAACTGGGGGAGAAAAGCGGGTTCGGGGCGTGATGCTGGGGGGGCTGAGGGTGTCTGGTGCGGCGCGGGGGATCGGGGGGCAGCACCCGCCGGGCCGTGCCCCGGTGCCGGCGGAGGCAGAGGCCGGCATGGCGGCAGGGCGGGAGGCTCCATTGTTCCGGGCCTGCTCCTTTGTGTGCGGGAGACTCAGCACGGCTGCCTCGCTGCCTGGCCCTCGGGGGTGCCAGGGGCACGGGGGGCATGAGGGGTGCTGCTGGCAGTGTGAGCAGCAGGTGCCCCCGCGGTGCCAGCCTCGATGGTTTCCTGCGCTCGCCCTTCCCTTCTTCGAGATTGTTTTTGTTTGCGGGGAGAGTTTGAGGCTTCGCTCAGGCGTGCCCACAGTGCTGCAGTGCCAGGGCTGGGTGATGCCAGGGCTGGGTGATGCCAGGGTAGCCCCTGGGTGCTGTGGTGGCTGTGGGGAAGGGGCTGCCAGGCTGGGAGTGCAGGTTCCGTGCTGCCCCAGGCGTGGCTGATGTGGTGTTGAGCAGCCAGCAGGGATTTGGGTGCTCTGGGATCTCTGCCGCTGGATGTGCCTCAGTTTCCCTCCTCTGTGCCGTTCCCAGCCTGCCGGGGCATGGGGGGAGTCTCTGCTCTTGGGGTGATGAGCGAGGCCTGGGAATGACGCAATGCTCTGAAGGGAAATTCATCCTCATCCTCGTTCCCTCCACATTTAATCCCCTCCCGTGCTGCCCCTTCCCTGCTCAGCTGCCCCCAGCCCCACACAATTCAGGGCTGAATAACGAGGTCCTGTTACCTCGTCAGCTCCTGCTGAAGGCGCTGGGGAAGGAGGGAGGTCCCACATCCAGGGAGAAAAGCAGCAGGGACATCCTGACTCCGGAATATCGACCGGGATGGGATGGGATGGGATTTCTCTCGGTGTTCCAGCGCCCTGTTTGGAGCTGAGCAGGATAACACCACCCCGGGGTGGCTGTCACCCCCTGGCGCTGTCCCCTGCGGGTTGGGTGGCAGCGTGGCCGTGTCCCCCCGGCCCAGCTGACCCCGCTGTCCCCGCAGGTGCTGCCAAGGGCGAGGGTGAGAAGCGGCTGAGCGTGCAGTACACGGCGGGCCAGGAATGTCCCGACAACGTCTTCTTCCCCAGCACGCGGCCCCCGCACCTGGAGGAGCTGCACAACCAGGCCCAGCAGGGCCTCAAGTCCCTGCAGCACCAGGGTAGGTGTCCCCAGCCCCAGGGTGGCCTTAGGGACACGGTGGAAGGGCTGTCCCCAGCCCCTGGGTGGCCTTGGGGACACGGTGGAAGGGCTGTCCCCAGCTCCTGGGTGGCCTTGGGGACACGGTGGAAGGGCTGTCCCCAGCTCCTGGCTGGCCAGGCGCTGTGGGCGGCGCACGGGGCTGAGCAGAGTCCAGTGCTGGTGCTGGGCAGTGCAGGGGGCACTGCCAGCTCAGCAGCTGCTTCCTCTGGATCTCCTGGAGGGTTTTACCTTCTGTCTTCCCTCCGCAGAGAAGCAGAAACAGACCAAAAGTGCCTGGGACCACGGGGACACCAGCAGCCTCCAGGTGAGCCTTGCCAAGTGGTGTTTTTGGGGTGAGGGGACACATGGGGGCTCTTCTGGCCTCTCTGGGTGATGTTGGGGACAGACAGACAACCAGCCAAGGTGGCAGGACCATGTCCAGGGGGGTTGTGGGGCTGGAACTGGCTGTGTGTGCCTTGGTGTTGTCCCCTTTGCCCCATGACGAGTTGTTTTTCCCATCCTCAGCCTTGGCACGTCCTGCTGTGCCCTGTGGGGTCCCCCTGTGCCTGCATCCCCCTGTCCCTTCCCCACTGGTGTCCCCTGGGAGCCCTGACTGAGCAGGGGCGACCTGGTGGCATATGGGGACTGTTGGCCATGCCCAGCCTGGTGCCTGTGTCCCTCCCTGGCTGCTGACGAGGGGAAACTCCCCCTCCTTTGGCCGAGCTTTGGCAATCCCTGGGCTCTGACCCCGCTGCCAGCGCCTCACCCTGTTTGTGTTTGCTCAAGCTGCTGCCTCTGGTTGGCTCTCAGCCCCTTTAACCCCTTGGAAATGGGGGACTGGGAACCCCAGGATGGGCAGAGCCACGGGGGCAGTGAAGTTAACTTCAAGTTAACTCTGAAGTCTCTCATCCCAACCTCTGCCTGTCCCAGTGGGACAGGGGAAGGGATGGGGACACTGAGCCGTGTCCTGCACGGGGCTGTGTCCAGGGGATCCTGCCTGTCCCTGTCCCACACCCCTCTCCCAGCCATGGCAGCCCTCCAGCCCTGCAGTTTGGGGCACAGCCAGGCCGGGAGCACCCACGGAGTCATTTTGGGCTTGGCACGGGGGCAGCTCCTTCAGGTGCTCCTTGCACACCCCAGCCCCATCTCTCCTGCCCTCGGGGGGGCTGCAGAGCCATGAGGGGTCCCAGGGGCTGCTCCCAGCCCTGCTCCTGGTGGGAGGACTCTGGATGCCGGCGTGGCTGACTCAGCCTTTGGCCCTCGGAAGAGCTTTTGTCTCACTGCACAGTCAGTTCGCGGCGGGGAAGGGGCCTGGCCGGGGCTGGGGCGGCTCTGTCCCCTCAGCCTGGGCTCTGCTGAGCCCTCTGTGTCCCCCCACAGTCCTGTGCGTCCTCGGAGGATGACAGCCTGTCCTTCCGGAGCCGGGCGGCCTCCTGTGCCACGGACAGCACCTCAGAGGACGCGCTCTCCATCCGCTCCGAGATGATCCAGCGCAAAGGTACCGGGCTGGGCTGGGCAGTGGGGCTGCCGGGGGGGCTGGGGAGCAGGGCAGGGAGCTGGGCTCTGCCCAAGAGCCAGCACAAGGATTTGGGGACCCTTGGGAGAGAGGAGAGCAGCTCTGGCTGAGTCAGAGCGTTGGGGCTGGGCGAGGGGGATGGACAGACAGACAGACAGACAGACAGTGCCTCCTCCCTGCTCGGACTGCTCGGTTGGTGCCTGTTCCACTGCCTGAGTCTGGCTTATCCCAGAGCACCTCTGGCAGTGGGAAGTGTTGGGGACACTGGGGACATCCAGACCAAGGCTCCCCACTCACCTGCCGGACCCTCTCACACCTCTTGCAGGTTCCACCTTCCGACCACACGACTCCTTTCCCAAATCCTCAGAGAGGGCTGGCAAGAAGAGGAAGGAGAGGAGGACGACAGTGCTGGGCATCCCCCAGCACGTCCATAAGGAGCTGGGTAAGCTTTGGGGGAGCAAGGGGGGATTTTTAGGATCTGTTTGCCTTCCCTTGGCATCACACTGAGCTCATCTCTCCGTGCTCCCAGGTCTCAGGAACAGCCATGGAGCTAAGGGACATCCTGAGGCGGATGGAAGAGGGCCAGCAGGCCGTGGGGACGGCCAGGCAGTGCAGCCCATGCTGAACGGGGGGCAGGTGTCGGGCGATGCCATCCGCATCCCCACCATCGACGGGAACCTGCAGCCCCTGCCTGCAGTCGGCGGTGCCCGAGTCTGCCTGGGAGTGCTGGAGGAGGCAGATGCAGCCCTGCAGAAGCACATCAACAAGGTTTACTACGACGACAGCTTGCTAGGGAGGAAGACGGCGGCCAAACTGTCACCCATGATGAGGCCGAAGTCGCTGGCCGTGCCGGGCATGACCACCTACGCCAACCCCCCGGAGATGCTGGTGGGCCCCGTCATGTCCATCTCGCCCCAGGGCACCTACATGTCCAAGATCATCCCCAACGCCATCCTGCCGCCCATGGTGGACGTGGTGGCCCTGACGAGCAGCAGCGTGCGGACGCTGAGCCGCTGCAGCCTCGTGTCGTCCAGCCCGGCCTCGGTGCGCTCCCTGTCCCGCTTCTCGGAGCGCGGCCCCCGCAGCCGCGAGCCCTCCTCCTCCAGCGACAACTGGAGCCACTCGCAGTCCACGGAGACCATCGTGTCCAACAGCTCCACCATCTCCTCCCAGGGTGGCTGTGACCACCGGCAGCCCGAGGTGGGGCCGCATAGCGAGGTGGACACGGCAGCTCGCTCCGACACCGACCAAATCAGCATCTACAGCTCCGCCAGCTTCGCCAGCTCCTGCTCCAAGCCCGCTGCCGGCCTCGCTCCTGCCGCCCCCGGGCTCCTGGGCGTGGGCAGCGGCCGTGCATCCCCTGCCTACAGCACGAGCAGCCAGGCGGAGGGCTCGGACACGGCCAGCCTGGCCAGCGAGCGCTCCTCCGCCCGCAGCGTGTCCCTCAGGAAGATGAAGAAGCCCCCGGCCCCTCCCCGCAGGACCTACTCGCTGCACCAAAAAGCTGACGGGGAGCCCAAGGTGCTGGGGCTGCCCCCCAGGCCCGAGCGGCGGCCCCAGCGGGAGAGCAGCGCGCCCTGGTCCCCGCGGCCCGAGCCCTTCAGCCCCACGGGCGAGGATGAGGTGTTCTCCCCAGCGCTGAGCGAGACCAGCAGCCTCCGCTCCGAGAGCCTGGCGGGCGCCAGCTCCCCCGAGGCCCCTCGGGGCCGCCCCGGGGTGACGGTGGTGCTGAGGGAGCCCCAAGCTCAGGCCAAGTGGAGCTGCCCCGATGGCTCTGACCGCACCATGTCCCCCTCCAGCGGCTACTCCAGCCAGAGTGGGACGCCCACACTGCCCACCAAGGGCTTGGGACCCCCAGCTGTGTCGCCGGGCAAGTCTCAGCCCCAGAAGCCGGACCGGGTCTGCTCCCTGCAGTCGCCTGCGCTCTCCGTGTCCTCCTCCCTCACCTCCATCTCCTCCTCGGCCTCGGACCCGACCCCTCCTGAGGTGCTGACCGCTCGCGCAGACCGGTTCATCATCCCGCCGCACCCCAAGGTTCCTGCTCCCTTCTCCCCGCCACCCACCAAGTCCCAGCGGCCCCCGGCCCCCGCCGGCTCTCTGCAGCCCTCACAAACCTCCCCAGCGCTCAGCACTGCCGGCCAGGAGACCTCGGCCAAGCCCAGCGGCAAATCCCCACCGCCATCGCCGCCGCCTGCCTACCACCCGCCTCCCCCGCCAGCCAAGAAGGTGGAGGGGAGCCCCCAGAGCAGCAGCGAACCCTCCACCGACACCGCCTGGCCCCCGCCACCACCGCCGGCCCCCGAGGAGCACGACCTGTCCATGGCAGACTTCCCCCCTCCGGATGAATCCTATCTCTGCAGCCTGCCCGATGCCACCTCGGCCCCGGCGGGCGGGCAGACGGCGACACCGAGCCCGGGGGCTGCATCTTCACCATCTCAACAGCCAGAGCCACCCACCGGCGCTCCACAGCCTCCACACCCCGCCGAGCCCCTTCCCACGGCCCCCGTGCCCCCGCCACCGCCGCCGCCTCTCCCGCCGCCCTCGGCTCCGGCCCTGCCGCCCCACATCAGCCTTAAGAAGGCGGCCAACGGCCCCCGGGCGGAGGCCAAGAAGGAGCCGGTGTCGCGGAGCAAGAGCGGCCCGGCGGCCAAGGAGGACGCCAGCCTGCCCATCGTCACCCCGTCGCTGCTGCAGATGGTGCGGCTGCGCTCCGTCAGCGTGGAGCCCGCGGCCGGGGCTGGAGCCGGGGCTGGAGCCGGGCCCGAGGAGCGCCCGGCCCCTCAGAAGCCCGTCCGGCGCTCCCTGTCCAACCGGCAGCCGCCCCCCGCCCAAGACGCGGTGCCTTCCAAGCAGCTCCTCCACGCCGTGCACCTCAAGGCCGCCGCCTTGGCCTCCGCAGAGGCCGCGGAGAAGCCGCCGGGAAGCCGAGCGGCCCAGCCCGGCCCTGAGGGGCCCGCCGGGGATGGGCAGCTGTCCCCCCGCAGCAAATCGCCGGCCTCCACCGCCAGCTTCATCTTCGCCAAGAGCTCCAGGAAGCTGGTGATCGAGACGGCCTCGTCCCCCGAGGCACAGGCTGATCTGAAGCGGAACTTGGTGGCCGAGCTGATGAATTTCTCGGGGCAGCGCTCGGCAGCCCCGGCCGCTGCCGCCCCGCAAACCCAGAGGAAACCCGGCAAGATCCCCCCTCCAGTAGCCAAGAAGCCTTCGCTGGGCTCGGGGCCGGCTCCTTCCCCGAAGGCACCGGGGTCAGAAGCGTTGGGCTCCCCGGTGCTGGACGGGGATGCCAAGGTGGAGGAGAGCAGGACTAAGAGCGAGCTGGAGGGGACGGAGGGCAGGAACGGCGCGGAGCCGCCGGCTCAGAGCCTCCCTGCACAAGGTACGTGGGGTGGGAGCCACGGGATGATGCTGCTGGAGGTTCAGCCTCGCTGCTGAGCATCCTGAGCTGTGCATTCCCAAGGGATGAATTCCCAGCACGGCTCTTGGGGCTGTGTTCCAGCTGGGAGGCACTGGGACAGCAGGGATGGAGGCTGGTAGGGCTGTGGGAAGCTGGGATTTCAGGTGGCTGATGGGCTCTTTCCTCCTGCTTTGCAGACAGACGGGGAGAGACGGCCTGAAGGATGACACTGCAGGACTGGAGCCCCCATGGACAGGAATCCAAATCTCTCAGGGACCTGGGCAGGTCAACGGACGAGTGTGGAACTGGCAACTAACTTAATACAGGAAGCAAACAGCCTTAGCCTCCACGGCCTTGATGATATTTATGCAAAAATGGTGTTGGTTTCACTTTCCTAAGTACTACAGCTTTATTTTGCTTTTTTTTTAACTGGACTCGAGGCCCGTGCCCAGAGCCAGCACCTCCTCCCTGCCAAGCTGATGCTCGGTGTGGGTGTGTGGAGCTGAGCAGCCAACACCCAGAGGAGTTTGGGGGCCAAAGACACCGGAGCTGGGGCCGAAGACGCCGGAGCTGGAGCCACTGCTGCTGGCCAGGCAGGCCCACGAGGAATGGAAGCACTTTGGACAAAGAATGGGAAGGCTTTGGCCACGACAGCACCTGGGGAGATGAAAACAGGAACAGGAGGGGATGGAGGTGCTGGTGGGGAGGGATCAGGGCTTTGGCTCTTGATGGAAAGGCCAGAGGGGCTTGTGGTCAGCACTGGTTCTGGCCACTCACCACTGCCCAGCAGGAGGAAGGGCCTGGCTGCCCCTTGAGCTGGCCCTGGGCTCTGGGGTAGAGCCTTGATTCTGTTTCTGTAAACTCGGGTCACATTTTGATTTCTTTGATTGTAAAAAAAAAAAAAACAAACAAAAACCAAACAAAACAACAGACCCAACCAAACCAAACTAAACCAAACCAAAAGCAACTGACCCTCTGCCGCCGAGTAGCTGCTCAGAGCTCTGTACCTGGCTGGTAAAAATGATGACAGAAGCTTGCTGCCTCCTGTTCTTCCTGGTTTATGGTTGCAGGTCCCTCCTGGTGCTGCTGAGCTCCAGGGACACCCTTGGGCTGGTTCCCAGCACCACTGCCCAATAAAACTCTGGAGCAGGGCTGGCTGCCAGCTCCCCTGGACAGATGGGCACAGCCACGTGCAGTCAGCTCGACGTTTTATTGGGTTTTATGACAGACAGATGGTTCCCGAGTCAGTGTTTAAGGCCCACACCCCTCACAGGCTCAGGACAGCCCCATGGGTGCTGCCTGGGCTGGGGGTGGAGCAGGGGACGGGGCCTGCCGGGCTGTCCCCAGCTCTGGTAGCAGCAACACAAGGTTGGAGAAGCAGCTTTTCCCTTCTGCCCTCACCACAGCAGCCACACGTGGCACCCCAGCGGGCAGGGAGTCCAGTCTGTGGCACAGCTGGGTGGCCCCAAGGCCATGGGGATGAGTCACATGAGTCCCTTGCGTGTGGTGGCACCTCCAGTCAGTCCCCAGGGGCCCAGGGGGATGGATGATGGAGGCAGCTCTGGGTGAGAGGCTGCAGGTTCAGTCCCAGAGCCCCCAGGGCCGAGCACTGGTGGGGAGATGACTGGGAGGAGCCTGGCTGAGCTGCAGGAGGCCCCAGAGCAGCCCTGGCACTTGTTAGCTGATGCTGCCACCCCTCAGGCTTTTACAGGAGACAGTGCCCAGCTTGGTCAGGAAGTTTCTCTGCTTCCACTGCGCGACACAATCCTCAGAGATGCAGAAATCGGCCTGGGGAGCACAAGAGGGAGCAGGGTCAGCCCTGGGAGGGTTCATCTCCACAGTAACATCTGGGGTCACCCCAGAGGTGGAGCTACAGCCACTCCCAGGCCTCACCTGCAGCTTCTCAAAGACCTTTTTCTTGGGTTTGAGCTCCTCGTCGGGCTCCCCAGCCTCGTAGCCCTCCACGTAGACACGCTCCCCGGCACAGCACCCGGCTGGGGGGTCCAGGGGCTCCACTTGACGGGGCTCCCCCACACTAAGGAGAGGTGTGGAGACACCAGAGTCACCCCAGGGTGCTGCCCCCGAGGCAGGAGGGCTGGTCCAGCCCCGGTGTCCCCCGTGTCCCTCACCTGGAGGCACACAGCACCATGCCCTGCGACTCCACCCCCCTCATCTTCTGGGGTTTGAGGTTGCAGAGCAGCACCACGAGCCTGTCCTGCAGCTGCTCCTTGGGGACAAAGTGCACCAGGCCGCTGACCACGGTGCGGGGCTCGGCCTCGCCCACGTCGATCTTCTCCACGTACAGGCTGTCGGCATCTGGGTGCTGCCAGGGGGAGCAGGGGTGGGAATGGGGTGGCAGAGAAGGTGCCAGCCCCACCAGGCACGTCCCAAATGTCACCACGTGGCAGGGTTGCTCCCCTCTCCCCGTACCTTCTCCACGCTGATCACTTTGCCCACACGGATGTCCAGCCTGGATGGGATCACGTCCTCTGGCTCTGAGTTCTTGGTGCTCTTCTCTCCAGGCTCTGCAGGGTGAAGGGAATGGTCACAACACTCAGCACAAACCCAGGCAGATGCTCAGCCCCAAATGCAGGCCCTGGGGGCAATTCCCTGCCGGGAATTCCGTCCTTGTCCCTATACCAGAGAGCAGAGTCCCTCCTGTGCTGGCTTTCCTCACCCTTCCCAATGTTCTCCATGGCTGCTTTTGCGTCTGGAGCTTCAAAACTTTTCTCTGTCCCACTCAGCCCTGCATGGCCAGAGCCCCATTTCCCTGAGCTCCCAGGACCCCACTTCCCCCGGCTCCCAGCCCCTCCTTACTGGCTTTGGATGGGGTGGGATATGCAGCACTGCTCAGCTTCTTCAGCTCTGGGCAGTTGAATTTCTCCCTGATGGGGTCAAGCAGTTTGTTCAGGGCCACTTCCACAGAGTTCTTCAGGTCTCCAGGGTGCACAACCTGTGTCGGGACAAAGATGTTCCTGTCTGAGGCCACAGAGACCAAACAGGGTGGGAAGATGAATCCCAAATCCTCGACCCAATTCCCCTTGGACATGAGAAGTTTCTGGATGCTGCTGCCTCCAGCCTCTGTTGGGAACAGCTGGGAAGGGTTAAAGTGCTGCTCTGCGGCAGGATGTGGCTGATGTGGTGCTGTCCTGACCTCACACCCTTCACTCATCCTCTCTTCCCCAGGCTCTCCTGCCTGGGAGCATCCCACACTAGCAGGCCGCACTCCACACCTCCTCCAGTGCAGATTTCCATCTCCCAGACTGCTCCCAGGAACCTCAGGCAGAAGGTTCAGCCCCTCCCAGCACTCACCTGCTCAGCAAAGTCCTTCTCCAGGGCCTCGTAGGCCGTGTAGGTTTTGTTTCCTCCCCATTTCTCCTCTCGCAGGACCACAAACTCTGGGACAAAACAGGTTTTAAACTCAGATTAACTCAAGGCTCAGCTAAACCACCCCACCCACCCTGCCCAAGAGCAGGGGCTGGGCAGGTGGCACTCAGGGACAGCCTTGTCTCAGGGGACACACTCCTGTCCCCTCCTCTTACCCACACCCCAGCACGGTGAGCCTCTAACCTGATTTGAGGGGGAAGAGGACGTGCTTGATGAAGGAGAGGACACCATTGTTCTCCACGTTCCCTGGCTCACAGAAAGCCTTCTTCAGCTTCTTCTTCACGTCCTCCTTGCGGTCCAGAAGATCAATCTTGGAGTCCTGCAGCAAGAGATTTCCTCAGCCCTCCACCCAAGCTTTTACAAACTCATGCTGGAGTTGCTGCACCTTCTTAGAACTCATGTGAATGGTGAGGAAGAGCTCACCTTCCCTGGGGTGGTCCCCTCTCAGCCCCCAGCCACCAAGCTGTCCACCCAGAGCACAGCCAGACCCAGGACCAACCTCTTCTGACGAGCTCATTTTGCTGCCTGTCAGCCCAGGAACCATGGGGTTCATCAGATGGACACGCTTGGCATAGCCCAGGGAAGGGAGGTACTGGGAAAACACAAGGAGGCAAGTTAGATCCAAGCCTGATTCAGCTTTAATTCCCAATCCCTGTTTGCTCCTGGCTCCAGGAAGCTTTGGGATCTGGGGTAACAGCACCCAGGAAGGGCAGAGTCACAGCCAGGGATGTGTGGATGTACACAGGAGCAGCACAGAGAGCTGTGACATCAACCAAAATCCCACACACTTCTCCCAATGGATTTGGGAGTGGCCAAGCCCTCCCTCAAACCCCAGTGTGGCAGAAATCCCCCATTCCTGACCTTCTCAGCAAAGGTGAAGATCTTCCTCTGATCCACCCCTCCAAACTGTGCGTCCACCTTGAGATATTCCTCATCCAGCGCCTGTGGAGAGACACAGAGCCTGGAGGCTGGACCAGAACACTCCTGCCCTGTCCCTCAGCCCCTCCTGGGCCACTCCCAGCTAGGGAAAGTCAGGAACATTCCAGACTGTTTGCTCTGTGCTCAGGCCAGCCTTTGTGCCACCGCCAGCTGTGACACTGGGGTGAACAACAACGACCTTGGCACTCTGCCCCCGACACCCCTGTGGCCCTGGCTGTGCCAGCACCTCCCTGGCCACCACCCCTGCCTCACCTGCAGGCCTGGGTAGAGCAAACCACTCAGCAAGGGATGCTCCACCTGCTTGACCACCTCTGCCCCGGCCTTCTTGGCGTCGTGCTGCGTCACCACGGAGGAGAGGCGGTACACGTCCAGGGTGTACTCCCTGTGGGGACAGCACTGTCACCAGGGGCATGGGGACAGCTGTGCCAGCTGCTCCTGGGCACACCGGGCATGGGGACAGCTCTGAGAGATGCTCCTGGGCACACCGGGCATGGGGACAGCCCTGAGAGATGCTCCTGGGCACACCGGGCATGGGGACAGCTGTGCCAGCTGCTCCTGGGCACACCGGGCATGGGGACAGCTGTGCCAGCTGCTCCTGGGCACACCAGGCATGGGGACAGCTCTGAGAGATGCTCCTGGGCACACTGGGCATGGGGACAGCCCTGAGAGCTGCTCCTGGGCACACTGGGCATGGGGACAGACCTGAGAGATGCTCCTGGGCACAGTGGGCATGGGGACAGCCCTGAGAGATGCTCCTGGGCACACCGGGCATGGGGACAGCTCTGAGAGATGCTCCTGGACACACCGGGCATGGGGACAGCTGTGCCAGCTGCTCCTGGGCACACTGGGCATGGGGACAGCTGTGCCAGCTGCTCCTGGGCACACCGGGCATGGGGACAGCCCTGAGAGATGCTCCTGGGCACACCGGGCATAGGGACAGCCCTGAGAGATGCTCCTGGGCACACCGGGCATGGGGACAGCCCTGAGAGATGCTCCTGGGCACACCGGGCATGGGGACAGCTGTGCCAGCTGCTCCTGGGCACGCCGGGCATGGGGAGGTCCCTGAGAGCTGCTCCTGGGCACAGTGGGCATGGGGAGGTCCCTGAGAGCTGCTCCTGGGCACACTGGGCATGGGGACAGCCCTGAGAGATGCTCCTGGGCACACCGGGCATGGGGACAGCTCTGAGAGATGCTCCTGGGCACACTGGGCATGGGGACAGCCCTGAGAGATGCTCCTGGGCACACCGGGCATGGGGACAGCCCTGAGAGATGCTCCTGGGCACAACGGGCATGGGGACAGCTCTGAGAGATGCTCCTGGGCACACCGGGCATGGGGACAGCCCTGAGAGATGCTCCTGGGCACACCGGGCATGGAGTCTTGTGACCAAGTGTTCATTTTTTGACCATTTTGGTTCATCTTGGGTGTAGCCCTGGCCGGACTCTTGTGCTACCCAAGGTGGATCTATTGAGACCTTCTAATAAATCCCTGTTTTTAGGGATAATAACATATATATATATAACATTATTAGATACTTCTACATTTATATATTACATATATCTACATCTATCTATCTATCTATACATATATACATATATGTATCTTACATATATCTATACTCATAGATGTAAAATATTAGATACTTCTAATAAATGCCTACTTTTAGGGAAAATACTATATTATATATAACTGTATTGGATACATATATAAATATATAAAAATTATTATGAATAATAATAATATAATATATTTTAATATATGTATATATACACACACAGTATTAGATACTCCTAATAAATGCCCACTTTCAGGGATAATACTGTATTATATATAATAGTATTAGATACATATATACATATATAAAATACATAATTATTAATAATAATAAATAATATATAATAATTTGTATGTGTGCATATGTGTATACATATATAATATTAGATACTTCCAGTAAATCCTTACTTTTAGGGATAATACTGTATTATATATAATATTACATATATATATATATATATATACACACAATATTAGATACTTCTAGTAAATCCTTACTTTTAAGGACAATACTGTATTATATATAATATTAGATATATATATACACAATATTAGATATTTCTAATAAATCCTTACTTTTAAGGATAATACTGTATTATATATAATATTAGATATATATATATACACAATATTAGATACTTCTAGTAAATCCTTACTTTCAAGGATAATACTTTTTATATATAATATTAGATATATATATATACACACAATATTAGATGCTTCTAATAAATCCTTACTTTTAAGGATAATACTGTTTTATATATAATATTAGATATATATATATATACAATATTAGATGCTTCTAGTAAATCCTTACTTTCAAGGATAATACTGTTTTATATATAATATTAGATATATATATACACACGATTAGATACTTCGAATAAATCCTTACTTTTAAGGATAATACTGTATTATATATAATATTAGATATATATATATATTAGATACTTCGAATAAATCCTTACTTTTAAGTATAACACTGTATTATATATAATAATATTAGATATATATATATAATATATATATAGATAGATAGAATATTAGATTCTTCTAATAAATCCCTACTTTATTCTTTAACTCCCCCAGCCTCTGTCCTAGCCCAGCCCCCCAGGGCCCCCCTGGCTGCCCAGGACTCACTTGCTGAGCTGATAATCAGTGCCCCGGACAAATCTGAGTTTCTCCAGGGGCACCCCGATGCTCTCCAGCATGGCTTTGATGACCTGCTCGTAGTACCGGGTGCGCAGCTCCAGCAGCTCCCACGGAGCCTTCATGTTGTCCAGGTAGGCATGGAGGTCAGCAAAGAGGATTGTCACCTAGGGCAGGGGGCAGCAGGGTCAGGGGAGCCGTCCCTGCCAGCTGCAGGTGGCACCCAGCAGGGTGGCAGCGCCCACCTCGCAGCCAGCCTTGAGGAAATCAGCGATCTTGGACATGGGCACGAAATAGGCCACGTGGGGCTTGCCCGTGGTGGCCGTGCCCCAGTAGATCTTCAGCTCCCGTTCCTTCAGGATGGACATGAGCTTCTCCTCGCCCAGCACCTCCTGCCAGGGGACAGAGCACAGGGAAGTGCAGGGACAAATCCCCCAGGGACACAAACCAGGGGACAGAGCACAGGGAACTGCAGGGACACATCCCCCAGGGGACAGAGCACAGGGAACTGCAGGGACAAATCCCCCAGGGACACATCCCAGGGGACAAATCCCGCATGCCGGGTCCCCGGGCTTGCCCTGCCTCAGATCGCCCCCATCCCGGTGGGATCCCCCCATCCCGGCCTCCCCACGCCCCGATCCTGCCCCGTTGCCCCTCTCGGACCCCAATCCTGCCGTATTCCCTCCGGTACCTGGACCCCATCCTGCCCCAATCGCCCCCGCTCCAGCCCAAACCAAACCGCCCAGCCCCTATTCCTCCGCTCAACCTCGATCCAGCCCCTCTCACCCCTCAGATCCAGCCCCAATTCCTTCGCCCGACCCCGGCCCATCCCCGCTCGTCCCTCAGATCCAGCCCCGACGCCGCCACTCGTCCCCCCGGCCCAGCCCCGACGCCGCCGCCCCGGCCCCATCCGCCTCCCGGTACCTGCAGGTTCCGCGTGATGAGCTGATATTTCTCCTGCGGGCCGGGCGCGGGCTCCATGGCGGCGGCTGCAGGGCAGGACACGCGGTTACCGGAGCCCCGGTTCCCCCCGGTTCCCCCCGTTCTCCCCGTTCCCCTTCCCGGTTCCCCGCCCGGTCCCACCGACCTGCCCCGGGTTGCATCAGCCCCGCTCGGCGCTCGACTGCCGCGCCTGAGGCCCGCCGAGCGCCGAGCTGCCGATGCGGGATGGCAGAGGGGCGCGCTCCTCCAATCAGAGAGCGCCTCGCGCGGCGAGGAGCCCGCGCTCCACCAATCAGAGGGCGCCTCGCGCTCGTGTGGGCGTGGCCTTGGCGCCGTTAAGATGGCGGCGGGTGAGCGCCTTTCCCGCCAGGCCCGGCCGGGCCGCGGCCGCTGTTTTGCCTCGGCGCAATTTAATTCTCCCTCGTTTATTTTGGGCTGTTTTACCCCCTTTTTCCCGGGATTCGGGGAGCTCCCTGTGTTGGGGTGGGCGGGGAGGAGGAGCCGGGGGCGGGGCGGGCTGGGCCCCGCCTTGGGGCGGTGCCGTTGAGGCGCCGGTTGGGCGGTGCCGCTGAGGGACGGGCGGGTCCCTCACGGAGGCGGTGTTGGCTTCAAAGCCTCGGTGAGGGGAGAGCGGGGCTGTGCCGCCTCCTGAGGTTTTAATGGGCACAGGGAAAGGCTCCAGGGTGAGCCGAGTGAGGGTTTTGGTGTTTAAAGGGGCTCCAAGGTGGATGTGGGACAAGGGCCTGAGGGACAGGACACAGGAATGGCTCCCACTGCCAGGGGAGAGGGGGTATTGGGGAAAATTCCCTCTCTGTGAGGGCGGTGAGGTCCTGGCACAGATGATGCCTTGTAAAGGCCTAAAACAGAGGCTAGACAAAATTAAAGAATAAAGTAGCGATTTATCAAAAGGCCTCAATGGATCCACCTTGGGCAGCACAAGAGCCCAGCCAGGGCTACACCCAAATGAAGGATTTTGTGTGACTGTCTCAATGACTAATCCCCTGACAGGCTTCCTCTTCCTTTGCTCAGTTTTTCCCAAGCCAGAAAAAAGACTTTTTTAAAAATAATGTGTTTATTTGTATCTCTGAAGGGCGGAGGTGGGGGTTGAGACACTTGGAGGTTTTATTTCATGCCTCAGGCGTGCTCTGCAGTTTAAAGCTGTGCTTTGGGATTCCTGGGGTCTGCTGTGAGGGACTGGCAGCGCTTTGGAGGAGAGGGGGTTTCCAATCATTGGGGTTTCCTGCTTGAGGGAACACTCAGGATGAAGGATTGGTTGGGACCCAAAACAGTCCAGAACAGAGATCAAATTGTGGTGGTTTTTGCTAAATTCCAGCTGAGCTCCTTTCACTGAGGCCATTGCTTTTGCTGGCAGGTTGGAGCTGACTCCTGCTGATCCCTCCTGTGGAAGGGCTGATCAGAGACCAGCAGCAGCAGCAGCAGCAGATGAGCCTGTAGAGCTGGAAGCAGAGCTGCAGGAAGGCACAGAGCCATGGCAGAGAGCTGCCCTCCCTCCCCGGGGCTCCACCAGGGCCTCAGGCAGGACCCAGCCCCCAGGGCCAAGAGGCTCTCGGATTCCACGGTGCAGGTGCAGGCCCTGCAGTCGGCCAAGAAAGCCTGCGTGCTGAGCCGTGACTGCAGCACCCCAAACCCTGCAGGGAGCGCTCTGCTCCCTTCCCCGGGCTCTGGCTGCTCCCTGCTCCTGGATGAGAGCGGGCAGGACGAGCCTGGGGCCGGTTTTGCCCCAGTGGCCAAGTACGATGATGTGGCCATTTCCCTGGACATCAGCAGGTGCTTCGACGACAGCGAGCTGGATGATTCCCTGCTGGAGCTGTCGGGCAGCGAGAAAGGCAATTCTCCCTTTGATTACACCGAGGAGGAGATCCAGGAAATCTTGGCAGATGATTCCATGGAGGCTGAGCAGCAGCAGAGCCTCCCTGGTGAGAGCCACGGGAGCCAAAGTGAGAGCGGGAGGAGCGACCAGGGGGTGTCACTCAGTGAGGCCACCCAGGAGGCAGAGGAGCCTCAGGAGCGTCCCTCAGGCAGCTCTGGGTGTGATCCTGGAGTCTTGAGTGGCATTTCTGCTCTGGATGGGGCTCAGAGGCTGCAGCAGGAGCTGGACCTTGACCTGCAGGAGCTGCTGAGCCTGAGCCCCTTTGCTGCTGCCTGTGCTGAGGAGGCTCTGGAGGAAAACAACCTGGAAAGAGAAACTCTGGATGCCATGATAGATGATTGCTTGGGATATTCCACAGCTGCTGGGAGCTGCATTGCTGAGAAACCCTCAGAAAGGGTGATGCCTAAAGGGCAGGAAAGCCTGGGGAAATCCCTGCCCTCATCCAGCCTTCCCTGTGGCCAGGGCACGGGGGATCAGAGTCCAGCATCTGGACTTCCAGCCAAAAAAGAACTTCCCAAAGCAACACTGAGCTGTTTGTCAAGGAAATCAGGCTCTCCAGAGGATGCTGAAGGGGAATCCAGAGGAGCTGAGCAGCCACCAGGCAGCACCAAAGTAAACTCCCATCTTCATTCTTGCCACTTGAATGGTTTTAATCCCATCCCTTTGGATTTGTCCATGTGCACACAAGTGCTGTGTTGATACAGGGGGAGGTTTTCCAAGTGGATTTTTATATAACTCTAAAAGCAAAATGTACATGGAAAAGTTTTATTAGATGTTAATCCCCTTTTTCCTTCCCTTTCCAGTTAAGGGACACAGCTGTAGGCCAGAGTGGGCAGGAAGAGCCGCCCAGTGGCAAGAAAAGTGGCAAAGTAATTCCTGTCCCGCAGGAGGAGGAAGAAAGGTAATCTCTTAGGAAATCTGCACTTTAAAAAACCATCCCAGCTGTTTCCTCCACCACTGGGTTTATTTCTAAACCAAATCGCATTGAAATAGCGGGGAAATAATAAATATTTCACCCTGGAAGAGGGGAAAGAACATCGGGAAGTGGGGAAGGAGGTGGGTGAGGCAGTTTCGGTTTGCAGACAGGAGAGGGGATGTTTGTGCCTCCCTGGCTGCTCCTCCCGGAGCCGTTCCCTGCAGGTGGCAGCAGCAGAGCGCTCGGGATGCAGCTCCTGCTCTTCCCCGCTCCTGGAGGCGCCACATCGGGGCTTTCCCCCTCATTCTGGGGAGGAATTGTGTTGCTGTTGTGTGAAAAAGAGATTTTGCTGCTTTTGAGAGCTCCCCGTTGTGGTCAGCAGGGCAGTGACCGCCTGGGTGGCTCAGCTGCTTTGCTCTCGGCGTGCTTGATCTTTGGCAGCTTTACTCAAATAAATCCTTTCATTTTTTTTTTCCATCCCCAAAAATGTCACATCTGCCATAGTTCTGCAGGGCTCTTTGCCCTCTCTGTGAACTGTAACCTAATTTAACAAATAACCTAAAATAAAATTAACACAATTTATTTTTTTTTTTTCAAGGCCAAAACAACGGAGCTGCATTTCAGAAGCACAGCCTGAGCAAAGGAGACGTTTCTCTCCAGGCTGTGCCAATCCAAGTGAGGAAAAGTGTGGCTATTACCTCAGGTAACCCCCAGGTGGGAGGGGATGAGGCTGGTGGGGAGGGAAAATTCAGCTCCTGGCTGGACTTGACTTCTTTATTTGGAGTGTGTTTGTTTTCAGAGGGGAATAAAAAATGTCTGTGATAATTTGTGCACTGCCACGCACAAAATTCCTGCACAGGAATCAGCCTGGCTGGCTCAGAGGAGTTTTTCAGATATCTGGGAAATGTTGTGAAGGGGTTTGGTGTGAAAAATCAGAAAATCAGGAAAAATACCAAAGCAGGTTTGTATTCCGTGGGAAAAGCAGAGCTGTGCCTTGTTCTGTTGGGGATTAATTTGGGTTTGTCAATTCACAATTTATCCTGGAATCAACATTGGAAACACCTCCAGAACATGGAGTTCCCACCTTATCACCAGCCCAGAGCACTGAGCGCCACCTCCAGGACTGCTCCACCTCCCTAAAACTCACACTGGGGCAATCCTGAGCTCAGGTGCTGGGATTTGGGCTCACACTGGGGGAATTGAGTTCAAATGCTGAAATTTGGATTCAGATTGGAGGAATCTTGAGTTCAAATGCTGAAATTTGGGTTCAGACTGGAGGAATTGACTTCAAATTCTGAATTTTGGACTCAGACTGGGGGAATTGAGCTCAAATTCTGAATTTTGGACTCACACTGGGGGAATTGAGCTCAAATTCTGAAATTTGGACTCACACTGGGGGAATTGAACGGAAATGCTGAGATTTGGATACAGACTGGGAGAACTGAGCTCAAGTGCTGGGATTTGGATTCAGACTGGGGGAATCTTGAGCTCAAATTCTGAAATTTGGACTCAGACTGAGGGAATCATGAGCTGAAATGCTGGTATTTAGATTGGGGGAATCTTGAGCTCGAGTGCTGAAATTTAGACTCAGACTGGGGGAATTGAGCTCAAATGCTGAGATTTGGACTCAGACTGTGGGAATCTTCAGCTGGGATTTAGACTGGGGGAATCTTGAGCTCAAATTCTGAAATTTGGACTCAGACTGAGGGAGTTGAGCTCAAGAGCTGGGATTCAGACTGAGACTGTGGGAATCTTGAGCTCAAGTGCTGGATTTAGACTCAGACTGGGGGAATTGAGCTGAAATGCTGAAATTTGGACTCAGACTGGAGGAATTGACTTCAAATTCTGAATTTTGGACTCACACTGGGGGAATTGAGCTCAAATTCTGAATTTTGGACTCACACTGGGGGAATTGAGCTCAAATTCTGAATTTTGGACTCACACTGGGGGAATTGAGCTGAAATGCTGAAATTTGGTCTCAGGCTGGGGGAATCTTGAGCTCAAATGCTGAGATTTAGATTGGGGTTTATTTTTGACACCTTCTCTGTGTTGGCTCAGTGGTGTCATCCAAGAGCCACTGACTGTGGGGGTGTGGAAGGGAAGGTGTTGGGATTGCAGAGAGGTTTGGATTTCAGCTCCTGGGGGCTGGGGGTGGTGCCAGATCTTTTCTGGGATTCTAATTAAGTTTGGATTTTTAAAAACAATGACTCCCCCCTGGTAAACTCTCCCCAATTTCTCAGTGCTAATCCCAGGGGACAATTTTAGGGATATTATTAGGACAACACTCACAGGAGAATGTACACCCCAGATTTTAATGGTTGTGAGTAGAAATTAAATAAAAACAGGGAGAGAGGGAAAAGAAGAAGAGGTGAAATTCAAATTCCTGACCCTTCAAAGTCGCAGCATCAGGAGTTAACCCTTGCACCACCCCTGCTGGTTTCTCACCAAGGGTTCTTAGAGAGCTTTTCCCTTCCTACCAGCAGGGGAGATGGAGAGCACTGCACCCTGCCTGGACTTGGAGTACAAAACACCCCTCACACCTAAATTAGAGGCTAAATAGAATATCCCTTCAGCTCCCAGGGTTCTTGGGCTCTGACACCTTCTGGATTACAGGAGCTAGGGGTTCCTCTGGCTCTGCTCCAGGGGGATTTTCAGGTGTTTTCTGTCCCTCTTTATGCCTGGAGAAGGCTGACTCAGAACAGAGTTAAAGAATAAATTAGGGATTTATTAAAGGCCTCAATAAATCCCTAAATTAGGGATTTATTAAAGGCCTTGGGCAGCACAAGAGCCCAGCCAGGGCTACACCCAAAATGAACCAAAATGGTCACAAAATGGACACTTGGTCATGGGGTCTCTCACTTTTATATTTGCATATTGGAATTAATTGTTCAATTGCAGCTTTAGGTTATGCAGTCCCATCCTGATTGTTTTTCTCTTTTCAATCCACATTGTTTGTGCTCTTGGCCCTGAAATTTGGATCATTTGTCCTTGGTCCCCAGCTGGAGCAGGAATTGTTTTGTCTGCTCTGTGCACAGAGCTCAGCATCCCTTAATATGAATCTCAGAACTACACACTAAAGCAGCGAATCTCAAAAATACAAATACTAAAACCTGCTGCATCAGCCTGGGATATTCTGAGAGCCAAAACATTCTGGTAGCTTCCAGCCACGGCTCCCTGTGCTTATTTAGAGTGTTCATGGGTGCAATAATTGCCATTTCTTGTGAGGCACAAGGAGCTGACAGTTGTGTGTGTGCAGCCTGCACTTAGGCAGGCAGCAGGAGCAGCTGCATCGCCACAGGGCTGCTTCCAGAGGATGAATCCAGCATAAGTAATGCAGAGGGGACAGGCAGGGAAAGCTAAAATGGCCTGTTTTCCTCTTGCTTTCAAATTAAAAATGCAAGACGTATGTTGTGAGTCACAAAAAATCAGGCAAGGAGCTCTAAAGGAGCCGGGCTGACAAGTGAGACTGAGCTCTCCTTTGCTGGGGAAGAGCATTGTCTGTGATGCACACAATTTGATTTTCTTATTAGTGCAAACCTTTTTTATTGCAAATAGCTGGAGGCTTGGAACTCAGCCCAGCAGGCAGCGTGGGCTGTGCCAGGCTGTGCCAGGCTGTGCCAGGTGAAAAAAGCTCCTGGGTGGGCTGGCAGTGCCCTGTGAGCTGTGCCCTGTCTGTGCCATCTGCATGGGAAATGCTGAGTGATCCCAAGGAATGCTGAGTGAATCCCAAGGAATTCATGAAGGAAAGAAAGACAAATCAGCAGGTTTAGAGCCAGCAAGGGAATTCCTTCTGGGAGGCTGTAACTAATATATTGCTGCTACAAATCTTCAGCTCTGCTTTGAGTTGCAAATCTCCTGGCATTTGTCTCAGGGTAATGTTTGCTTTGCTGTCCCATCTTTTACGTAATCTGTTCTTCCTTGGATCCTGGCTCCTGCTGCTGTGCTGTCTGAGGGAATTCCAAGCTGGCTACAGGAGAGATTTTGTCTTTTCCCTTATCTGCACGCTGCAGGAAATAGAATTTTCATACATAACTACAACTTCCATATATATCAAATCCATTTTTCATAGATATCTCTTTTATATCTCATACATATGCTTATGTTGGGTGATTGAGTGCTAAAAGTCACACTGACAAGTTGGAAAAAAATCCTTTTATATTCAGAATAAACTTCTGACATTGAGCCATCTCCAGTGTGTTGGGAGAGAACCCCGTGGCTCAACTTGTGCTTCCTCTCATTCTGCTTTCTAGATGCTGTTAAATCCCAATATATTCATTTATTTGCAGCTTCCCCTAGGAATTTAAATGCTGCTGAGGCTGTGCTGGAGCAGATGCAAAAATGAGCTGTGATTTGAGCATCTGCTTGGCAATGGGGGGGCTGATAATTGACCACACAAGATTTCTGCCAGCTGACCATTTGTCAGTGTTTGCACTTTGTTATTGCCCTTCATCCAGCAGTAAATGGAATTATTTCCTTCCTGATGAGATCCTCCTTGGCAATTCTGGGGCTGGATCAGCTACACGAATAAAACTCTGTTATTTGGAGCAGGATCACAGAATGGCTCAGCTTGGAAGGGACTTTAGAATGATCCTGTTCCATGAGCAGGGAACTTTCCACAGCTCCAGGCACCTCTGGGAAGCTGAGCTGCCTCCTGTCTGACCTCCATCCATTTTTTTTTCCCCAACCAGAACTCCATCAGGAGCTCTCCTTGAGGCTTGGTGTGCTTGCTGGAGGTTTTTGATGCTTTCAGAAATTTTATCAGACTTTCTCACAACCTGGCAGAAACCTGATAAATTATTTCCTTGGATCTCCCTGGAATCAAAGGGAATGGAGGAGGAAATACCTTATAAAGAGGCACAAACCATCTGGTTTTACTGTAATAACAAAGATCAGTATCTTCAAAAACCCAGACAGTGTGTTTGAGGTGATGGAAAGGGAGAGCAGTGTCAGGGAACAGATGGAGAAACAAATCTGTGAAACCCAAATGAACTTTTTGCTAGCAGACTCTGCCTTGAAAGGCTCTGATTGAGGGGAAGGAAAAACCCTGAATCTTGAAGCAGTTTTTACCTGCCCAAATTCATTTTGCTTGCATGGAGAGTGGGCAGGGAAGGTGCAGGGCTGGGGCTGTGCTGGCATAAAGGAAAGAATTCCATTTAGTGGCTGAGCTCAGGAGGGAGATTTCACTTCAAAGCAAATGAAATCCACCTCCAAGCCCTACATTTCAAGAGATGTGGGATGGAGTAAGAATTGATAAAAGTGGATTTCTAAGTTTATGGTGAGGAGAGTAGGAACTTCTCTAGGTTCAGAGTGGGAAATTTCTGGTCCAGGGAATTTTCTAAGGGCAAAGCTGAAATAATCAGAGCTCCTGGTTCCTAAATGAGTGGAACCTGCCTGAAAACCTCATCATAAATCTGTACTTTGGTCTTGGCTGCTGTGGAAGGAATGAGGATGTGCCCAAGGAGAAAAAAGTCTTTTTTTTTAAAGGATTTTAAGCACTGTCCCATGGCAGCTGAGTTTCTCCAGCCCCCTTTCCTCAGGCCAAAAGGTCTCAGAGCCCTGGGCTGGATGCTGAGGCACTGGGATAAATTCCTCCAAATATTTGGTGGGATTAATCTGCCCCTGGGACTTCCCCTGTTGGAGAGGAGCTCAAATCTTTTCCTGGAGTGACTCAGGGTGAGAGTTTGCCCAAGTCCTTGTCTCTCCTCAGGGTGAAAAGTGCACCCCTGGCAGCAGGAAATGTTCCCCCTGTTTTTATGACCCATTTCACCTCTGACTCAGAAGGCCAAGGGAGGGAGCTGAGATGTAGGAAGGCTCAAAATCTGTGAAATAAAGTTGTGATTTCTTCTACACTTCCTGCAGACAATGGGAGCTGCTGTGTGCAGTGAGACTTTGCCTTGGAGAACCTCCCTTCCTCCCACACGACCCGTGGATTTCTCAAGGAAAAAAAAAAACTTCTAAAAATCCTTTCTAGAAGTCTCAGTTTTTGGCAAGGAGTTGTTCCTTTGGGAGAGCAGGAGCTGATCCTGCAGTTCATGAAGGAGGCTGGGATTGCTGGGGAGAGGAGCTGTGATTCACATCCCTCCCATGGCTGCAGCATGGAAAAATCTTGGAGTTTGGACTCTGGGAAGGGCAGAATTCCAGGGAATTGGCCTTTCCCTGAGCTCTGATGGAATCCAGGCCAAGCTGCTTTCATTGGAGCCCTTCTGGTCACTTGCTGAGCAGTGAAAATATTAAACTGTGCTGTGACAGAGGTGACAACCCAGTGCCAGGCAGCTGCTCCTGCTCCAAACCAGATTCTGGACAGAGGTTTTGCAGGAGTGACCCCCATGGTTGGATTTTGCTTGAAACCCAGATGGATTTGCAGTTCAGAAATGTGAATTCCTGAGTTAGGCTCATCCCTGTGCATAAACAACATCAAAATAAGGCAGCAAAGTTGGATTTTTTCCCAAACACAGATGGGGCAAAGCTTTGTAGCACTCTGAGGCCTGCAGATAACCAAGTCCCTTGAAGCAGTTTGGGTTTTAATCTTATTTTTCTGAGGCTGCCTCAACTTGGTGGGGTTTTGTCTTGCTATTTCAGGAAGTGCAAATGAGAGGATTGAAGGTGGGTGCAGCACTTGGTGAGGAAAATTTCCTTTTTTGTTTGAAGTTGAACCTTCAGCCTTTGTGGTGGGCCAGGGAGAAGGAGCTTTGCAAAGGAGGGGATGAAGCACCAGGCAGAATTCCTGCAAGGAACTTTGATGTTCTCCCTTCTCAAGGAGCCTTCTGAGGATGTGGTTTCACTTTGAAAAGCTCCTACCAAGGAAATCAGGTACCAGCTGCCAGCACCAAGGAAATGGAGATTTATTTTCAGAGTTCTTCTCATGTTTGTTTTAATTTTTTGACTGAATTTTTTTTGCAGAAATTCCCCAAATTCCAACCCATCCCTGTGGGTGAGCAAGGACTTGGCCAAACCACAATTTCCAGAGAATTCCTGAACTCTTCCAGTGCAACCCCACTGCTGAGGGGCTGTGCTGGTTCTTGTTCTGCATTTAGAGGTGTTAATTGGTCTGGTTTTCAGTGGTTTGAAGTTTCATTTGTGACTCCTTCTCCAGAAGCATTTCATGAGATTTGCACTTGAGTTTATAAATATTTTGCAGCTTTTAGATGTCATTTTCTTCTTTCCTGTGCTACTGAGCAACTCCAAATGAGTTGGAGGTGGATGGGTTGATCTTCCCAATGTTCTTCTCAGGGGTGCCAGCAGGGCCTTGTGACTCCTTTAGGTATTTATAAGTGGAATTTTGGAGAGCAAATTAAGTTTATTCAGGCAGCAAATCATCTCATATTTTTATCATCGCAATCTGACTATTTTTGGAGATGCTTTTGGCCCATGTGATCTTAAAGAAATCAAAATTTCAGCTCAGCACTGAAGTTTTTTTAACGTTGTGCTTCATAGATTTTAATCTGTGACACCCAGAGTGGGACAGAACTTTGGAAAACAAAGTTTCTCCCTGCCCTGAGTGTGCAATGACTGAGACAGGGAAATGGAAGTCATTTATCCAAAGGATCAGCAGTGAAGCTTGGCTGCAAAAATCCCAGAAATCACAGAATTCAGGCAGGAAGGAACAGCACTTTTGGGGCATGGCCGCTGTCAGGGCTTTGTGATGTGAATTTTACCTCTGTAAATTTTATTTACAGAGAGATTTGCATTGAGGGAAAAGGAGAAATCCCTTGAAAGCACATGGGAGTTGTCAGGACATTGTGGTTCATGGATTTTAAACCAATGAACCCCACAAATGAAGTTTTTTTTTGGAAAAGGAATCCTTTACCTGTGCTCTGGAGACAATTTCACTGATATCCATGGAATCCCAGCATGGTTTGAGTTCAGAGGGACACAAAAATCATTCAGATCATCTCAGTCAGGGCAGGGACACCTCCCACTACCCCAGTTTGCTCCAATCCCTGTCCAGCCCAGCCTTGGACACTTGCAGGTGTGGAAATTGTCAGCAAGCAGCTCCTGATGGTGCCAGGGAGGTGCTCATGGTGGCTCCATCCCCTCAGGTTTGTGTTTTTTGGGAGTGTAAAACTCTGCCGTGAAGCAGCTCTGCCCTTTGGGAAGGATTTAGGGCTGCAAATTTCCCTCTTTGATCCACATCTGAATGGTGGAGAGAGGAGGGAGGGACTGTGATTTAAACCTCATGGAAGGACAGACAGAGTGTTTTTCTGTCTGTTTGCTCTTAGAGAGTAACCAAGAGCCCTGCTGATGATTTTTGCTGTAGTAAAACCCAGTGATACCAACAAAACCTGGAATAAAACTGGCTTTGAGTGAGCCCTGCGTGAGCTCTGGCAAAATGCATCACAATTAAAAATTTAACAGTGTTCATCAATGCATTGCAGCTGGAAAACAATGAGGCTGAAATGAAACCCCTGTGTGGGGTTTTTTAATGCCTTCCTCTCAAAAACCAACCAGATCTTTCCTGTAAGGAGGAAAAAATGACATCCTCAAATGGGAAATAGTGGAAGCTGATAAAATGTTGGTTTGGGAGGGTATTTAGGTGCAGAACGGGTCTGGATGGTATAAATAGGTTTTGTTTGGGTTTTATTTCGTTGGTTTTATTTTATTTAGTTGGTGGCATTAAAGGTGAGGGTTTTGTGAGTTCAAAGTGTCAAATGGCATCGTGGGGCTCTGTCATTATTGCCACTCAATAACTCTGCATCCAGCATGCCCAAATTCCAAGGAAAACGAAGATTTTTCTGGCTGCCAGCTTTGCTGCCTCCATCTGGGAATCTGAAATTCAAGCTGTGCCTTCCCCGGCTCTGCCACTAATAATGAAGATTCTCCATTTGGAACTTACTTCACCAAAATTGAGGCTGAAGGAGAAACCAGCTCCTTTTTTTTTTCCTCCAGACGTGTGGGCTGCAGCCCCACCAAGGGGGAGCAGCATCATTTCAATGCCTGAGGTCACCAGACAAATTCAACAGACGCCAGATTTGTGGAGCAAACAGAAAATATTTTAGCACAACAAGCGCCTTGATGGGGCAGCTTTTGAACAAAAGCTGGGAGAGCTGATTGAATTTGGTCAGCCCTGCTTCCAGACGAGGCTGTAATAGCTCATTACGCGTCGTTAGGAAGCTGCTTTTTTTTTTTTTTTTTGCTGCAAATCTGGGGGAAAATTACATTTGGTGGAACATATGGTGTCATCTTCAGCCCTCTCTCCTCGGGAAGCTCGGGCCGTGCTGTGCTGGGCAAAATGGATGTGCAGCTATCACAGCGACTTGAGGTGGTCACTGGGGTGAGAGAGAGACGAGAATCTTGTTTCTTGATCAGAAGGCTGGATTTATTGATATATGCTATATAATCCATTATAACTATACTAAATAGAAATAAAGAGAGAAGTTGTAGATGCTTGCTAAGCTAAGAAGAGAAAGAAAGAATCTATAACAAAGTTGTGTCCAGGGACTCTGTCTGCAGCTTGCTCCTGTGATTGGCTCTTAATTATAAACATGGCAACATGAATTAATCACAGGTGCATCTTATTGCGTTCTATGCTGATAATCATTGTTTACATTCTCTTTCTGGGGCTCTTACTTCTCAGAAAATGCAGAAATCTGAATTTAAAAAAAAAAAAAAAAAAGATTTCTGTGAAAAAATATCCACGACATGCAGCTGTGCCATTGGCTTTGCGGCGATGCCACCTCTCCCATCCTTGGCAAACGCTGCCACCAGCAGCCTGTTCCTCTCCATCAGCAGCTGAGATTGTGCTAACACTTTTCCTCCAGCGTAGGTGTTTCCTCCTGGCTTTTTCTCGAAGTGGCAGCGGCTCCAAAGCGCCTCGTGTTGCCGTTTTCCCTGGGAGCAGGAGCTGCGCCGGTGCCTGGTGGCCCGGGGGAGGGGGTGACAAGCGGCTGGGGCTGTGTTGTGAGTTGGAAGGACACGCTGTGCAGGATTGTTTGCTCCACACTTCCTCCCGCGGCTCCTCTTTTTGCTAAACTCGTGGGGGAGGAATCTATTGGTTAAATTGTACTTTGTGGGCATAATATTGCGGCGCTGGCAAGGAGGGAGGAGAGCGGTGCTTAACTCCGAATACACCCCGAGCGTGCTGGCGAAGGGTTTTGTTTGCGGCTCCCTTGTTTGCAGCTGTTGTGCCCCCAAATCTCTGCTCTGGTGGTTCTTGGAAATCCACGGGATTCATCCCCAGCCAGCTGGGAGGGTTTTGCTTTCAGAGCTCGGCAGGGAATCGGCCTCGCTGGGATCCCTGGCACAGCAGCCCACTCGCACTTGCTGCTTTTTAGTGTTTCTTGAAAGCTCCCTTTTTGCAGCTCCCCGCTTCCAACAATGAGTCAAAATCAGCACTCGGGGCAAAAACACGTGGGGGGAGTGGGGGGTCTGGAGGGTGGGCTGAGCTGTGGCCCAGCATGACTTCCCTCAGTGTGGATTTGGTTTATTTTTGCTTTATTGACTGTAAAACACCTCAGGAGGAGCTTTTGGCAGCTGCTGATGGGAGTGAGGTCTCTGTTCTAAAGATGGGTTTAGTGGCTGACTCTCATGGGTTACACTGGAATTTTGTACCCAGACAGCAGTTAAAGCTTTGATGTTTATGACCCTCAGAACAGCAGCGTTTTAAGTAACTTTATTCTCCTCCAACCTTTTCCGAAAGTGTGGATTTACTCCATCACTTCAGTTCAGAGTGGCTGGAAAATTTCCTTGAAGGGAATCACTTGGACTAGGTGGTTTGGAGTCCCTGTCTGAGCTGGATTCTGCCAGCCCACATTTGTTTCTCCTCACAAATAACATTTCCTTACTCTCCAAGGCTGCACTTATGGGTTATCAAATGCAGGTTATCAAAATAACCCTGGCACCTCCTGCCACATGTGAATATTGAACTCTGCCCCTCACTGACACTTTAAATTTAATTCTGCTCTACCAAATGAGTGATCACATCTCTGTCAGGAAAGAAATTGCTTAAATCTGTCCCTAGGGAACAACAACTGTGGGAAAAAAAGGGATATATCTGAATTCCCAGGGACAAGTGGCTCTAAAACAGCCACACAACCCCCAAAGCTGCCAAATTACCAGGCTGGATTTGCTCTGGAGCAGCTCTCTGCCCCAGGATTAGGAGAGAGCATCTCCCTTATCATTTTGCACATGCTGTACCATCTGTCCCAAAATCTCCCTTTGTAGGGCTGTGCATTCCAAATGCTATTTCTTCCTTGGGAGATAACAGACGTGCCTGAAGAATTTTGTTAGGTAGGGCTGGGGTGCTATTTTTGGTGAAAGTTTTTTTAGTCCTGCAGCCAGAACCCTCCCTGGTTTTCTCCACCCAAACACTGAGAAAATATTTAATTTTGTAGATATGTTAAAGTTTTAGGTCTGGGAAATACAAAGTTTTAGGGTGTGTGCGTGCTGCTCAAAAGAAGTGAATATAAAATAATGAAATTCAGGCATTACAAGGACACAAGAGATGCCTTTAATCTTTTATTGTACATTACAAAATGTTTATTGCTCTGTCTGTATCAGAGGTGGTGACCTCTCCTTCTTGGTGATGGAAGAGTAATGTTCAGGCAAAGGATCCTGGAGCCACCTTTGGGGTTGGCCTGCCTGGAAGCAGGAACATCTTCAGGAGAACTTCCCAGTGCCTTTTCCCCAGCCCAGCTCTTTGGGAAAAGCTGGTGACAGGGGAGGAGGAGAGATGGCAGCTCCTCACTGCCAGGCTCTTCCTGCTCAGGAACTCCCAACCCAGGCTCCTCCAAGGCTTCCTCAGGCCAACCTCTGATGTTGGCGTTTGATGGAACAATTCGGATCCTACCTCATCCCCTAAGTGCGTGTGGAGTGGTCTTGTGGAGGAGTTAAATAAACACAGATACCCCATGGCACACTGCAAAGAACAAATCTTTTCCATGTCATGGTTCCTGCATCTCCCAGCTTTCCAGAGCACCAGCAATCCCCAGGGATCCTGTCAGCTTACAAACATCCAGCATTTCCTAAGAGAGAGGAGAAGCTCAGCCCTTTTCCCCTCCATCCTCATCCCTTTTTGGGAAGGGCTGTGTCCAGCAGGCTCCTGCCATTCCAACAGGCAGGATGTGTAAGGAGAACCAGCCCTTCCCACACACAAACTTTATTAAAAGAAGCATTTGAAGAACTTAAGCCCTCAAAAAAAAAGGCCCCTCAGGCCAGAGCCTTCCACAATAAACAGCTCTTGCCCCTGGAGACCTTGCATAGCAACCCTCAGGTATTTTGTCTTTTTCTGTATTATTTTTTTTTTTTTTTTTGCTGTCTGGCTACATTTTTATGGACCTTTTATCCCATTGGTGGTGGAACTCAGGCCCAGCTGAAAATACCACGAAGAAAATGGTGGAAATTATCCTGGAAGCCACAGAACAGCTCCTGGTGTCCCCTCATGTTGGTCTGTGCCTCAGCGTTCCCCGATTTTTCTGAGGTGAAGAGCACCGGTGTGAGAGAGGAGAGACAGCAGCAGTGCAGAATGTGCTGCAGCCCAGCTGGAGAACAGCCAGGGAAGTTCTCCTGGTGGAAATGGAAACTGGGGGATGTTTTTTTTTGTTTGAGAAACCCACCTGCAGGACGTGGTACACGACACACATCGATGAACGAAGCGAGGCCCGAGCGCTTCTCGGTGGTGGAGTTTGCCATGAGCTTCCCTCCATTCCTGCTCACAGAGGGATGTGCCTGATGCCTGGGAGTCCTGCCAGGGATGGAGTGACAGTGAGAAAGACACAACAGAACCTTGTGCATTCCCAAAAACCAGGAAAACTGTCCCAGAAGATGGAGCGTGAGCGTGGGAGATGTTGCTCCAATCTGATTCACAGATCACTCCAGCATCGCTGATTCTTCTCCATCTTTGTTTGGGTGTCAGGTTTGGTGTTTTTTTTTTTTTTTTGTTTGTTTGTTTTATTTTTGCAGGATTTCCCTTCCTGGCCAGATGTTTTGCAGAAACACGGATGAGGAGGTGGATGTGCCAGCGAGTGACAAGCACGAGGTCTTGTTTTGCAAATCGCTCCGCCAATGTTTCACCTCCCCAGTCAGCAGGGCTCAGAGTGAGAGTGAGGCGTGGAGTCCATCTCTCAGGTGTCAGGCTGTCATGCTTCAATGATGTTCACTGAGGGCTTGTTTTTTGGAAACTAGGAGAGGAAACAAAGGAAAAAAAAAACCGGATGTGTACAAGGGAAAAATCACATCAGAGCTCAGCGCAGTCTGCAGGTTGTGTTTTGTGAAAATTCTCCTTCCCACACCTTCGTGGTGATGAAAAGGGGTCAGAGTTGAGGTTTTAGGCTTGTGGGGCTCATCACTGCTTCTGAACCATCAAAAATCAGTGAACTGTTTAAAATACTGAATAAATATGGTGGGAATGTGAACAGAAACACGAGGAAGTTCCGTTAATTGAAATAAGTTGGGATAAATTAAAGGCTTGACCTATCTACACTTCGACATTTTGTTACCATCTTTGCTCCTGCTGATTAACTCTGCAGTTAATTACAGCAGCAGCGTCCTCTTTGCCACGTGCTGCTGTGGGAGGACCCGAGGAACTCATTTTTTTTCCTCCAGAGACGCTCAGATCATCCAGAAACGTGGCTTGAAATCTGATTTCTGGCGGCCACGCAGGATGCTGGAGGTGGGAGCGCAGCGCTGCCGTCCGGATCAGCAGAGCCGTGGGTGTGGAGGGTGTTCCCTTCGAGGAGAGGATTTTGAGCAGAGCTTTTTTTGGGCCGATTTAGCACAAATCGGGCACTCACCTTGCTCCGCAGCAGGCCCCCGCCCTGGTGCTCGGGTGTGCTGTTCTCCGAGGCGCTCTTGGCTTTCTCCTTGCTGTTGTTGGGCTCGTTGTCTTTGATGATGTCGTATTGTCTGCAGAACAGGGCGATCACCCCTGCCGGGAGAGAGCATCGGCATCACAGCCAGGCTCAGCAGCCCGCAGAGATCACAGATCCCTCTGGCCAGCCTCGGCAGCATTCCCAGTTCCTCCCAGACCACGGCCAGGCTGCCCTCTGGCTCTTCCCTTCCCTTAATTCCATGCTAAACTAGTTAGACAGGACGACAGAAGATTAATTAGATTCCAGCCTCTCTGTTATGAAGTGTTTTAAGCTCTGCGCTTGGACCTCGACCAACGCCAACCCCGTGGTTCAGTGAGCACTGGAGGAGCTGCTGGAATTTCTGCCTGCTGAAAATATGTCCTCTGCTCCCTGTCCTCTGCTCCTTGTCCTCTGCTCCTTGTCCTCCTTGTCCTCTGCTCCTTGTCCTCTGTTCCCTGTTCTCCTTGTCCTCTGCTCCTTGTCCTCTTCTCCTTGTCCTCCTTGTCCTCTGTTCCTTGTCCTCCTTGTCCTCTGCTCCTTGTCCTCTGTTCCCCGTCCCCTTCTCCTTGTCCTCTCCTCCCTGTCCTTTGCTCCATGTCCTCTGCTCCTGCTGTTCAGTGAGCATTGGAGGAGCTCCTGGAATTTCTGCCTGGTGAAAGTGTGTTCTCTGTTCCTTGTCCTCTCCTCCCTGTCCTCTCCTCCTTTTGTCCTCCTTGTCCTCTTCTCCCTGTCCTCTTCTCCTTGTCCTCTCCTCCTTGTCCTCTCCTCCCTGTCCTCTCCTCCCTGTCCTCTCCTCCCTGTACCCTGTCCCTGGAGCTATCAGATGAGAAGTTCTGAACCTTCCAGCACCTGCAAATGGGCACCAGCACAAGCTGCGAGTGGAAATTTCCTCCCCCACAGCCCCAGGCACGTGGAGAGGGGAGCAGGGGCCGCCGTGGCACGGAGGATGACTGCAAATGTCTGTCTGAGAAGCTTTTATGTGATGTTTCCACCAAATAACCTCTCTGCCTGCACATTCCAGACACGTAGGTGAAGTGGATCCAGGCAGATGCTGCTTTTCCCTCCTTGAAAAAATCTTCCTTAATAGCAAAATATATTTAAATCTTCCAGCATCCTGCTCTATAAAAGCAGCGTGGCAGTTGCCCCCAGGCTTTACTGATAAACACGGTGGCCCAAATTCTTTCTTTGGGAATGTGGGTAAGTGGCTGATTCCAGGAGAAAAGGCATTAACATCTGCCACAGCCACTCCTTGTGTGATTTCCTTGGGTAAAACTGACACACAAAGAAGGAAAATGCCATGAAAAATTCCAGAAACACAAGAGCTGAGGCTTGGCTCAGTCCAGAGCTCTGGTTTCATTTGGATTTTCTCAAATATTGTCACACAGGACAGGTGAAAAGCTGGAAGGAGGTTTTTGTGTATTGAGACTTTTTCAAGAACTCATTTGATGTAGAGAGATTCTCCCCACACCCCTTTTGCTTTTTAAATGTAAGTAATTTGTCTGGAAGGGAAATTGTGGGATTAGCAAATTCTTTGTTTCCAGCTGATCCGAGTCTCAGATTATTCTACAGCGGGAGATGAATCAGTTGTTCAGTCACCCCATGTAATTATTCATGATTATTTTCCCTGGCAGGGCATTGAAATTGGGATGTGAACAACTAAAACATGGCATAAATGCTGAAAAAATAATGGCCTAGAGCTTCTGGAAATCTTCTAAATTCATTTCCATTTTCATGTGATTGTTTGCTTTAGGAATAATTGCTGTCCAGTTTCTGGAGATGCACATAAGGGGGGGGAAAAAAATTATTATACATGGATCTGATTCAGTGTCACCTGGATTCCTGCATCCCTTTCTGTGATGGGGAAATTTCTGTGGACAACTTATAAATATAAATATTCATAAAATATAAATATATGCATATATTAAATAAATATATACATAAAACAGATGTAGATGTAGATATAGATATAGATATAGATATAGATATAGATATAGATATAGATATAGATATAGATATAGATATAGATATAGATATAGATATAGATATAGATATAGATATAGATATATAGGGTGTGGAGAGCAAGACTCTTAAATCTCCATTTTGCCTGAGCATTGGAGTTTTATAATATCCAGAAAATTACTGCAACCTGTAATATCTGATGGACTCAAGGCATATCCTGTTGGAATTTGGATCCCTGGAAATGTTCCAGGAGCAACCTGCTCTGGTGGAAGGTTGGGTGGAACAAAATGATCTTTATGTCCCTTCCAACCCAAACCATTCCATGTTTCTGTGGCTGAGAGCATCATAATCAGGGCAGTCTGGAAAAAAATGAGATTACAGGATTATCCATAGGGAATTGCTCCCATCAAATCCATTTTCTGCTTCCTGGTGGACCCAACTCGAGCTGCAAAACCCGACTGGAGGTGCCCTTACAGCTGGGAATTCTGTTTTTTGTGTGTGAGGAAAGGTTTCTTCCATGGTTCCACATGCAGCCAGGCATTCCTGAAGATATCCTGTGGATATTAAATTTGAGAAAGCTGGGACTGACCTGCCCACATGAACAACACCACAACAATGATGAGAACTTCCCCTGCTCGCAGCTGTTGGTTTTTCTTCGCCATCTCCTTCATTGTCACCTCATCTGCACGAGGGCAAAGAGACACGGTGAGACACAAAGCCTGGCTTAGGAGAGCTCCTGAGCCCAGGCAGTGTGGCAGGAGCAGAGTTCTGACACTCCTTGGGTTGGGATTTAGGAAGGAATTTTCCCCTCTGAGAGGGGCTGGAATGGATTTCCCAGAGAAGCTGTGGCTGCTCCATCCCTGCAAGTGTCCAAGGCCAGCTTGGAGCACCCTGGGGTGGTGGAAATGTCCCTGCTCATGGCAGGGGTGGCACAGGATGAGCTTTATGTCCCTTCCAACCCAAACCAGGCTGGGATTCCAGGATTCATGCTGTCACACCCTGAGGGGATGGAACCAGGGAGGAGCAGTGGGACAGGGCAGTGTTTTCTGTCCCCATGGCTGCTCTCTCTGCTGTCCCTGTCCCTGTTAGTGCCATCTGCACCTGTCCCAAAGCCTGGCATGCTCCAGGAGCGTGGAGAGCCTGGCAGGATATTTTTCAGCAGAGCTCTGGGATTCAGAAAGGAGCAGAGCCTTTTTGGCAGGGCGTAATTCGCCTCCTTGGCTTCAAAGCATTAAGGAGATTACAGTTCAGGCCCCCAGGAAAGGAGCAGTGCTCCTCTTAGTGCTTCCAGATAAACAGCAATTCAGGATTACAGCCTCCAAATCAGTTTAATAAAGAGAGTCAAGGACTCACATCCTCAGAAGCACGGCCAAAAGCCCTGGAACAGGCTGGGCCCTCAGCAGGCAGGGGGGACCTGGGTGTCCCCACAGCCCTGTGCTTCCAGGCCCTCTTTGGAGCAGGGTTTTTGCTGATAGAAAACCCTCAAGAGCCTGATTTAGCTAAAAAGGAACAAGTGAAGGAGTTGCCAGTGAGGAAGTGCCTGATTTTCTCCCTGGAGATAATGAAAACCCAGCTGGATGTGATCCTGGACAACCTGCTCTGCTTGACCCTGCCTGGGGCAGGTCCCTTCCAAGCTCATCTCTCTGTGATTTGGCAGAAATATTGAAAATGTAAGAAAAATGGGAGCTCTGGGTGTTTTTTTCCCCTGAAACCCAAGCCCAGGAGGTGCTGTGAGTCCCCCAAGTGCCCTGTGAGCACAGTGAGATTCCACATGAGTTCCCAGGAATTCCCCCTGGCATTCTCCACTTGGAGGGAGCAGGACACAGAGCTGCAAACCTCCTCCTCTTCCTCCTCACCTTGTTAAATCCCATCTGAGATTGGAGAAGGAGTATTTTTTTCCCTGAAATCCAAGCTCAGGAGGTGCTGTGAGTCCCCCAAGTGCCCTGTGAGCACAGTGATGTGCCCAGTGCCATCCAGGGGGACTGGATCCACCAGAGCTCACAGGCTGGCCAGGAATTCTCCACTTGTAGGGAGCTGCACAGAGCTGCAAACCTCCTCCTCCTCCTCACCTTGTTAAATCCCACCTGAGATTGGAGAAGGAGTATTTTTTTCCCTGAAATCCAAGCTCAGGAGGTGCTGTGAGTCCCCCAAGTGCCCTGTGAGCACAGTGGTGTGCCCAGTGCCATCCAGGGGGGCTGGATCCACATGAATTCACAGGCTGGCCACTGGCATTCTCCACTTGTAGGGAGCTGCACAGAGCTGCAAACCTCCTCCTCCTCCTCCTCCTCACTTTGTTAAATCTCATCTGAGGAGAAGGAGCAGCCACCTCCAGCAGCACCTCCCTGGCACCCTGTGCCCCCTCAGCACATCCTGAGAGGACTCTCAGCCCCATGAGTGTTTATTTCACAGGATTTTTCTGTTTATCACCTATTTATTCTCCCAGCTCCTCTCAGCACACAGAATCCTTGTTCCTCTCTCTGCAGAGCCCTGTGTCCCCCAGGGGCCACGTAGGAACTCACCCACACTTGCCTTTATTTTTAGAGGCTAGTTTCTCAGCTTCCCTGGGGGTCTTGAAGAGGACTGGCTCACTGGCAGGGCTCTGGCCTTGGATGCTGATGGCCTGGACATGCACAATGTACTCAGTGTCCTCCTCTAGGTCCCAGAGGGCACAGGAGCGGGTGGTGGTGTTCACCTCCTGGATGAAGCGCAGCATCCGCACGTCCTTCTTCTGGAAGCCGAGAGAGGAGAGCACAGAGTGGTGGAGAGGCTTCTCCACGTGCATTTGTTGTCACCTAAGGCCACTGATTGCTGCCCTGCCCGCCACGTGGGTGTGGAGGAACCGTCAGGATCCTTCCCTCTCTGCGGCCACTGCTGCAAAGGGGATGGGGGAGCCGAATCCCCGACAGGACCACGAGGGACAGGGCGAGAGGAACGGGCTTAAACTGCAGCAAGAGGATTTGGGAACCACCTGGAGGGGAGATGGACATGGCTGGAAGTGGGTGATTCTAGCACGGAAAAAAGGCTCCCAGTATTACCAGTTAGATTGTGCCTGGGCCAGTCTGACCCTCGCTGCTGGGCCAGAGGCAGCAACTGTGGTGTGTCACCCCAGAGATACCTTGGCTTGCTGGTGGTTGCAGCTGGGCACTGAACAAGTCCAGGCTTGTTAGGAACCCCGTTACCTCAGGAGGAATGGCTTCAGGCGATGGTGAAGAGAAAAAGGAGAGGATTCTGCTGGAGGGTTTAATGTCCAGAGGTTTATTCCATGGTTACAGAGATCTGAACATGAGGAACTGCTCCAACAGAACTAAGACCGCATGGTCTCATGACCTTTTTAAGCTCAGGGACAGGGGGAGGGGAGGTACAGGTGAGCCACCAACCAGGTGAGAGGGGCAGGGTCTCAGGGGAAGATGACACCCAGACAGGCCAATGATCCCTGGGCCTGAGGGGCATCCTTTGAACTTGACCAACCACACGACGCCTTGCTGGAATGTTCAGCCTGATTGACACAACTCACTCAGCATGGGGGCAAGGGGGAAGGGAGAGAGGCACAGGCACACCTGGGGGAATGACCTGGAAGGCCAAAATGGGACATTACAGCACACCACAACAGGGAGCCAAATCCCCGACAGGACCACGAGGGACAGGACGAGAGGAACGGGCTTAAACTGCAGCAAGAGGATTTGGGAACCACCTGGGGGGGAGATGGACGTGGCTGGAAGTGGGTGATTCTAGCACGGTACCTGCTGGGAAATTGCAAATCCAATGACAACTTCGTCTTCCAGGACATCCCAGGTGACCACGGCCGAGTTGGCTTTCAGGTGTTTGACTGTGACATTTACTGGAGCCGAAGGGCTGTCTGCAAGGAGGGAGAGCAGAGCCTTGACAGGGACAGGACACACAGCAAGGGCAAGGAAAGGAGTGGGGAAGGACCTTCCTCAAGGATCTCTTTTGGATTTGTGACCTGGAAATTGCAGGAACTCCAGATCTTAATTCCCAGGGTGGAGCTGGGAGATGTCAGCTGAGAATACGAGTTAAATTCAACGCAGGTTCCAGCTGATTGAGGGGAAATTTAAGTTAAATATAGGGAATAAATCCTTCCCTGAGAGGTTGTCCAGAGAAGCTGTGGCTGCCCCTGGATCCCTGGCAGTGTCCAAGGCCAGGTTGGAGCAACCTGGGACAGCACAAAGTGACCCTGTCCCTTCCAACCCAAACCATTCCACGACTCCATGTGTGAAATACCCAACCCTTGGGAAGAATTTATTGACCACCACAGCCAAGCCCTGAGCAGCTCATCCATGCCATCCTCCCCAGGCACATTTTCCCTGTCACAGCCTGACAGTGACAGCTGGGAGCAAATTCCAGCTCTGCCGTGGACGTGTGCACTCTGAATACTCCTCAAAGCATTCAGAGGTTTGGAATGCAGGAGTGGAATAACTGTGAGAGTTTTATTTTGTTTTTCCCTGGCAGAAAAATGTTCCTTACAACGTTTTGTGGCTGATGTCAGAGCACATCCAGCGAGCATCCCCTTGGAGCTGGTGGATATTGTAATGTGGGAAGGGCAGGCCAGGAGAGCAGCAGCCTGAGGCTCTGTGTTCATTCCCAGTTCCAGAGCACAGCTGAATTTCCAGCAGGATCCTCCCAGCCTTGCCAAGGAGAGCTGCACAACCTCCCCAGGAGCCTCTTCCCAAGGGAGCTGCCCACTCCAAAGCCTTCCCTGGCATCTCAAGGGAAGGTTTTCCCTCCTAGGCTTGGCACAGCTCTCCCAGCTGGACTCTGTCCCCACTCTGGTGAAATTTAATTCACAATCCTCAGCTTTGCTCTGAACCCAAAGCAGTGAATGCTCTGGGTAGCCCCAGGAGGTCAGTAGGGCGAGGAAGAATCATTTTATTCCAGTTTTTATGAGAAATGAATACTTTTATTTCATGATAACCACCCTTTTGTGGCTGGCACAAGAGGGGTGCACTTGTGCCCATCTCCAGTGACACTTGTTGGGTTTATGGCCATTCCCAGGCGCCTGGATGGAGCTGAAAATATTCAAGCTGTGGTGTCAGTGTCTGACATCACTCCTGGTGAATGTTCCCCCCGGGAACAGAGGAGCACAGAATTCCCCAGCTGAAGGTCACTTGGCACAGTGATCCCTGTTCCTTTCACAGCCAGCAGGAAGAGCCTCAGGAATGTGAAATGTCTGGAGAAGCCATTCGAGCCAGACTGATTCTCAGTGAGGAAAAAAGTCACTGAATGGCTGAATTCACACAAATTCAGGACTGATTCTCAGCAAGGAAAAAAAAATCACTAAATGGCTGAATTCACACAAATTTAGGACTGATTCTCAGCAAGGAAAAAAGTCACTGAATGGCTGAATTCACACAAATTTAGCACTGATTCTCAGTAAGAAAAAAAAGTCACTGGATGGCTGAATTCACACAAATTTAGGGCTGATTCTCAGTGAGGAAAAAAGTCACTGGATGGCTGAATTCACACAAATTTAGGACTGATTCTCAGTGAGGAAAAAAGTCACTGGATGGCTGAATTCACACAAATTCAGGACTGATTCTCAGGAAGGAAAAAATCACTGAATGGCTGAATTCACACAAATTCAGGACTGATTCTCAGTAAGGAAAAAGTCACTGAATGGCTGAATTCACACAAATTCAGGACTGATTCTCAGTAAATGTCCTGGGTTGACTATTTGATGCTTTTATCCCCAATCATCTCATTCTGTTTGTGCTGGATAATAAGTTTTGTACCTTTAGGACGTATTCCAGAGATTGAAGGGGGGGAGATAAAAAGTCACTGAATGGCTGAATTCACACAAATTCAGGACTGATTCTCAGTAAGAGAAAAAGGCACTGAATGGCTGAATTGACACAAATTCAGGACTGATTCTCAGTGAGGAAAAAGTCACTGAATGGCTGAATTCACACAAATTCAGGACTGATTCTCAGCGAGGAAAAAATCACTGAATGGCTGAATTCACACAAATTCAGGACTGATTCTCAGTAAGGAAAAAGTCACTGAATGGCTGAATTCATGCAAATTTAGGAGGAGCAGCAAGTCTGATTCCACAGGGGGATGTCATTCCTCTCTGATCTAACAATGGAGTCGGAGCTGACCCAAAGCCTTCTCATCTCTGCCCTCATGGAATGAGGCAGAATTGCCCATCCTTCCTCTTGAGGATGTGCTCCCTCACCATCCTCACCCTCCCTGCAGCAGCAGTGCCAGTGAGGAGCTGGGGAAGGAGACAAATCCTCCTCCCCATGCTGGGATCCAAGTCCGCTCCAGCGCCGGCTGTGACACGGGGAAGGGACGTGGGTCTGCAGCTCTTCACCTTCCCCCGTGACTGAAGCAACAAAAGTCGAGTCTAAATTTAGGAAGGGGCGGTCAGCAGACAGGAATGTGCACGGGGAAGGTCTGTGAGTCATGCCTGATGAATTTGCTGGAACATACTGAGGACATGACGGAGTTGAGGGACGGGAGACAAAACATTCTCCAGCTGCAGCCAAGCACTCGGCCCTTCTCAATCCCTCCCTGGTTGTCTTCCCTGGGTATTTTTAGGAGCTAAATTTTAATATTTTTTTTTTAAGAGCTACCACTGATTTAGCCAGCTTCATTTGGAGGAGGGCTTTGAAAAGAGATGAATTAACCCCACAGGAACAGAGAGCAGAGATCACGGGAGAAAGGAACAGCACTCGGAGTGTTCAGGTCCCCTTTGAAATTTGTGACCTTGAGGGAGGCACAGCATAAAATGTGTCCGAGTTTCCTTGATGGCATAAGATGTGGGGGAGTTGGGAGGACCTTGAAGAGCTGGAGGAGAGCAAAAAAACTCTCCTGGGAAGTGGTGGGAGAGGGTGGAGAGCTGTGAGGCAGGAGGGAAGCACTCAGCAAAGCTTGAAGCCTCCAAAAATGGAATCTGCATGGAGGTGAGGGAGAAATCCCCTGGAGTGGGTGGTCAGGAACATTCCAGAACCTCTCTTTGTAGGAATACCTGAGAGAGGCATGGGGTAGTGAAGTCAGCAGCTCTAAAATCCAGCAGATCCCAATGTGCCTTCCCTTGCTCTGCTACACCCAAATCAGTGGTGTCAAAGCAGCATAAAACCACTAAAAAGAGAATTAAACCGTGTTTGACAGAAATATAAACCCAGGAAAATGAATTTCCTGCTCCCAGAGCTGCAGGGATAATTTGGAACCGAAATTTTCATCCATGAGGTTGCTTTTCCTCCCTGTTCCCAAGAGATGGAATGATGAGATCACAACTTCCTAAGACCTAAAACACTGTTCCAAGATATTCCTCAGGACTTTTGGCTCCCTGGCCCTGGTGCAGCTCTTTGTCAGTGCCAGCCTGGCTGAGATCAGGCGGCAAAGG
Source organism: Passerculus sandwichensis (assembly GCA_031885435.1). Lineage (NCBI taxonomy): Eukaryota > Metazoa > Chordata > Aves > Passeriformes > Passerellidae > Passerculus > Passerculus sandwichensis. Next base: position 1,761,724 of record CM063159.1, on the reverse strand, counting down.
TGCAATTCCTGTCATTTCCCAGCTGGCTGCAGGGAGTCAGCAGCTCCAGCAGGGCCTTGAGGTGCCAAATCCAAATTTTTGTTTCCTTCTAGAGTCATGTGCAACTCCTGGAAACTTTGCTTCTGTGCCTGTGGCAGCCAGGAAAGCTGCTGGTGTTCTGGGAGTGGGCACAGAGGGTGGGAATGCTGCAGGGATGGCAGGGAATGGCTTGTGGATCAAGGTTTTTATTTTTGTGCCTGTTTATTCCAGAGCTGCTGAGGGCAGCACATTCCTTGTCTGCTCCATTAGGGAATGGTGCAAGATTCCTGGTTTAGCACTTTAACTTCATTCCAGTGCAGGATGCTGGAGCAAATCCCACCCTCCAAACTGGCTGAGGATATTTACCCAAATTTAGATGGGGAAAAAAAATATTCTCATTTTCACGTCAGCAGAAAGGGAAACCGTTAAGGGAAACCCTGACGACTTCAGCTGAAATTTTTGACTTTTAAACACGAACAGGAGCTTGAAAACAGAGGATTTCTAAAACCCCATCTGGTTTCCTTCCCACAGAGTGAGGAATCTGCCGTGCCCCAGGCCCGTGTGTCCCAGCCCTCCCCGGTTCCGCCGCACCTGGGGCCCCTTTGGCCGGAGCAGGTCGGAGCCTCCGCTGTGCACCAAGAAATCCTGAGCCCTGCAGATGGTCCTGCCTCCCTCCCCCGTGCTGAGAACCCCTCCCAGCCTTCCATTAAAACGTTTTCCTCGTTATTGTTGGACTTTAATTGGAGAGAGAACCCCACACGTGCTCTGCAGCTCATAATGGGCACGAGTGGTGTGAGGAAGAGGAGCCCACCCCCGTGCTTTTCTGTGAGTTGGGTCCCTCATGGGAGCTTTGGGATGGGAAAAAGAGCAGGAAAAAGTTTTGTTCACTGCTGCTGTCACCTGGGAATGGGGAGGATGGTGAATTTTGGGGTGTCCAAACCTCTGGTAGGATCAGGGAGGTACCCAGGCCACAGCAGCATCACTGAAGGAAAGGAGGAACCTGTGGGAATGTCACACCCTTGGGGTCACCTGGGGCCAGCCAAGTCCAGAATTCCACAGGTCTGGAATGAAAGTGCATTTCTGGATTTATCTCTCCAGCCAAGGGGTCCCCCAAACCCCCTGAATTCACCTCTCCCATGGAGATGCTTGGGATTGCATCCTTCCCAAGGCTGTGCTGTATTCCCAGCATTTCCCAATTCACTCAGCTCCTCTCCCAGGCAGCTCCTTCCCTGCTGGGAAGGGTTTGAGCTGCCTCAGAGCCCCAGGGCCATGGTGTGGTGAGCTGAGGCTCTGGAGCAGCTCCTTCCCTGCTTTCCTGCTGCCCCTTCCTGCAGCAAGCAGTGAATCCCATCCTTAATCCCCAGCATCTCTTGATTCCTGCACCACAACCTTCCCTGGAGATGCAGGAGATGAAAGGACACCATCCCTGAAATCCATGTGATGTTTTCTACCCTTTCCCTGAGCGTGGATTCACACAGGGCTGCTGTTGCTGCTTTCTCTGTGCTCTCCCAGCGTGGATCCCATAATTGCTTGTGGGTTTTATGGGGTGTGTAGGAAGGGCTGGCACATGGCTCAGCATTCCCCCAAGGGTTTTAATGAAGGGAGCCCCAGGGGGATGTGTGGGAGCAGGGATCATTCCTGCTCCCAGCCCCACGGGGAGCAGAGCTGTTTGCTAAGATCCAGAGATTTCAAAGAGCACAGAGGCCAACTGGTGGTTCTTGAGCTGGGAAAGAGGCAATTATTCCCTGCTGGCCATTCAGTTCCCTATAAAAATGGGATATTAATAGGCCCCCAGCCCCCTCCTGCCCAGCCCTTGGCTCTGGGGCTGATTCCTCAGGGAGCAGCTGCCCAAACGTGCTGGAAATGCTGCCAGGAGCGTGGAGCCTTTTCAGGGAGCACAGAGACTGTGGCCAGCCAGCCATTGGGAATTCCTTGGGGCTGAAGGAAGGAATGTTTCTACCCTGGAGAGTCTCAGAGACAGGCAGGATTCTCTCAGGTCTCCTCAGTGCCACAGTTTGGGTTTAAATGCTGCCAGCTCAGAGCAGACTCATTCCCATCGTGGCATTTTTGCATTTTTTATCCAGGATCTAAATATCCACAGAGACCTGGGTACCACAGGCTTTTCTAGCTCCTCTTATCCCACATCTCTGAAATATCAGAGCAATCAGGGGGGTGAGGAGGCCTGGGAATTGCCTGGATGCTGACACCCGACCTCTCCCAGGATTTTGCTGCCTGCTCCCAGCCCAGCCCTGCTCCCGTTTCCCACCTTTTACTGCACACATAAAGGTTTGCAGCTTCATTGCTCCACACATTCCTGCTTTTAACTGAATTATACTCGATCCAGGCCCTAATTCAGCCTTTGGGCACTTCATAAAACCAGCAAGAGTTTGTTTGGCAATGAACATCCAAAGGGAGAGGACGGATCCGGGAGCAGCACGTGCGTGGCTCCACAAGCACATCTCTCTGGGAGGAATCTCCCTTTCCCACAAGCAGAATCCCAGCAGGAAACAGCATTTGGAAGAGGATGGCTCAACCTTGGCTGCCTCTCCCAGCACCATCCCTGCTGAGAGCCTGACACCAGGGTGAGAAACCTCCCCATCCCAATTAAATCCCTCCCACGCCGAGCACAGCAATCAATAAAGCTCTTACGCCATCCCCAGCCAGGCAGGGATCTCCCCGGCCTCTGGGATGGAGGGAGAGGCTGCAGAGGGCTGGGTTGTTGTTTCCAAACTGCTGAGAGACCTTGTGCTGCTCTCCTGAGCCTGCTGAGCTTGTGGCTCACGCTGATCCAGGGGTGATCCCAGCTCAGACAGCACCTGGAGTCAGATCGGAGCCTTTGCTTTGCTCTCCTTTCCCCCACAGGGCTGGGGGCTGCCTAGAGAGGGGTGAGGTTGGTTTGAAGTGGTTTCATAATACAGCCAGGGGGGTTTGGCACCTTTTTGGGCAGCTGTGAAGGGGCTCCTCAAACTGGAGCTTGTCCTGGTTCCAAGGGCTGGCAGAAGGAGGTTTTTACCTGAGCTGTGTCGCCTCTGCTCTCCATCTGACAAAAATAAACCTGACCTGAGCTGCTCCACGGGCTGGCACCTGGCAGTGAGGCTGTTTGCAAGTCACAGGGGCTGTGGCCTATTTTGGGGTCTCCCATCATCACCCCCCTGCTCTTTGAGCCCTCAGCAGTGCCCCGAGCCCAGCCCAGCTCCCCTCTCTTCGTTAGCTCAGCCTAATGAGGAGGGGACAAAATTAAATCTTATTCCTGACTTTCCAACCATCCTGAGTTTCCTCAGGGACCTTCTGGAGTGATGGGAGTGATGGGAGGGCATCACCCACCCAGGTGGGATTTGGGGTTGCCCAGGAGCATTGGTGTGAAGATCATTTCTCAGCCACCTCATCCTCCTGCTCCTGCTTCCCCTCCTCACTCACCTTGGCATCACCTTGGCAAGAACTGATCCTGCCTGGCCAAAATCTCTGAATTCAGAGCAGGGCCTGTGCTCAGTGCCACCCACCAGCCCTTGGCCTGGCATTGCCAGGGGGGAATTTGCACCAGTCCCTCCTGGGAATGGCAGCTTTAATCTCTCCTGACAGGAATTATTTTAAACCCACTCACACAAGGGGGGGACAAACCCTGGAGCCTCCATCCCTGCCTGGGAATGATTTCCTCCCCATGGGCTTTTCCAGTGACTCTGGGCTCGTGTGCCTCGGTGGCCTTGTGGGGGCTGGGGACACGGAGCTGGCACTGTGGTGACGCTGCCACTGCCTCTGTGTGACCTTGGGAAAATCACTCGGTGCCCTCATCCCCGGGAAACAGGGGCAGCACAAACCCTGTGCCTCACCTGGGTTCAGGGAGAGCCCGTCAGGAGCCCTGGCACGGGTGGCACAGGAGGAGGGGGAGGCAGTGAGGGGTGCATGGCACCACCCCAAAGTGACACAACTCACTGTCAGCTCCTGGGGACATGGCACTGACAGGAGAATGAGGCGTTTTGGGCACAGACACAACTCCCTGCTTGCTCTGGGGTGCCGAGTGAGGTGATCCAAGGATAAGGAAGAGCAGGGAAGGGGCCTCGTTTACAGAAACCCCGAGTGCTGTCACAGCTGCAGACGCCTCCATTGTGTTTTTCAGGGTGTTTTCCTCATCCCTCCCTCCCTTTGGCAATTTTCATTCATCTCCCCAGGTCTGGCAGATGTGAAACAGCAACTTCAGGAGTCAATGCCTGGCCAAGGACGGGTGGCAGAGCTGAAGGCACCCGGGGCCTGCTGCAGCCCCGTGTGTAACCCCAAATGGAACTCCAGCAACTTCCAGGGATGGCTGCAGAGAAGGAATTTCCACTCCCTGGAGCTCTGCATCCCTAATAATCACCCCCAGCCTCCTGGAATGCAAGATATCCTGGCAATCAGCAGGCTGCAAATCAAAGCAGCTGTTCCACCAACATCTCACAACCAGCCAAGCAGCCAGCCCTCAGCTGCTTTGGGCCGGGGAGCTCCCCCAGCACTGCCCACTTCACACCCACACAGGGGCTCCTGGGGCCAGCCAAGGCAGGAATGGACTCGGGTCCACCCTGGTAGCTCCAAAATTAGCTCCAGCTCAAGGGAGCACTGCCTCCAGCAAAGATCTCCCACTCCAGGTGAGCTGCTCAGCTCGGAGGGGCCTGGGCTGTGCAGTGCCCGTGGAGAGGTGGCTCCTCTGGGGCCACCAGGGTTCCTTTGGGATCACTGGGGTTCCTTTGGGACCACCAGGGTTCCTCTGGGACTACCAGGGTTCCTTTGAGAGCACCGTGGTTCCTCTGGAGCCACCAGGGTTCCTCTGGGACCACCAGGGTTCCTTTGGGACCACCAGGGTTCCTCTGGGGCCACCATGGTTCCTTTGGGATCACCAGGGTTCCTCTGGGGCCACCATGGTTCCTTTGGGACCACCAGGGTTCCTTTGGGACCACGGCGCTCCCCCATGGTTCTCAGAGCTCCCAGCAGAGCCCGGTTGGGCCCTGGACAGCCGGGAAGGGACCTGGGCAGAGCAGACCCGGCTTTGCCCCCTGCACTCCGGCTCAGCCCCGTGACACCAACCGGGGCCGCGGCTCGGGTGCCCCAAAGCTCCCCCTGCCCCTCTCCCTCCTGGTTTCCCTCTCGCCGTTCCCAGCCCTCGGTCCCCGGGGACGCCGCGAGCTCCCGGCGCTGCCCGAGCCCGGTACCGGGGGCCGCGTGTCCCGAATCGCCGCCTCTCCCGCCCCCAATTCCCGCCAAAGTGCCCCCAAACTCCGGCCCCTCCGCGCAGCCCTGCCCGCTCCCTCCGCTGCCGCCGGGCTCTCTCCCGGCACCGAACCCGCCCCGGCAGCCCCGGAGCCGCTCCCGGGCCCGGCCGCCCGTACCTGCCTCCACCGGGCGCAGACCGGCGTAGCTGAAGCAGAGCAGGAGCGCGGCGCCGGTGCAGCCGAGGAAAGGCTCCATCCCCCGCGGCCGCTCGGGGCCGGGCCGAGCCGCTCCGGGCCGGGCCGGGCCGGGCCCCGCCGGCGGCGCGTCCTGAGGGCGCGGCGGAGCCGTTCAGCACCGCGGAGAGCGCCGGGGCCGCCGGTACCGCCGGTGCCGCCCGGTGCCGCCCGGTGCGGCTCCGCTCCGCCCGGCTCGCCTCGCCTCGGCTCGGTTCGGCACGGCTCGGCTCGGCACGGTACGGTACGGCTGGGCTCGACCGGGAGGCGGCCCCGCCGAGCCCCGGCTCCGCCCGCTGCAGCGCCGGGCAGCCCCGCTCCGGTCCCTCCCCCGGCCCCGGGGGCGGCGGGACGGGGGCGCCTCGGGCCCCCCGCTCCGTGCCTCAGTTTCCCCGGCCCGACCCCGCCGGGATCCCGGCACTGCCGTCCCGGGGGTGCTCGGACACCGGGAGTCCCATCCCGGCCGGGAGCAGCAGTGGGGACGTGTCACCATCGGGTGTCACACATCCCTGTGGGGTAATGTCACCCCCGGGTGTCACACAGCCCTGTGGGGTAATGTCATCCCCGGGTGTCACACAGCCCTGCAGGGACACGCACCATCGGGTGTCACACAGTCCTGGGGGGTAATGTCACCCCCGGGTGTCACACAGCCCTGCAGGGACACGCCACCATCGGGTGTCACACAGCCCTGTGGGGTAATGTCACCCCCGGGTGTCACACAGCCCTGCGGGACAGCGGGCTCTGGATTCCGAGGGAAGAGGATCCAATTAGCCGTGCCTCCAGGGTAATTAACGGCGCCCTCTGATTGATGCTGGCTGGCGATGGGGACAGAATCCAATCCCAAATCCTGTGATACAAGAGGGGGACCCTGCTGTGACCCCCCAGCAGCAATGGGGTGTCCTGGGTGGCTCTGGGCACAGGTGGCACCTTCCAGCACCCAGGGACAGCCCTGAGTGGCAGTGCTGGCTGTGTGTCCCCTCACCACCCGTGCTGAGAGTGGCAGTGCTGGCTGTGTGTCCCTCCCTGTCTGTCTGTCTGTCCCAGGCGTCCATCTGCCACCTGCCCGGCTGTGCTGGGAGCTTCCAGGAGCATCACTGGGCTCCCACATTTATGGCAATCCTGCTCCCTAAGGTTTGCTTGATGGTCTGGTGGGTTTTCCCTGCTCTGGATGGAGAGGGGAGTGAATCAGGTGTGGGGGGCTCTGGCAGAACTTTATCACCCTGCCCTTGTCACCCTGCCCTTGCCACCCTGCCCTTGCCACCCTGCCTTTGCCACCCTCCCTCCAGCCATGCACGGGCACAGTGAGACCCCCCCCCAGCAGAGGAATCCCCAAAGATCCTTCCTGGACAAGTGACAGACACCCAAGGAGAGCCAAAATCCTCTGCCAGAGCCAGGGGACAGCCAGGGGACAGCCCTGTCCCGCCAAAGCCATGCCACTCCAGCTCTTTGCCCAGCCTGGGCGATGACAATCCCAGCCCCACAGTCCCTGCTGCATCCAGGGAAATGCCTGTGGTGCCTCCCTTTCATCTCCTGCCTGGCAGCAGATTAAAATTTCATCAATTCAGTGCTGGAGAAGGTGCAGGGGAGGAGCAGGAGCACCAGGAATGGACAAGGGGGGCGGTCAGCACCTCGCTGGAGCTGCCTGCACTGAGATTGGGGAACCCCAAATCCAGGCTGGGCTGGAAGGAGCAGGATTTGGGCACAGTGCAGGGATATTTGAGCTGGAAGGAGCAGGATTTGGGCACGGCCAGACTGGGCTGGAAGTAGCAGGATTTGGGCATTGCCCTGCACAGATAACTGGGCTGGAAGGAGCAGGATTTGGGCACTGCCCTGCAGGGATAACTGGGCTGGAAGGAGCAGGATTTGGGCACAATGCAGGGATAACTGGGCTGGAAGGAGCAGGATTTGGGCACAGCCAGACTGGGCTGGAAGGAGCAGGATTTGGGTACAGCCCTGCAGGGATATTTGAGCTGGAAGGAGCAGGATTTGGGCACAGCCCTGCAGGGATATTTGAGCTGGAAGGAGCAGGATTTGGGCACAGCCAGACTGGGCTGGAAGTAGCAGGATTTGGGCACTGTCCTGGGGCTGGAAGGAGCAGGATTTGAGCACAGCCCTGCAGGGATAACTGGGCTGGAAGGAGCAGGATTTGGGCACAGTGCAGGGATATTTGACCTGGAAGGAGCAGGATTTGGGCACAGCCAGACTGGGCTGGAAGGAGCAGGATTTGGGCACAAGGCAGGGATGGATGGGTTGAAGGAGCAGGATTTGGGCACAATGCAGGGATATTTGGGCTGGAAGGAGCAGGATTTGAGCACAGCCCTGCAGGGATAACTGGGCTGGAAGGAGCAGGATTTGGGCACAGCCAGACTGGGCTGGAAGGAGCAGGATTTGGGCACTGTCCTGGGGCTGGAAGGAGAAGGATTTGGGCACAATGCAGGGATGGATGGGTTGAAGGAGCAGGATTTGGGCACAATGCAGGGATAACTGGAAAGAGCAGCATTTGGGCACAATGCAGGGATATTTGGGCTGGAAGGAGCAGGATTTGAGCACAGTGCAGGGATAACTGGGCTGGAAGGAGCAGGATTTGGGCACTGTCCTGGGACTGGAAGGAGCAGGATTTGGGCACAATGCAGGGATATTTGGGCTGGAAGGAGCAGCATTTTGGCCCAGCCAAGTAGGGAGTGGCTCCAGGCCACGCTGCTGCTTCCCCTGGGCCTTCCTTTGGCAGAACACGAGGCTGGGCAGGAGACATTGCCGGGCTCAGGCCCCTGGGGCGCCTCCCCCTGGAGCAGCACCACAAACCCCAAACTCTGGTACCAGAGATGCCACCCAGCTCCAGGAAGGCAAAGCTGAGCTCCCAGCAGGATGTGCCTCCGTGCCAGCAGCAGCTTTCCCATTCTGCAGAGGGAATTCCAAGTCCCCCAGCAGTGGGATGCGGGGATTGGCACACAAACCAAGGGTTCCCTGCCTGCCTGCACCTCATCCTGAACCAAGGCTGAGCCCCACACACGGGGCAGGCAGTGTTTTGCCCCAGAGGCTCCTGGCAGATGTGACAAGGCTGGTCCCTGTCATGCCACTGCCTCCCAGACTCCCCCAGGAGGGTTTTGGATGTGTCCTGGTATTTTTCCAGAGCCTGAACGCAGTAACACCACAACCCCTCGGCTTTTTCCTCTCTCCCTTTCCAAATAAAGGAGGAACATCGCTCTTTTCCTTTCCCCTTTCCAAATAAAGGAGGAACATCGCTCCATTCCATCCCCACGACATCTGCCACGCCCGGCAGGTGCCCTGGGATGTCACCACCACACTGGTGTCCCCTCTGGGGGCTCAGGTCCCGGGTTTCATGGCACAACCCACGCTCTGCTTGCCCTTTCCCTGTCCCCTCTCCCTTCCCACCACCTGCCGGAGCTTTTTGGGGTGTCCTGGTCCCTCTGGGCTCCCTCTGAGCCTCCTGCTCCTCCCCAGCCCATCACCATTCGAGTCACGCCGCGCCCGTCACGCGTCCCCCCGGCTGCCAATTAAGCCGCAGCTCTAATTACGCACTCGGGCTCCAGACGGACACCCGGGAGCCGCCAGCTGTGCCACCCCTCGCAGCCAGCCCTCCTCACTGCTCTGGGCCCTGCTGGGGCCGAGCACCGAGCCCGCAGCGCGGTGACACCGAAAGCTGTCCCTAAATGGGCGTGGGACCATTGGGAGGGGATTTCTGTGCAGGGAAACGGGGGGGGGTGTCCCCCAAAAGGGACAGTCCCAGCTCTGGGGGGGGGTGTGGGGTACAGAGGGGTGTGCTGGGGGTACAGGGGGTACAGGGCGTACAGAGGGCACCGGGGGTACAGGGGGTTCTGGGGTGTGAAGGGTACACAGGGGGTTCTGGGGGTTCAGGGGTGTCAGGGGGTGCAGAAAGTGCGGGGTGCAGAGGGTTCAGGGTGTACAGGGGGTACACAGGGTACAAGGGGTTCAGGAGGTGCAGGAGATGCAGGGAATGAGGGGTACAGGGGGTTCTGGGGGTTCAGGGGATGCAGGATACGGGAGGTTCAAGAGATACAGGGGTTCTGGGGGTTCAGGGGGGGCAGAGGGTGCGGGGAGTGCGGGACACAGAGGTTTCTGGGGATTCTGGGGATGCAGAAAGTGCGGGACACAGGGGACTCAGGAGGTGCCGGGGGTTCAAGGGGTACAGGAGATTCAGGGGGTTCAGGAGATGCAGGACACAGAGGGTTCAGAGAGTTCAGGAGGTGCAGGGGTTACAGGGAGTTCAGGAGGTGCAGGATACAGAGGGTTCAGGAGGTGCAGGTGGTACAGGGGCTACAGGAGATTCAGGGGGCTCAGGAGGTGCAAGATACAGAGGGTTCAGGGGTTTCAGGGGGTTCAGGAGATGCAGGACACAGAGGGTTCGGGGGGTTCAGGAGGTGCAGGGGCTCAGGAGGTACAGGAGATTCAGGGGGTTCGGGAGATGCAGGACACAGGGGGTTCAGGGGGTTCAGGAGGTGCAGGGGGTACAGGGAGTTCAGGAGGTGCAGGACACAGAGGGTTCAGGAGGTACAGGGGCTACAGGAGATTCAGGGGTTTCAGGAGATGCAGGACACAGAGGGTTCGGGGGGTTCAGGAGGTACAGGTGGTACAGGGGCTACAGGAGATTCGGGGGGCTCAGGAGGTACAGGAGATTCAGGGGTTTCAGGGGGCTCAGGAGGTGCAAGATACAGAGGTTTCAGGGGGTTCAGGGGGTTCAGGAGGTGCAGGAGATTCAGGGGTTTCAGGGGGTTCAGGGGGTTCAGGAGGTGCAGGGGCTACAGGAGATTCAGGGGTTTCAGGGCTTTCAGGGGGTGCAGGGGGTGCGGGCAATGCCGGGAGCCCCCTTCTCGCAGCCCTACCGAACGCCGCTGCTGCCATCTGCCGACCCCGCCCCGGCTGCGGCCCCGCGGAGCGCCGGGAGGGGATGGGGGGGGCACAGCCGGGACCCCCCGACATCCCCCGGGCAGGAGCCGCACCCCCTCCGGGCCCGCGGGATCTGCTGCAGGGGATGGGGACAGCCGGGCTGGCGGGAGGGGACGGGAGGGGACAGGAGGGGACACGACAGGGGTGTCCCCGCTCGGAGCCCCCCCGGATCGGGGACCCCCGGCCGAGCCCCCCGGCCCCGCCGCGTCCCCGTGGGTCCCTCGGTCACCCCATAGAAAGGGCCGAGAAGCCACCAGAGGGAGCCCTGGGGACAGCGGTGGCGCTGGTGGCGCTGATGGTGGCGCTGGTGGCGCTGCCGATGGCGTTTAACCCCTGCGTTCCTTTTAGCGGGGGAACAAGGGACAAATCTGCGCGCAGACCCCTCCCGGCGTCACCCATTGCTGCACGATGGGACCGTGCCCTTGCCGGGGTGGCAGTGCCACCTCCACAGCCCGGGGTGGGACACACAGGGACGAGCTGCAGCCCCCAGGCAGCCCCGGGCATGGACCCAAACTGGGAGAACTGGGCAGAGCTCGGGGACAGCACTGAGCCCTGAGTGTCCCAAAGCACCGGGCACAGGGGTGGCACCGCTGAGGGCACCTGGCCGGGTGCCACACGGTGTCCCCAGGAGCACCGACCTTGGCTGGCAGGGAGAGGGGAGCGGGATGTGCTGCAGGGTGGCACCATGGGGACATGGGGACACGGGGATACAAAGACACAGGGACATGGGGACAGAGGGACATGGGGGACACAAGGACACGGGGACAAGGGGACGCAAGGATACAGGGACACGGGACATGGGGATACGAGGACATGGGGCTATGGGGGACACTTGGCGCATGGGGACACAGGGAAACGGGGACATGGGGACAGAGGGACAGGGGGACATGGGGACACAGGGATATGGGGGATATGGGACATGGGGACATGGAGGTATGGGGGTCACGGGGATGTGGGGACATGGGGACAGAGGGACAGGGGGACATGGGGATACAGGGATATGGGGGCATGGAGACATGTGGATATGGGGGACACAGGGACACAGGGACATGGGGGATATGGGGACACAGGGGACATGGGGTCACTGGGACCTGGGGACAGGGGACATGGGGACACGGGGACACAGGGGACACGGGGACAGGGGGATATGGGGCACACAGGGACATGGGGACACAGGGACATGTGGATATGGGGGACACAGGAACATGGAGATATGGGGATACAGGGTCACAGGGATACAGGGACACGGGGCATGGGGATACGAGGACATGGGGATATGGGGGACACTTGGCACATGGGGACACAGGGATACGGGGACATGGGGACATGGAGGTATGGGGGTCACGGGGATGTGGGGACATGGGGACATGGGGATACGGGGATATGGGGGCATGGAGACATGTGGATATGGGGGACACAGGGACACAGGGACATGGGGGATATGGGGACACGGGGGACATGGGATCACTGGGACCTGGGGACAGGGGACACGGGGACATGGGGACACAGGGACATGTGGATATGGGGGACACAGGAACATGGAGATATGGGGGACACAGGGTCACAGGGATACAGGAACACGGGGACAGGGGGATATGGGGCACACAGGGACATGGGGATATGGGGGACACTTGGCACATGGGGACACAGGGATATGGGGACATGGGACATGGGGACATGGAGGTATGGGGGTCACGGGGATGTGGGGACATGGGGACAGAGGGACAGGGGGACATGGGGATACGGGGATATGGGGGCATGGAGACATGTGGATATGGGGGACACAGGGACATGGGGGATATGGGGACACAGGGGACATGGGGTCACTGGGACCTGGGGACAGGGGACACGGGGACATGGAGACACAGGGATACAGGGGACACGGGGACAGGGGGATATGGGGCACACAGGGACACGGGGACATGTGGATATGGGGGACACAGGAACATGGAGATATGGGGATACAGGGATATGGGGGACACGGGGATACGGGGGACACGGGGAAATGGGGACACAGGGACACGGGGGACACAAGGACACAGGATGGAGCCGCCCCGTTATGAAATGTTATGAAACGTCAAGGTTTAGCGAGAGAGTGGCTCCTGATCCCGATGAGATGGGGCATCACAAAGGGCTTTGTATTCCAGGAAGCCTATTAGAGATTTAAATTATACAAATGGGCTTTTTCCCAAAGATCCTCATTATCTCCGTATTTGCCTTTAATCCCCGGCTCTTCCCGCAGCCCCTGCCCCACCCTGGCCCGCTTACCTTGGCCCTGTGTCGCAGGGACAGGGACAGGGACAGGGACACGCTCTGGGGACAGCGTGGGCCCACGGGGAGGGGGCTGTGGGGTATTTGGGACCCCCTGGTTGTGCTCACTGGTACAACGAGGGGCTGAGCCCCTCCTGCTTTGCCCTGTCCCAGTTTGTCCCAGTATCCCAGAAGGTTTTAGGGACGGTGCCCGTTGTGTGCTGAGCACCAAACCCCCCTGGACACACCCACGGCCATCCTGGGCACACCTGCAATCCTTCAGTGCCACCCTGGCTGTGTGGGCACCCACGAGGACACTCCCGTGGGCACTGGGGGGTGGTGAGGGCGGTGAGGCTGATGCTGGACCCCAAATCTTGGAGCTCTGAGCACCCTGAGCATCACCGAGCCCCATCAGCTTGGGGACAACAGCCAGGGCCAGGCTGAGGCCACCACACACTGCCGGGGGCACACAGAGGGGTGTGGGTGCCCTGAACCCCGTCCTGGGGCACGGGGACACCGCAATGTCCCCTCCTGGCTGTCCCCTTCATGGGGTGTCCCTTCCCGGGGTGTCCATAACCCCACAACATTTTGGGGTGCAGGGAGTGGGAGCCGGGCAGGACGAGCTGCCCCCAGTGCCAGGGACCCCACAAATCGCTGAGGGGGTTTGGTGTCCCTGCTGTGCCCCCCTCGTGGGCATTATCCTGCCCGTCCCTCCCGCAATCCCTTCCAGCTCGGGGATTATTTGGGTTTAGGGTCGGGCTGCAGTCGGAAATGGGATGCTTTCAGATCAGCCTGCGTCACTTGTGCCTCTGCCACTCGTGCCCAGGGGGATTAAAATAGATATGGGGATTATCAGAGGGGGGCTGGCACCCCCACACTGGGGCCACCACTGTCCCCCACCCTGCTGCCTGTGGGGGGCTCAGTTCCAGCCCCCAAGAATAGCAAAAACATCTCCCTTTTCCTCACCTTTCTGCCTATATCCCATCCCAACCCATCCCCAAACCTCCTACAACAGGAGAGGTGAAATCACCACTGCAGCACCTCCCCTGCCCAGCTCCCGTGTTCCCAGCACAATCCCATTCCCAAAATGCTGCACTGGGCTGGATCCCAGCGCCCAAACCCCAAACCTGGAGCTCAGATAGGGTTCCCAGTGCCCAAATCCCAAACCTGGAGCTCAGGGCTGGATCCCAGCACCCAAATCCCCATACCTGGAGCTCAGGGCTGGATCCCAGTGCCCAAACCCCAAACCTGGAGCTCAGGGCTGGATCCCAGCACCCAAATTCCAAACCTGGAGCTCAGGGCTGGATCCCAGCACCCAAATTCCAAACCTGGAGCTCAGGGCTGGATCCCAGCACCCAAATTCCAAACCTGGAGCTCAGGGCTGGATTCCAGCACCCAAATCCCCAAACCTGGAGCTCAGGGCTGGATTCCAGCACCCAAATCCCCAAACCTGGAGCTCAGGGATGGATCCCAGTGCCCAAACCCCAAACCTGGAGCTCAGGGCTGGATCCCAGTGCCCAAACCCCAAACCTGGAGCTCAGGGATGGATCCCAGTGCCCAAACCCCAAATCTGGAGCTCAGGGCTGGATCCCAGCACCCAAATCACCAAATCTGGAGTTCAGGGCTGGATCCCAGTGCCCAAACCCCAAACCTGGAGCTCAGGGCTGGATCCCAGTGCCCAAACCCCAAATCTCGACCTCAGGGCTGGATCCCAGTGCCCAAACCCCAAATCTCGACCTCAGGGCTGGATCCCAGTGCCCAAACCTGGAGCTCAGGGCTGGATTCCAGTGCCCAAACCCCAAACCTGGAGCTCAGGGCTGGATCCCAGCACCCAAACCCCAAACCTGGAGCTCAGGGCTGGATCCCAGTGCCCAAATCCCCTACCTGGTTCTCAGAGAGAGGTCCCAGTGCCCAAACCTGGAGCTCAGGGATGGATCCCAGTGCCCAAATCCCCTACCTGGTTCTCAGAGAGAGGTCCCAGTGCCCAAACCCCAAACCTGGAGCTCAGGGAGGGTTCCCAGGTTCATGAGTGGGAATTTTTCATTCCTGTGCTGTATCAGGTCCCCGTGCTCCTCAGGGCTTGGGCTGCTCCTGTTCTCCACCCCTGTTTGGTCCAGAGCTGCCCACGGGTGTTCCAAGGCACCCTCACGACTGCTCCCCATCTCCTGCTCCGGCTTTGAAGGTTTGAATGGTGCAATAACAAAATAATCACAGGGTGGAAATGTAGATTTTAGGATTTTTGGTATGGGGGTTACGGGGACAAGATGGAGGAATCTGGGCATGTCCAGCCTTTCTCCTTCTTCTCCTGGTTCTTCTTCTTCTCCTTCTTGTTCTCCATTTCCTGCAGTGATGTTGGCACTTTGGGATTGGTTTAGAGTAGAAGGGCACTGTCTAACACAGGTGATGGGTATTGGGAATTAAGTGTAAATATGTTATATAATATATATATAAATAGCATAAATATATAAATATATATTTAATAAATATATATTTAGCAAATATATATTTAGGTATTTATTTATTTTAATAATGATATTGTAGTTTATATATTATTTCTTTTAATAAATATATAAATATTTATATATAAAATAAATATATAAATATTTCTATATAAAATGTGTATTTATAATATTTATATAAAATACAGAAATATATATTTATAATATGTAAAATATAAAAATATTTATTTATTTATTTATTTTAATAATGATATTTCAATTTATATATTATTTATTTTAAGAAATATATAAATATATATTTATATTTCTATATATTTTATATATATATATTATATTTTAAATATATATATTTTAAATATAATATATATTTTAAATATATATTTATTTTCACATATATATTTCTATATATTTTTACATATTATAAATATATAAATATACAATATTATATCTATTATAAATAGTATAAAAGGAGAACACCTCCTCAGGGGTGGTCAGAGTGCCTGTGGCTGCCCCGCTGAGCAGACCTTGGCTGGGCAGAAAGAAAATTTCATAGAGAAGAATTAATAAAAATAAAATTTTATAGATAAGAATCAATAAACAACCTCAAGACCGAAAAGCGAAGAGTCCAGCCTCTCCTCTCCCGAAGCAGAGACACCCAGCACATCTGGGGGCAGCAATCAACAACCAAAACCCGAGGGCCGGGAGGGTCAGCTGCAGTTTTTGAATGCCCGGGAGATTTTGGGGTGAATTAACCCCACGTTGGCTCCTTCCCCCAGCGCGTCCCTGCTCCCCCACGGGGCCCTGCCTTTAATCCCTGCTGCATTTTTTGTTTGTGTAATTCCACGGAGAGCGGCTCCTGCCCCCATCTGCCCCTGCCATCTGCTGCCCGGGGCTCTGCGGAGGAGGGAGCTGCTCCTGGGGCCCAGCCGGGCACGGCAGCTCCTCGTGGGCAGCGTCTGTGCCCGCTGCAGCCCTTTCTTTCCCGGCTCCCAAAGCCACTTTGCTCCTTGCTGGGCTCACTGGGGATGCTCTGCTGCCCTCACCCGAGGCCTGGGGACAGCCAGACCAGAATGTCCCTTTCTGGTCCTAAAATGTCCCTTTCTAGTCCCAAAATGTCCCTTTCTGGTCCTAAAATGTCCCTTTCTAGTCCCAAAATGTCCCTTTCTGGTCCTAAAATGTCCCTTTCTAGTCTCAAAAAAACCTGGCCTGGCACCTTCTGGGGCCAGTGGAGACAGCGTGTCCCAGTGCTCCAAGTGTTCCCAAAGCTCCCAGTGCCCAAGGACTTTCCAGTGCTCCCAGTGCTCTCCCAGTGCTCCCAGTGTTCTCAGTCCCCCAAGAATTCTCAATGTTCCCAATGCCCAAAGACCTCCCAGTGCTTCCAGTGCTCCTTCCCAGTGTTCCCAGTGCTCTGAGCCTTCCCAATCCCCAAAACTTTCCAGTTCTCACAGTGCTCCCAGTGCCCAAAACCTCCCAGTATTCCCAGTATTCCCAGTGCTCCCAGTGCCTGAAAACCGCCCAGTGTTCCCAGTGCTCTGAGCCTTCCCATTCCCCAAGACCTTCCAGTTCTCACAGTGCTCCCAGTGCCCCAAAGCCTCCCAGCGTTCCCAGTATTCCCAGTGTTCCCAGTGCTCCCAGTTTTTCCAGTGTTCCCAGTGCTCCC